>VDFB02193867.1:308744865-308923373 GCA_007258455.2 Sequoia sempervirens
TAGTGAAATTTTGGTTGGAAAATTTTATGATTATTCGATTGGTAAAAATAATTTATGTGAGCATTACACATTTGGAAAACATAATAGATCTCCATTTCCTATTCCAAGTAATAGATCCAAGAGAGTGTTAGAAATCATTGATTTGGATGATTTGGTTTAGTATATGTTGGTTCTATGGGTAAATCTCATTATTATGTTACATTTATTGATGATGTCTCTAAATACACCTAGATTTTTTTATGCATTCTAAAAATGAAATTTTTACTAAGTTTAATGAATTTAAGGAATCAATCATAAAGTAAACAAATTTTAGGTTAAGGGTGTTAAGATGTAACGATGGTGAGAAATATTTCTCTATAGAATTTGGTGAATTCTATAAACATGAAAGTATTGTTAAAAAAACACTACACCTTATACTCCCCCAGAAAAATGGGTTAATAGAAAGGATGAACCAAACTTTAATAGAAAGAGCTAGAAGTATGCTAAGTGACGCATAAATAGATTAGTAATTTGGGTAGAGGCTACAAGTACTAATTTTTGTTTTCTTAATTGATCTCCTTTTTCAACTATTATTGATAAAACTCCTTATGAAGCATTGACAATTAAAATCCTTAAGTTATATATTGAAGAATATTTGTTTGTGAGGCTTATGTTAATGTGGATAAAAAAAATGATAATATAAAGGAATTGGTGGATACAAAATATATTCTTGGGATAGAGATCAACAAAGATTGAGTATACAAAAATCTTTGGTTGAGTCAAAGTAAGTATATGAATACCATTTTACAATGGTTTAATATGCATGACTATAAGCCAATGAGTATTCCATTTCTTAATGGTACTAAGATTACTTTAGACATGTTTCCTAAATCTAATGTTGATTTTTATGGAATTTCTAATGTGGCCTATGCTACACTTGATGTTGATGGTTTACACAAGACGAGATCGCAAAACAATGAGAGTTTTGAGCAAGCTTATGTCTAATCCTAGTAGAGAGAATTAGAATTTTGTTAAGATGGTATTTAGATATTTGTGTGAAATTTCTAATTAATTTTTGTGTTATCATCGTACTAATGATGTGAACAAGTCATTGGACATATACAATTTTTTTGATGTAGATTGGGAAGGTAACTTGGATAGTCAAAGGTCTACTAGCAACTATGTTTTCCCTCTATTTAGAGGTGCAGCGAATTGGATAAGTAAAATACAAGCCACAATTACTTTTTCCACTATAGAAGGAAAGTATATGGCTATACACGTCTCTATGGAGGAAATTTAGTTACAAAGGCTCAATATAGTTATTGTTTATAGTTGTAAGATTTTTAGAATTATGTGTGACGATCAGAGATTCAGAATACTATATTTTAGCCAAAAATAATATATATTATGTCCATACTAAGCATTTTTATTTTTAGTATCACTTTGTGCAAGAAATGGTTGAGAATAGTAATCTATAATGTTTGATACTCTAGATAATGTTGCAAATTTCTTATGAAACCAATAAACATGGATAATTTTCTTAGTGTAGGAAGTCATGGTCTTTGATATTTGTATTGAATTATATTCATTTTACCTATGGGTTCATTTGCAATGTATAATGTCAAGTGAGAGAATGTTAGGAATAAGGTGCCATTTACCTTGCAATCCTATGTATTATTCGTGTGTCTCCAACACTCTTAGAAAGTGCCCTAAGATGTCTTGGGAATAATTGGATTTTTTTTTTTATATATAATTTATTCCCCAATAATCTTGGCATTAATTTTTATGTGCATTCATGAAAGAGGTGGAGTTGGCAATGGTAGTTATAAAGCTATTTTTAACAAATTTATCAACTTGGACATGTGAATTGAGTAGTGTAGATCTTAAATGTTGTTGATGGGTCCCATATAATTTGGGTGATGATTTTGGACACCTATCTTGGCATATGATTTATTATTGATAAGTAAAAAATCAAAGATGTCATCTATTATTGGTGTGGAGCTTATTTTTTCTATTCATAGCTCATTGGAAGTTACGTTTATTATTCTTAGAAGAGCCTCTTCATTTTGGATGTGGGAGTTTTAAAAATTTACTATGGTTTGATAATACATTATTTTGGAAACCCATTGTGGTATTCCTCTCCCATTTCTCTATAAATAGAAGATATGAGATATTAGTTTTATGAGATTATTTTATAGGTATACATATGCTACTAGAGTGTTATGAGATTCATGAGAGTGTTAGTGTGTTGGATATATCTCGTTCTTGAAGATTAATACATACTTTTCATGTTTCTTGTGTGGATTTTTCCCCTAAAAGGGTTTATCCATGTAAATCCTATGTTGATATGGTTTGCTAATGTATTTCTCATTTTTTATTTATGTAATCAATTTAATAATCTTATGGTAATCCTTGTTTAAATAAATAAATATCAAATTTGCGTACACTTGTAGTAGTTTCACCTTGTTTCTCAATAGTGAGATCTACAAAAGATTTTAAGGATAATCTACTATAGGGAAGTGAAAGTGGAGATCCATCAAGGAAAAGATGGACCATCAAAATAAAGCTAACAGGAAAATAAACCTTGGAGAGAACATGAGGGAGTGTGGTTGAAAATGCACTACATACATTTAAATAGTAATTATTTTTCCTAGTGAGTATATTGACTCAAATGTCAAGCAAGAATTTGAAGAAGCATAAGAAAAATATATTTATTTATAATGGCCCAAAAAGGTATAATTAAAAATATAACAAAGTAGTATGTTGAAGATATTTCCTACATTATTCATCTCTACCATGGACTCAAGTTTAGCTAATTGAATTGATACCACAAAACATATTCAATATCATGAACTCCACTAGGTGTAATGTGGATATCTTGAGAGGCTCTAGGCCATCAAATCTATTGAGATCAATGGTTAGTAGAAAGTAAAATTGCTAAGCAAATGCCTTTCATAATTTCTACCAAAAGAAAATAAGGTATGACAAAAATGGGATGAGGTCCCCATTAACTACATTTCTTTAAGAGAGAAGACATTCAAAACATTAGATATAATTATGGATGGGCAACAAGAGTTTGAAGCCCTAAGTTTACAAAATGGATTGATTTTTTTTTGTCAAGAAAAGGATAAATTTTCAAGGAATGAAGTTTTTCCAAGTTTTTGTTTTTTGGACTATGAACAAAGAGTTCCATAGATACTTAGATATAACTATTGAAGCTTAGAAGGAGACTCTTTTGGAGGGAAATAGATGTGGAGATCCATCAAGGAAAAGATGGAGTATCCAAACAAAATTGAAAGGAAAACCAACCTTGGATAAAACATAAGGGAGTGCAGTTGAAAACACAAGATATATAGCTTTTGTAATAATTCTTCTTCCCAAGAATATATTAACTCAAATGTGAAGCACAAATTTGAAGAAGAATAAGAAAAAGATCCTCATTTATAATGATTCAAAGGGAGATAATTAAATATAGAACAAAGTAGTTTGTTGAAGATATCTCCTAAGTTATTCATCACTACCACGGACTCAATGTTAGATAATTGAACTTATATCATCAAATATTTTCAATACAATGGGTTTCTCAAGTTGAAATGGAAGTACATTTCATGAGTGTAATAGATTATTCTTGAGAAGAAAAATCAACAATATAGAAAAAAAAAATGTAATATATGTAAAAGATGAATTTTTATAAGACTTTAATTTGTTAACTTCTTGTCCATATGTAAATTACTATATTAATTTACAAATATATGTTTTAAGAAAAATTGATTAATAAATATATATACTACTTAAAAAGATTTATGAGCCAAATGTGAAGGTTGATAAATTAATTAAAACCAGCCCCGTAAGATAAGATTATAATCTTTAATCATATAGATTGATTATTTGAGATTATAACTCCCTCCAATTCAAATAAACTTGTCATCGTGCCTGAATTTAACGTTTGATAATTTATATTATACTTTTCCACCGAAAGCAAAACGTAAAATTGGTGTACAGTGTCAGAAGTGGGATTTGAACCCACGCCCTCGTTAGAGGACCAGAACTTGAGTCTGGCGCCTTAGACCACTCGGCCATCCTGACTTCATTGAGTGTAATCATTAGTATATATAATTATTTAAAACAAAAGTGTCCTTCAATAAGCCTTCCGATTTTGAGTATAGCTGGCTCCTAATGTAATCTCTTTTAATATATAATATAATTTATAGGCTATGTCCTTTCACTAAAAAAAAGTTAAGTGGAGGCAATGAATCATCATGTTTTGGAACTATCAATTAGGGATGTTCATTAGGCATCTTAGAAATCTTGTAATTATTTTGCTACTTCTACATAATCAAGTGGATAAGACTACCCATCCTAGCAATAGTCATAATTGTGGTCTCAATATCCTTTTGTCTCTCTATAAGCTATATCACATGAAGGTGTAGATCAATCTCATTGTTGTGTGGGAGATGAAGAGAAATGACCATGTTATTGTATAGGAGGCATAGAGAAATGGCCTTGACTATGAGAATATGATCTACCCTTACAGAGTAGGAGTAGGAGAAGTTTAAGTCACATCATTGGTAGGAATTTGATCCATAATACAAGAAGTGCTTCCCCAATGATCAAGTAAATCCTAAAGATGTTGAAATTCCAAGGCAATCTTTTTGGCTTGGGCCTATACCTATAATTACACAAAGAAACCACATTCACTTTCTCAATTAGAAAAATTAAAATCAATCTTAGCATAAGAAAAATAACTCTATTTCTAGACTTCCAAATTCTAAGGAGATCAATTTAGTGCGGGTGTATATCTATAATTACGCAAAGGAAACTAGATTCACTTTCTTAGTTTGAGAGAAAATAAAATCAATATTATCATAAGAAATATAGCTTTATTTATAGACTTTTATAGTTGAAAAATAATATATGCTCAAAACTTTTTTGAAGTATAGTAATATAATTATGTTGGAGGTTGTATCCTCAAAAAGAGTTCTCTAACAAAAAATAATTGGATGAAATAGAGAAAAAAGGGCATGAATCAATTTTCAAGCTTGTTGAGCATGGCAACAAGTCCATAAGATATATTTGAAATTCTCATAACCCTGACAAACTAAAGACTTGTGATTGGCCACTTCTAGATGAATCAACCTTTCGCCCATGGACAACCAATAATAATAAAGACACCATTAATGAGAAATCTTGGGAGTCAATCTTGACTAGAAAAATCTATGGATTCTAAACAAGCAAGTGTAAGGAGAATCTTGGAGGTCGTAATGCCGATTCAACTTATTAAGAGTCAAGACAAAAGGACTGAGAATTTTATATAAAAGACCCAATATAATTCCTAAAATGTTACAATTACATTTCCAATCTTTCCACCAAGCTCTAGAAGCTTGAAACCCCAACTTGTGAAGCATGACATTACAAATAAGCTCTTATATCTAAAGAATGGAGAGCCAATGTGATGCATTAAGATGAAAATTTTATTATAACATAGGCCATGATGTCCAATCTATATAAGAGATGAGATCCATGATGGTGCATATGCCTTTTCAAAATAGGTTAAAAGCTTTAATCTAAAAAAATCCTACTAGAGGCAAATTAGGGGTGTTGATGATAGAGGGCCATCATTAGCCATGGTTATTGAAAGAAACCATTTGAACCCATCACCAAACCACTTGAGGAAGGGTTCAATAATATAAAACATAATGGAACACTAAATATTGGTTCACATATTGGTGATGAGAAGAGAGTGAAAGCCAATTCCCTTCCAAAATTGCTTTCCATAAGGTGTTCCAACTTTAATACAATATCTAAGAAGGATACTCTAGAACCTTGAGCCTTCAATAACACATGTATTCCATTTAGTGCATAGCACACTACTCTACTTGTGAATATTATTAATGCATATATCCTAGGGAATGCAACAAATATCCTATTCTAGGCCACTTTATAAAAAAATGGAATTGCCTATTATTACCATAAAGGAAATCTCTTAGGAGTTTTTCCAACCTATTATGGGTGGATTTGGAAGGACCCCAACAATACAAATAATAGGTTTGTAAGAAAGAACTTTGATATAATTTAAAAAAATCCTTGCAAGATAAAGTGACTTGGAAATCCCAAAAGATTTTTTTCCACCTAGTAAAGGTCATAATTTTAGGTAGTGTTTTTAAAATTTACCAAATTATATGATTTTTTATCATGATTCAACTATATATTCTGACTCAATATTTATCTTCCTATATTTCATTAGTAGTGGTTTTCAAGAACCGATTTACTATGAGTATGGATGGTCCACTTAGTACTCATTTCATCTAGGTGACTAATTGTTAGTGATCACCCCTAGCTTAAGTGACCTAATACCAAATTTGTGCATTGGTAGAGTGGGTTGGTAGGTGCGGGGAATAATTTATAAATTGAAATAGTGGTGGTCATTAATTTTTTGACACAAGTTTTCATGTTACTTCATTCACTATTAGTGTGACACCAATATCTCAAGTTGTGGCAATTGGATCAATTCAATCTAATTGATAAAGTGCATGCATCAAGGTAGAGTGGACATTAATTTGTGATATTTTTTCTCCTTGATTGTAAGATCTAACAAATTGGTTAAAATAAGGTCTTATAAGAGTTTAAAACTACCTAAGAGAATATGCCAAAGACAAACCATGTTATTAGTTAAAGGAACATAATAGCCCTCACCATGAATTAATTTGTTCTACTAATCTATTTTAGATCAAGGGTCCATGCTATGTTTAGGGCCTATAAGTCAAGGTGTTTGTGGTAGGATATATTATTGGATGATTTCAACATATCATGGACTAATGTCTACTTGGTTATATTTTCCTACTAAACCTCATTAATATTAAGAGATATTGTAGTTCATTAATCATGTCATGTATCAAACATGCATGAGAACTATTCATCACAGGATGGTTTGTGAACCACAAATTTTTGTAGGAGGTTTCTCTCTTACACTTCTAGGATTTTTCACCTAAAAGGAGAAAGGTATCCCACAAAAACTTGGAGGTTCATTAAATACTAATGCTAGTATGATTGAATTATTTCTAAATGCAATGTCCTAAATGCAAAGAACTGATAAATGATAATGAATATTAATGCAAAACCTAAGATATGCAAGTTGTTTGAAAACACAGGGATGTATGCAAAATGACCTAAGAATGCAAGTAAACAATAACATAAATGAACAAGATTGGAGAGGTACACCTGGAAACTGAAATATGATGTAGAGAGGCTTTGGAATCCTGTATATTTTGTTGTAGAAGCCAACTGGAACACTTACACCAAGCTGGGAGACTTAGTCCTATTTCAGGGAGATTCTAACATAACAGGTTTCTGCCAAATGGGTACTCAGAAATGTAGAAATCACTTTTTAGGCCTGACAGTGGAACTAATTAGCCAATGATGGTGACTTAGTCCACTTGGGAATCTCGAGAAATTTACGATAGGAATCTGTAGCTTTCAATCTGCACTTCCCTTCCTAACAAGTGTCCAGTTCAAATTATGCAGAAAACAGGCTAAAAGAGATCTCCAAGCTTCAATTAGGGATTTGTTGACTTGAATGACTTTAATGAATTGTTGACTACTTTTTAACTCCTTTCTCTTTGAAAAATCTGCATACAAGACCTGCAAAACACACATGCAAAGAGGGGGAAAAGGGGTAAGGGTTAGAGAATAGGGGTTTGCCTTGGTCAAACCCCAATTTGGTAATCAAACCCTATAAAATGAAATGAAATAGAAAGAGAATGATGAATGAAAAACATGCAATGGTACAACTCACCAAACCCTTTATGTTGAAATCTAAAGATATGCAAGAAGATGCTCCAATGGATGCTTGATGATACCTTGAATGCTTGAGAATTATGAATGAAAGTAAGCTAATGTGTGAATGAATGCATTAAACTAATTGGGGAATTATAAGATTGTAGGAGATGAAAAATGAAGGGAAAACCCTTTATTTATACTTGATCTTACAATATTTCCTGAAAATAACACATCACAAGCCGACCTTAAGGTTAAGAGAATAAAATCCTGCTAGAAAATTAAAATTATTTTGATTTTTGTGCCTAGTGGGACTAAGTCACCCCAGGTGGTGACTTGGTCCCACCAGGGCAATTTTATTGGGTGCCAGGGATTAAAGTGTATTTAATGTTTTTTAATGGGAATATTCTCAAAAATACACTTAAGTAGAGCCAAAAAGTGCATTAAGGGGTCATTTAAACATAAGAAAGGGTTGAATTAGTGATGACAAGTCTAGAAAAGCATGATAGTTTGTTACAACTCTTTACAACGCTTTGAAATAATACTTGGTAAGTGATAAAAAAAGGTTATTTAGGTGAATTATAATGAAAGGGTCCTAGAAAAGTGTGAAAGTTGGTTACAACACTTCACAACACTTTTACAAGACATCCTAGAATTCTTAATGATTCACAAGGGTCCAAGACCTAATGTGAATGTGTTGAACACATTACAACATTAAATCTAGGAAAAATCAAGCCAAAGTTCATGAGAGAGACTCAAGTGAGCATAAAAATGTCCAACTATACATTTTTTGGCTACACATTAAGTCCCCACTTTAGCGAGAGGATGAACTTGCTTCAAAATCACACTAAAGTAGCCCAACATGCACATCAAGAGGGATCCAAATGCATGGATGCTTGGAAAGATGAGACAACAACAATCAAGAGGATGATCAAGCCCCCAAGATCAAGATCCCATGGCAAACCAAGCATTAGCACAAAGGAACACACAAGAGAATGATGAAAAAGAATGAAAGAGAAAATTCGAAAGGAAAGAAAGTCAGATCAAGCTTCGATCATTTGTCCATCTCATTGTGGATCAAATATAGGTTGTTTTTTCTAGGAAGAGAAATGTATACTCACTCTAAGGCGACAGAACTCATGGTTTTTTGCTGGGTGAGAAGGCCTAAAAGGTGAGAAACATACACCCATGGATGGTATGCACTCACACACACGTTGGTGGCTATGGGGAAGAGTCATGCCTCAGAATGGGCTTCCTGCTCAACCATACCAAAGTTATACCTCTAGATAACTTTAATAAGGCACCACAAAAGAAAATGACATTTTGAGCTTCACAAGACAAGCACAACTTTGTATGCTTGGAGCTCATGAACAAACGCTATGACACTACAAGCATGCAAGTTGTGTTATGCAAGGTGGCCATATAACAAATGTAAAATGCAACATGAAAAAGATGTTCAAAGGAGTCTTGCTTAGTTCATGTGAGGTCTTTAACTTAGGGAACATTGTGTCTAATGTCTCCAAGAGAGGACCAATCAAAGAAAAGAAAATTTACAACTTAGGAGATGCAGTGCGTCGCATCAAGCCACCAAGAGGAATGTAATATGCTAAGATAGATCATGCTCATGAAGGACATCACACCCAATGTCATCCACAAAGTGACAAAACATATCGTATAAAGTAACAAGGCTGCACTGAGAACCATGAAAAATAAAAATGCAAATGAATAATGCCAATGTATGCCCCCATTTTAAAAGAATTGTTACACATCATACTATGAGTAATTACTATAAATTAGCAAATGAAAAATACAAAAAGAAACAAGCATGAGAGCCAACTTGGAAAGCTCTTGTGCCAAGTCATATGTTTCTGAGTAAGGCTGTGTCATGTAAAGGAAAGGAAAAAGAAAAAGAAAGGAAGGGGTTTCCCCCTAAATGAAAACACCAAACACATAAGGGATCTATGGATTTAGGGTCAGTATGTTCTTTGCTGCAATGTTTTGTAAAGAGCTCAAAACTATCATCATTACCCGAATACATAGAACTGGAAGAATGACACAAAGAGAGTGAAAACAAAGAAAATGAAAGATTTGTTTGGGTCAACATGGAAGAGACATTCTATGTCTCGACACCTTGCACCATGCCCAAAAGGAAAACACAAGCAAAAAGAAAATGAAAAGGTGAAAGAAAAAGGAAAATCTTTTTGGGTCAATATGAAAGAGACATTGTGCTCTCAATGCCTTGTGTCATCCTCAAAAGGAAAACACAAGAAAAAGACAAAAGAAAAGCCAAGGAAAAGGGGCCTTTTAGGTCAACATGAAAGAGACATTTCAGTCTCAATTCCTTGTGTCATCCCCAAAAGGAAAACACATGCAAAAGAAAAAGGAAAAAGTGATGTATGACATAAAGAAGAATGTCACAAAGAGAGAACATCAAACATCACGTTACACGGGGGAACACGTTACACACATGAAAACATACAAAATAAAAAGAAAAAGAAAAATGCAAAAGAACTAGTAAGGAAGATGCAAGTCAACTGTTGAGCAAGTCATTTGCCTCCCAATCATGTTTAGGATATGTTGAGGGCGAAAAACTAGCTAAAGGGAGAAGTGCAAGTGTTGAACTAGGGGAAGTACTAGGTTCTACACTTGTTGTAGGAGATTTATCGTTTAAGCTCATGGAAGAGGAAAATAATGTATTCAGATCATTATGTACCTCTTCATCTATTCTAGTGATCTCATCATCGTCATTCAAGTTAATCACAATAGGAGGGAAAATGATAATTTCCAATGAGGGTGTATCACAGGTTGTGGTTGTTGTATTGGATTGTTTTGTTGTGATTGGGGAGGAGGGTCGTCATGGATTACTTCTGTCAAGTGTGGATTTTGATTTTCTTTATTTTCTTTGTCTTGTAACTTGCGAGCAAGGGTGCAATGTCTACACCTACGCTCCCTAGCTCCTCTATTTCTTTTGGTTTTATTGTTGAGTTGTGTTTGTGAAGGAGCGGGTTGATCAACCATTGGTTTCTTTTCTTCCCTAATGGGAGGAACGAAAGGAACCATGGAAGGTTGTTCATCCGCTTTCTCCTTTGCTTTATAAACTTGTTTTATACGAGGCGGCATGATGGAGCTTTTATCATTATCTCACGGTCGTTTAGATGGTGTGGGGGAAGTTTTGGGTGTTGGTTGAGTTTTTGGGTTGGGTCTTGTTCGAGTTGAAGCATTGTTTCATCTAGGATAGGAGTGTCGGAAGTGGATGGGGACATGTTGCAGAGGGACAATTCTACAATTTTCTTTGCTTTAAACTTTTGGTAAGCAATGAAAAAGAAGTCTTTGCAAGGCATTATAGGTTCCATGGGCTCGGGCCAAAAGGCTTCTAAGGAGAAGTTTCCTTTAGAAGAAAAAGGGTTAAAGCCACTATGGTGAACAGTGAATATGCCATTGTCAAGTGGAAACTTTAAACATTTGTGAATAATTGAAGGGACAACTTTCATTGAGCGAAGCCATGGATGGCCTAGCCACAAACGAAATTGGTCTGACTACGGGATGATGGAGAATGTAACATCCACTATTTTTGGTCCTATCTATAATGGAAGGATGACTGGTCCTATGTTTTTTGATCCATGTTGTTGGTTTATCATAATCATCTTGATAAAGATCATGTAATACCAAAAATTCCTCAGTGGTCACATTCTCTCAACAAGCAGGATCTATGAGTATCCCATTAGTGGGCTTATCATAAATATGACCGACTATGCAAAGAGGACAATCAGGAAGATTTTGGAAGTATGTCCTTAGAGGAGAAAGTAATATCAAGAGATTTCTTAGGTTGGCCCTTACGAGGGATAACGTCTATTGCACCTACCATTTCATCCATAGGATTAATAGTGGTGATATGTGGAATAGGATCAAGATGTGCAACATCTGTATGGAAATTCATCACATCATTGTTTGGAGTTTCACTAGCTTTGAAAAAAGACACATTATGTTTGGGCATTGGATCGGTGGAAATTTGCAAATTTTGATTGGGTGGGGAAATAGACTTATTGCCTTGAACATTAACGTTTGAAGTGGATAGATGGCCAGAATCAATGAGGTCTTGTACAAGGTGTTTAAGATGCTTACAATTTTTTGTGTCATGTCCATTTTGTCTATGATAATTTGACAATAAGCATTGGGTTTAAAAGTTGGAGGTAAAGGCTTAGTGGAATCGAGTGGTTTAACAGTAGGTAAAGTAATTATTTGTTGTTGTAAAAGTTGGGACATTGTGTTATGAAGGGTGTCTGGTAAAGGTATGAACTATCTTTTCGGGTCTCCATAACTATAAGGTATCGCGGCTTTAACAACAACTGCTTGGTTGTTGACGGGTTGAGTTGGTTGTTGAGGGGGGTTGAACTGTAAAAAAACCTTTGTTTTGTTTTTGAAATGGTTGTGAATTCTTTGAAGTGGCATGTTCAGATTTTTCAGCTCAGTTAGAAGTGGACTTTGCGTCATGACTACTAACCGAATTGTGATAATCGTAAAGGGTGGTACACAAGTGCATAAAGGAGGGTAATTTCATCATGGTGAGTTTGTCCTAAAGTTTGGTTTGCAAGTTTTCTATAAACATATTTTGAAGATGTGGATTGGGAATCTTGACATTGATTTGAGAGTAAAGTGATTGATATCGTGAGATAAAATCAGTTATCTTTTCATCTTCATTTTGTTTGCATCTCATCAAATTGTCCAAGGTCTTCTTTGGAGTCATATGCACTTGGAAATGATTTATAAATGCATCAACAAGTTCATTGAATGAATGAATTGAATTGTTTGGTAAGGATGAGAACCATTCTAAGGTTGTCTTTTAAAGTCCTCAGAAACAGTTTGGCCAATAGTTTATCGTCAAGGACCAAGTCACTACATAAGGTGGTGTAAGCATTAACATGGTTAGAAGGATCTCCCTTCCTTCCATATTTCTCAAGTCTAGTCATCTCTATTCCTTGTGGCATCGGTCTTCGTAATATTTCTAGAGATAGTGGGCTGCTACAAACATAATAGGTAGGCAGTCCATTCTGATGTTGGTTTATGGTGGATATTTTCTTTTGCATGGAGAAGACGGTTTGGAAAAGTTATGTTATGAGAGGGTCAGTGTAAGTGGTGATGTGGTGTATGTAGTGGTAGGGAAAGTGAATGGAATGCTTATAGATGGTATGGTGGAAGAGGAGAGAACATGCGATACCACATAAGAATTAGGAATGCTAGCAGGAATAGGCGAGGAAGGAATCACATTACTAACCTATTGCATTGTGGTTGTGACTTGAGGAGTGGTATAGGTAGGTATGGATGCTATTGTTGAAGGAGGAGTGCAAAGTCCTCCATGCCTAACCACGATGTTTGCTGGTTGAGATGTACTAGAGGTGGAAGGAACATGTTTATGGTATATCTCAATAATTTTTTTCATAATGTATAAGCCTTCGTCACATTCAAGCCGATGATGGATGTTCTCTATTGTAGGAATCACAATGGTTGAAATGTTTTCAAGACACGTTATGTTGAATATGTGTTAAGTCCTCATGAATGTTAATGATTTTTTATTGCAGTATGTGATCATTCGATGTGTCAAATTGCATGTTATTGGAAGGTAAAGAGTTGCTAAAGGTAGGGTCCATGCCTAGTGTACCAGTTGCAATACTAGGAATGGAAGCTTTATACAATCCAAGATCCACAACATTGTATTATTGTGGGATAACATGAGTCTTAAGCTTCTTCTCACTAAGATATTAGCAATAGGACACCAAACACTCATGCAAAGGTTTTGAAATGCGGGTGATTTGAAATGCAATGAAAACTAAGAGCAATAAAAAGTTTATAACTACAATTCTGAAATTTGTAACAACAATGTAATATTAGAAAATAGAAATGCAAAAAATTCTCTAAAAATGATAGAAATTTATGTGCAAAATGTGCAAAAGGACTAAGTTTCCCAATGTGGCAAATCAGTCCTAGTAGTGATTTTTTTGTGATTTTTCAAAAAATTTAAATAAAATTTTATGTTTTTCAGATTTTCAGATGCAACTACAGTGTGAAAATGCAAAATTTTTGGAAATTTTAATGAAATGTAATGCAAAAATGCAAGCTAGATGAGTTTTTCACTAATGCAATTTTTAAAACCCTAGGATGCAAATTAAACAATGCAAAACCTAATGCAATGTTGATGCAAGTTATTCCTAGGATGTAAATGCACTTGAAATCAGAAGTAAGATGTTCAAAAGTCGGATTCACCAAAATGAACCACAATTTTTTGTAGGAGGTTTCTCTCTTACACTTCTATGGTTTTTCACCTAAAAGGAGAAAGGTATCCCACAAAAACTTGGAGGTTCACTAAATACTAATGCTAGTATGATTGAATTATGTCTAAATGCAATGTCCTAAATGCAAAGAATTGATAAAAGATAATGAATATTAATGCAAAACCTAAGATATGCAAGTTGTTTGAAAACACAGTGATGTATGCAAAATGACCTAAGAATGCAAGTAAACAATAATAGAAATGAACAAGATTGGAGAGGTGCACCTGGAAACTGAAATGTGATGTAGAGAGGCTCTGGAATCCCATAGATTTTGTTGTTGAAGCCAACTGGGACACTTGTGCCAAGCTGGGCGACTTAGTCTTGTTTCAAGGAGATTCTACCGAAATAGGTTTCTACCAAATGGGTACTCAGAAATGTAGAAATCACTTTTCAGGCCTGGCTGTGGGACTAATTCGCCATTGATGGTGACTTAGTCCACCTAGGAATATCAAGAAATTTAGGACAAGAATCTATAGCTTTCAGTCTGCACTTCCCTTCCTGATAGGTGTCTAGTTCAAATTTTGCAGAAAATGAGTTGAAAGAGATCTCCAAGCTTCAATTAGGGATTTGTTGACTTGAATGACTTTGATGAATTGTTGACCACTACTCCTTGCTCTTTGACAAATCTGCATACAAGACCTACAAAACACACATGCAAAGAGGGGGAAAAGGGGTAAGGGTTAGAGAATAGGGGTTTGCCTTGGTCAAACCCCAATTTGGTAATAAAACCCTATAAAATGAAATGAAATAGAAAGAGAATGATGAATGAACAATATGCAATGGTGCAACTCACCAAATCCTTGATGTTGAAATCTGAAGATATGCAAGAAGATGCTCTAATGGATGCTTAATGATGCCTTGAATACTTGAGAATCATGAATGAAAGTAAGCTAATGTGTGAATGAATGCATTAAACTAATTGGGGAATTAGAAGATTGCAGGAGATGAAAAATGAGGGGAAAACCATTTATTTATACTTGATTTTACAATATTTCCCGAAAAATAACACATCATAGGCCGACCTTAAGGTTAAGAGAATAAAATCTCGCCAGAAAATTAAAATTATTTTGATTTTTGTGCCCAATGTTGGCACTCTCAAATTTTGCAAATTTGAGATTCCCATTTCAAAATTTTGCCTTTGCACTTTTAGAAGTGCACTTTACAAATCTACCTAAGTGACCCACTTTGGAGGGTCATATTTTGAAGTTTGTTGATTTTCAAGAAAAACCCCTTTGTAAACCCATTCATGTGTTCTATGTGAACATGCATGTCATTTTTCAGCTTCCCACGATGAGTTTTGATAGGATTTCGAAAAGTGAAGCTAGAGGGTTTTGGCACTTTTTTGTAGTTTGCAAACTTTCAGTTTTGCAAAGTAGCCTCCCATTTGAGCTTGCATTTTGCAACTGGATGACTGTCAAGTCAAAGTGAATGTTCTTCTACATTCTCCACTCCAAGATGAACTCCCATGTTAGGTTTCAGGGCCTCACAAATTGATTTTCTATTTTTAACAGATCAAAACCAAATGCGATTTCTTTAGTTTTGCATCTTCATTTTCAGAAACCTTTCTGAGAGGTCAACTTTGACCTTCAATATCTTTTGACGGGAAATGATTCAAGCAAAGCCCTCTTGTACACGTGTTCTTTGTACCAAAATGAGCTGGTGTGTCCAGTGGTAGCTCGCCATGAGTTGATTTGGTATTTTTGCGATGAGGTGATTTCATCAATTTTAATTGGTTTCTAAACAAGCACAGTTGCAGAAAAGTTTAAGTAGGAAACTTTGTTGATTAATATCTTTCACCTTGTAACTCCTTTTTCCAAGTCGTCTTTTGTACTCCATTCTTGGTTCAAATTTCTATAGGCTTTTTTGGTTTCAGGCTCCCAGGATAAGTTCTGAGGGGTTATCTAATCATTTTCTGATTGCAGTAGGGCCAAAAATGGTGTTCTAAAAAGTGTCAAATTTTGCAAATCTAAGGACAACCCATTTCTTTTCTTGGTTTGAAATTTCTATAGCTCCATTTTCATCAAGATTAGAGGTCATATGATACATTATTTTAATGTATTTTTGTCGCGGCTAACATGTCCCAGGGGCCAGTTTACCAAGGAGGTACCAAAATTTTAATGGCTGAGAAAAAATAGAGGAAATGGATTTTCTCTAAATAATTGATTATGCCTTGATAGAAAATTTCATGGCTCCAGGTATCCCGATTTGCTCACAATGAATTTCCTTTGATTGGATGACAGTTGAAATTAAAATTGCTACATTTTCTAAAGTTGCAAAACATAATATTTCAAATATTTTAAATATTATCCAAAGGAAAAAAAGCACGTGAAAAGGGGAGTTTTAAGGAAAATTTTAATTTTTATATCTTTATAAAGTTAAACTTTAATTTTTGCTTTCCCTGCTTGCTCGCCACAATGAAATCTCAAGCACAAGAAATTAGCAGGGTTGAGAAAGCCCATGTGGATGGTGGTCCCAACAGTAAAGTAACTTGCCCAGTTAAAAATTAAAGAGTTAAATATTTTAAATCCTTCATTCTTAAATGAAACAGAATGGAGAAAATGAGAAGTTAGGGCAAAGAAATGTGAAGCAAAAGAGACTAGATTGAAATCTACGGTGGAGGAAGAAGGTCAACTTCAGCCAAATCATGGTCGTTCCCTGCCAGCTCACAGCTTCAACTTGCACACTCTTTAAAACCCACGGGGTTAGCGAAATGCTGACATGTGGACGATGGTCTCGACAGGAACAAGGCTCGACAGTTTGAAAAGGATTTCATTTGCTTTTTATAAAAGCAAAGCATTTAATATTGAAATGTGCCCGAGGTGAGTATAAAAGAGGCCCATTTAATTTTTAATGGCACATAATATAAAGTAAAAAGTTTTAAAATATGCCTATGAAGATTTAATGAAGTGGCCCTGACAAAGATTAAAAGACATGGGTATAGTTTATTAGAAGACCCCAGTCTTCCCCTCTATCTCGTGGGTTTGAAGTAAAAGCTCATTATTTCCAGTGGGGTGAGTGAAATAAGACCACGTGGTGGTGGGCCCCAGAGAAAATGAAGCAGCCAGATAAAATATTAAATGGGCCTCCTTTTAAAAGATAAAAATGAAATATTTCAAAGGTGAAATATAAGGTAAAACACAGGAGCAATGTGAATTAAATATTCACCTTCTAAAGTGCAAAGTGAAATATTTATTGTTGAGCATTAAAATATAAAATGAGAGCCTGGGATATTTTATAAAGTGAATTTATTTACTTTATAGACATAAATTATTTGCTAGGAGGTGAAATATAAAAAGCAAAACATTTAAAGCTTTAAATAATGCCCGAGTTCAAAAGCAAATACAAAGTGGTGGGCCCAGTGATATTTTAAAATGGAAAAGCATTTAAGAAAGATTTAAATGTGCCTCGTACAAGTTTAGAGATGTGGGTAAATCCCCACCACTCCTCGCTGCTTCGCGGGAGTGAGATGTTCATTAATTAATTCTCGCAGGAGAGCAGGGTAAATGGGTAATGCATATTACTCAATTAAATCTTAAAAGAGACCATGTAATTATTAAAGGGGGTCCATTTGAATTAAAACAACAAAACAATTAAAAATGAAATAGTGCCCAGTGGGATTTTATTCCCAAAGGTGGAGATTTAAATGTATGCGCCTAAAGTGAAATATCAAATATTTCACTGTATGGTAAATAAAAGTTGGGTGAAAATTGTGTGTTGGCCCATTGAAATAAAATGTGGGTAAAGTGTTTTGTCATAATAAATATTTCAGATGAAATATTTAAGGTAAAGATTTTAAAGTGAAAGGTGGACGTGAAATGTTCTCCACTGAGGAATGTGTTTTATTTGAAAATATTTTCTTTGTTGGGTAGAGATTTTAAAGTAAAGTGTGAAGAGAAGGGCATAGGTAAATCTTCTATTTGCCCAGGTTAGTGTAAAATGAATTAAATATTCATTTTATAAGCAAACATTATATGTAGGAAAAAATAATGTGCAGTAAAAGAAAATAAAAGGGATTTTCACGGGCAAAAGCTGAGATAAGAGGTATTTTCACATAGCTGCTAGTAAATGATGGAATTCATCACATGGGCATATTTTTTGTTGTAGAAAAACACACAACAAAGGAAAATTTGGAGGCAAAGTCTAATGCAGAGAGAGGAGAGAGACTTTTCTTTTGTTGATCAACAGTGAAGAGGTTTCTAGATGGCATCTCCTGATCAATTTTAGGGCTTTTTCTGGAGCTTTTTGTTCTCCTATTTTTCTTTTCTTCTCTCATTGGAAAAAGGTTATGAGGTTGAGTTATGTTTTGAATTCATGTATGGGGTTGGGTAGATAGAGAAATGTTCAAATTCTGAGTCATTTTTGAGTCTGTAAAAACTATTAATGTTGATTTCATGAACAAATATCAACTAGTTGTGCATATAAATCATGAATGTCTTCCAAGTGTTTCCACATTCATGAATGTCTTCAAATTGTCTCCAAATTTATATATTTTCAATCATGTAAATTCAATAATACCAAGTATCTTTGAGTTTGGCTTCTCAATTTCATAAGGTTGTTTTATCTCTTTGTGGGTTTGTTTCAATGAAATGGTTAAATGTTTTGAGTAGATAATTGTGATTGAAGTGTGCAGGTCGGATTTATAAGAAGAATTTGACTAATAACATGAGAGGATATGTTAGTGTAATACATTAGAAATTGTGAATCCACCAGTTGAAGGTTATTTGTTGATGAATTCTCTTAATGAATTTGACTCCATGGCCTAGAATTAAGCACTAGTTTGTCATTCAGTTTTATGCATCTCAGAAACAAGTTTAATTTCAAAATCATCTTTAAATCCTTTTTTAGTGTTGAGTCTTGCTTCCCAATTACTGAGTTAGTGTTGATATGCCAAGAACTTAGCTAGATTTGAGGTTATTAATGCTTTCCTTAGTGTATTTTGTTTGGAATTATCTACTATAAAAAGCAATGTCAATGTGTATGAGTGAATTAAGTTTTGGGCATTGTATAGGTTGACCCACCTTGGTTCTGCAAAGCCAGAAGTGCAGAAGATCTTAGTCTTTGACTGAATCTTGTCAGTTGGCCAAATCAACCTTTGAGTCTGAGCATAAGACATTGGATAAGTCTTTAGGATTCAATTGATCTGTTGATATTTGGAACAACACCTAGTGGGACTAAGTTGCCCAAGTGGTGACTAAAGTTGTATTTAATGTTGTTTAATGAGAATATTCTAAAAAATACACTTAAGTAGAGCCGAAAAGTGCATTAAGGGGTCATTTAAACATAAGAAAGGGTTGAATTAGTGATGACAAGTCTAGAAAAGCGTGAGAGTTTGTTACAACTCTTTACAATACTTTGAAATAAGACTTGGTAAGTGATAAAAAGAGGTTATTTAGGTGAATTATAATGAAAGGGTCCTAGAATAGTGTGAAAGTGGGTTACAACACTTCACAATACTTTTACAAGACATCCTAGAATTCTTAATGATTCATAAGGGTCCAAGACCTAATGTGAATGTGTTGACCACATTACAACATTAAATCTAGTCAAAATCAAGCCGAAGTCCATGAGGGAGACTCAAGTGAGCATAAAAATGTCGAACTATACATTTTTTGGTGACACAGTTTGATCTACTAAAATATTCATTTTAAAACTAAAATAGAGATGAAGGAAAATGCACCAGTGGAAGAATAATAGGTTGGATAGGAGGATGTAAAGGATGAAGAAGGTTTATATTTAGAGAGTTTATAATAAGATGAGCACGATCCTCTTACTACACCCTTGAGAATATCCATAAGGAAAAAGAAATTAGTTAATAGGTGTAGTGTAGAAAATTGTACTCCTTTTTAGGTGATAATACAATTTCACACTTATTTTGGACCTATTTTAGTGACCTTACATTTATAAATGTTTACCCTTCATAAATAGGCCCCTAAATCCCTTTATTATGCATCCCAAGGCCTATTTTTATCATTTTCTAATATTGCAACATGCATTGAATAAATGCATTTAATTAATTTAAGGCCCCAAAACACATTGATCCTAGATTTTTATGCCAGGACCCCTTTAGGATCCAAAATAAAAATGTAATCATATTTTTGGCAGTATCTTAAAGTCCCAAATTCAAGTTTTACATGTCGGCTATTGGGACTAATATTTGAGAAATTAGAGAAGAAGCCTATAATGCCTAGTCATTTTTATCATTTCAAACTAAGTTGAAGAGATATATTTAGAAGAAAACAATTAGACCAAGAAGAGATTCAAAAGCATTCAAGCAAGAAAATTTGAAGTCTTGGAGCAATATTTTTTTTTATTTGTAGGTCTTCAAGCTCATTTTGTTGAAGATTTGTTCAAGCATTGTTCATGTTTGGAGGTTGATGCTTATTGTGGATCATGATGGGTTCTAGATTTGGGAGATGCATTTTTCCATCTTCCCTAACCTAATGACTGTTTTCTAGTGATCCAATATTCAAGTTTCATTCTATCAAGCTACCTAAAGCAAGTTATTATCATATTTTAGATTTTATTGGGGTGTATGGACTTCTTAATTGAATCTTTATTAGTTATCATTTTCATTTAGGAATCATGCTCTAACACACTTGAGTAGGGTTTATTTGCATATTATCTCTAAACCATCTTAAATGCACTTAATATTAAGGCTTGCACACACTGTCATTTATCATATCTACATCATTTCATCAAGGTTTAATTACCAAAATTGGGGTTTGATTGAGGAAAACCCCTATACACCCAAAAACAATATTTTCTTTTGTATATTTGTTATAGGTCTAGATCTAGAAGTGAGAAGTTACAGGTATACAAAGGAATTGCAAACAAAAAGCTAGAGATCCAAATTTTGAATTTTTAGAAAGGGCTACTGGGACCCATTCACCCTAGGGCGAATGTGTCCTGCTTTAGGATACAAAACATAGTTTTTAGAGCAAGTGCACACTATTTTACCCTTCTTAGATCTACTAGAAAGTTGTTTCTATTAACTATTATCCTTTAAATTTTTATTTCAAGCTTTACATTACATAATTGAGTTCATTAAGCATTTTATTTCCATCTCCCCAAAGTGCATTTCAATCACATTTATCATTTTTTGTCATAAGGGAAACATTAGATCCCCTGATAGGGTTGACTCACCTTTTGGTTGAAATTCAATCCTACCTTTGGGAGATCTCTTTTCCTAATGAAATTAATAAAAATATAGGTGTATACATTCTCCATTTACCCATTTTACACCACACCTATTTTCTTATGTTTCATTTTGGTGAACTTGGCATTTTACATCTAAAATTATAATTTGGAAGTCTTTCAAGCACTAGATCTAGGATTTGCATTATTTTGCATTGCATTGCATTAGTTTTTGAAAGTTGCATTATTTTTCATTTCATTTAGGGTTTTAAAATTGCATTTTTCATTATTTAAAACTTCAAAAATTCAAAAAAATAGCATACATATTACATTGATTTTGTATAGTTACATATTAGTATATTTTCAGTCATTCACGACACAATTGCATTAAAAAAAAATTCATATTTGTTCACTTTTTTTCCTTTATTGCATTCACATTTAGACAATCAAATCTGGAAAATCAGTCACATAAAATAGATTTTGAAACCTGAAACAAAAAATATAAATAGTGAACTTCAAACTCATTTTAATTTTTTAAACCTTTGTGCAAGGACCCATTCGCCCTTGGGAAAATTTGTCCTTGTACAGGTGTCCTAGCAATTTTTTGGGTGCATTTCTATCTTTTTTCCTTCTTTCTAGTTCTATTGTTACAATTGCAATTTGAAATCCTGAAACAATTCGATTTGAATGTTAAAGAAAGTTGTTATTTTGGTGAAATATTGAGGAAAATTGAAAAGTTATTTTTATTTCATATTAGATTATTTCAAATCTGTGGTCATTTACCTTTTACGCCATTGCATTGTTTAGATATATTACTTTTCATCTTGAAAATATTGAAAACCACAAACTATCCCAAAACATTAAACAAAAAAACCATACACTAAATGATTAACCTTGGAGAAAGCATAGTTATTTGATCATGTCATATCTATTTCTACAAGTTAACATATCCTTCAAGCCCTTTAGTAGTGATGACTTTGATATGTTAGATGGAACCCTTGAGGATTTCATCTCACAAGGTTCATCCACTAAGGCTTGTTATGAAAAACCAAAACAAAGGGAAGTTAATGCAATCACACCTCAAATTACCATCTATCCACCCCCACAACAAACCACAAGTCTAAAACAAACTTGTTCTTATCATAGGACCACCTAAAAATAAACCATTATCTCTAGGAGCTATCTTGAATTTTGCAAGGAAACTCACTAGTAACAATGTTTTGCAGCAATCGAGTTATAATACCATTGCTCAAAAATATAATACAAGCAGAAATATGCAACCACAAACCATACCTACTTCATTACCATTACCTCAACTGATCTTTCCTAGTGCTCCTTATTTTACTTTGCACAATAGAAAGGAGTATGATCTTATGGAACAACTTAGAAACACTCTTGTTAATATTTTTTTATGGGATCTTATTCGAGCTTCACCTAGTTATCATAGCATGCTTCAAAATTCTTTACAACAATTTGTGGTCCCTCCTAGTGCGCAACCAAATGATATAGCAACCCTAATTCAAGAAATAAATTCATTCAACATAGACATTGTCTTCCATCAAGATGAGTTACCTCCATTAGAAGTGCAAAAACAAAATGAGAATTTGATGATAGTGGTTGTTATTAACATATTTGGCATAAGGCATACTCTCATTGATAATGGTTCAGCCCTCAATGTTTGTAGTGTTATCCTTTTAAACAAACTTGGAGTGGATAAGAGTCACATTCAACATGATTCTTTATCTATCTATGGATTTGATAATGTGGGAAAAAAACTGCTTGGTGTGATAACCTTACTTGTTCAAGTAGGAAAAGTGACATTGAAAACTCCTATTCATGTTATGACTCAAAAGCTCTCATATAGTCTTCTTTTAGGAATACCTTGGATTCATGAAATGAATGGAGTCCCTTAAATGCTTCACCGATCAATGAAGTACACCTATCAAAACAAGGTCTACACAATCAAAGTTGATCTTCAATTTGACACTTGTTTACAAACTGAAAAAGGCATGAAAAGTCCTTTGAAAACATTGATACCAACTTCAAAATTTGAACCCATGCAAGAAGAATAAAAAGAGAAATCAATCACAAAACTATTATATGATGAGTGGGGTTTTTTGGATTTTACACCTACATTCATGGGAGATTATAATATCACACCTAAAGAATCAAAGAAGGAAAAAGAAACAACAGTAATGTCAACACATCATGAAGAATAATCATCACAATGATCCAAGTTGACAACTTGTAACAAGAAAGAATACACAAATTACACAATAAATTATGATGAATTTGATCATGAACAACCACCATCCTTGAAAGCAATGGAAGAGGATATCAACTCTTGAAACAACTTGGCTATAATGGAAAAGGATATGAGGTGAATAAACAAGGCATTTATATCCTCATATAGCCTAACATACAAGAAACAAAAAGTGTTATTGGATATTTCCCTTTGAAAGCATCAAAAAAAATTTCACTTAAAATCAATAGCATCATGCAAGATTCCCCTAAGACAACTCTTACATTGAAGCATCTTGATCTACTAGATACCACAAGTGAATATAAACCATTAGATTATTTTCAAAATTATGAAGACTTAGCAAAAAATTTGGGAGATTATGATAATTTACCAAGTCATCACCACAAATGAAGATTCAATTGTACCTTAGACAATAAGGGATACTTTGGTGAAGATAAGAAAACAAGTGATATTGAACAAGAGGAACATGAAGAAATTTCTGAAAATATAAACCAAAGTACATTACTTATAGGAGATACAATAAACATACCAATGGATACCTCTAACAAAGATAAAGTGATTCAAATAGGAAATTGTCTTGATGATGAAGAAAAAGAAGATCATACAACATTATTACATGAATTTCTTGAAATCTTTGCTTGGAATTATTCAAATATGTTAGGTATTGATATTAAGATAGTGATGCATAACATTGTTCTTGAAAAAGATGCTAAACCTATAAGACAAAAGATAAGAAAGATGAATCCTAAGATAGCTCTATTAGTGAAAGATGAAATTGAAAATCTCTTGGATGTTGGTTTCCTTCATCCTATTGATTATTCACCTTGGATATCTAATATTGTGGCAATGGAAAAGCCTGATAATCATATTAGGATGTGTACAAATTTTCATGATTTGAATAAAGTGTCATTAAAAGATGGTTTTCCCCTTCCTAATATTGACATGATAGTAGATTCAACTATGGGCCATGCTTTATTATCATTCATGGATGGTTTTTCAAGATATAATCAAATTTTGATTAACCCTCAAGATCAATACAAGACAACTTTTACTACACCTTAGGGAACATTTTGTTGAGTCATTATGCCTTTTGGATTAAATAATGTTGGAGCAACATATCAAAGAGATATGACACTAATATTTCATAGTTTCATCCACAATATTTTGTAAGATTACGTTGATGATATTTTGGCTAAATATTTAACTCATCAAGATCATGTCATAATCCTTCGTAAGATCTTTGAAAGAATTTGTAAATACAACATGGGGCTAAACCCGAAGAAATGTGTCTTTGGTGTGGATAGTGGAAAACTCTCGGTTTTTATAGTGTCACATAGAGGCATTGAGGTGGAGACAAATAAAATTGATGATATCATAAACATGCCACCTCATAAAATTGTTTCTAAACTGTGTAGTTTACAAGGAAAGGTTCAAGAAATTTGTCATTTTGTGGCATCATTGGTATATTGAACTCTCCCCTTTACTCAACTTCTTAAGAAGGAATCAGAGTTTAAATGGAATGAGGATTGTAAAGAATGTTTTGAAAATTTGAAAGAATATCTAGCCAATCCTCCTATATTACAACCTACTATTCAAGGAAAACCATTTATTCTTTACATATTATCATCCAATCATGCTTTAGCGGCATTATTAGCTCAACAAGATGAGAGTGACAAAGAGAATCTTGTCTATTACATTAGTCAAACTTTGATTGATTATGAAACTTGATACACAACCATAGAAAATTAATGTTTGGCTCTTGTGTTTGTTACTAGTACATTGAGACACTATTTGCTAAATGAAAAGGTGCATGTTTCTATAAAGTTTGATCCTTTGAAACACCTTTTTGCTAAAATAGATTTATCAAGACACTTATCTAAATGGGTTGTGTTGTTGACTGAGTTTGATCTTAAGTTTATTCCTCAAAAGCAATAAAAGGAAAAGCCTTGGACAACCATTTAGCACACTCTCCTTCACCATTAACATCACCTAAACATGACTCATTCCATGATGAAAGTGTGTTGAAAATTGAAAAGGAAACATGGGAATTATATTTTGATGGTTCTAAGTGTCGAACTAGCTTTGGAGTGGGGGTTATAATAATTTCTCCGTCAAGAAATCCTATTCCCTTATCTTACTGTTAACACAAGGATTTTCACCCAAAGATGAGTTGAAAAACTCTTAAATCCTATGCACATGGGACTATTCTCAGGCTGTGGGTATCCTATGGTAAGAATAGACCTCTGGGTTGGTTTCCTCTGGATTTTCTTGTAAAACTAGTTTTTAAACAGAGGTAAAGGATAGAAGGATAAAGCAAAAAACTAAAACTAGAAAATGGTGATTCACCAATTAAAGATATGATTTGAAATTTGAGAAAAACTCACAAAAGACTCAAGAAAGTTTAATAATTTCACAACACAAATATTTATGTCTGTAAAAATAATTCTATGTAAGGCTTTGATTGTTCTAATGCTTTAACAAAAAGAAAACAATGATGTTTTCACAAATTTAAATGCAAAAGAAAGAGATCACTAACATAAACCTGCACTATGACATAATATTCTTTGCATTCAGCATCAAAGGAATTCGATAAAATAAAGGATAACATAAAATTTTATCATGTAACTCACAACCAACACTAAACAACAAAGAAATAAGGTGAAGGAAATAACTTTCTATTGAGAAATAAGGAACATCTGCATTACAAATCTATAGTACTCATGAGAAATGAGTTACAAAGTAAAGAATAATCTGCCCCTGTAGCCTCCAAACTCAGAACCAGAGAACAACAGAGGGAAGAGAAGGACTTATAGAAAAGGCTCTCAAAATTAAAATTTTAATTTTGGCTCCAATGAAAAGATGTGGTGTCCTTATTCTCCTCCAAACAAGGCATGAAATTGAAGATTCTCCTCCAAATATGCAAAAAGAATTGTCAAAACTCAAAACAACCCCATGGCTCGTATACAACTGAAAAATCCCTCAAAAAGAGGGTCATAATTGAAAGTGAACTTTAGTTTTAGGCCTCAAAACACTCCTTGATTGAAGTAAAGTCAAATTGATCTCAAAACTTATGTAGAACTCATAAATAACTGCCTCAAAACCCCTAATTTCTCTCAACATGTTGGCACAATTCTCTCAATCATCTCCATGATTCAAGCAAGCTCTTTTAATGCTTAATTTGACTCTCTTTGACCATCATTATATCAAAGACTTTTATTTTTTGCATTTCAAAAATGTCTTTTATTTGAAATGATTTATAGTCATCACTCAAATAAAGATTCACATGTTTGAAGCAAATGCAAAAACAAAATAAATAAAGTCTAATCTTAAATAAGTACTTGGCATTTATTTTGCATTTGATGGATAACTTTTATCAAAATGATTTATTTCATCATTTCAATAAAGTTTTACAAAACTTGTTTTAAATGCAAAAAATAAAGGGGTCAAATACTTATAAGACTTTAAAATGATCAAGTCTTTTTTAAAAACTCAAAAAGAATCACTAGGCTTTTTAAAAACTATGGTTTAGACATGGGATTATAAAGTTTTTAATAAAACTAAGGCAAAAAACACCTCTCTCCCATCGTGCCTCATACTTAGGGTTTCTCAAAACCTAAAAATCAATATACATTTTATTTTTATTTCATTCCACTCATTTGGAAACTTTTTGGAGAAGCGTTGTTATGTACATGCAAACCCTAGTCGAGCTTCTCCATGCTGGAAATCTTAGTTTCATACACCATTTCTAAAGATTTTGGAGATCTTGAAGGAGGTAAATTCAGTTTTTTTACAGATCTGGAAGTTCTTGCTTCATTTTGAAAGCTTTTTGAAGCTTTTAGGGTGAGACTTATGAGCAATTTTCTATTGTTTTTCTGTGTTAAACTTGTCTTTTTCCTGGCTGCCATGCTAAACCCTCTGGCTGAGCTTGATGGAAAAACATTCGCCATCATAGAAGAGACCCTAGCTTAATATTGAGTGGAAATTTATGTGCTAAATGACATTTGGAGGTTTCATTGCAAAAAACTCGAGGCAAGTCAGATTCTTTGCTTAAATCTAGATATTTCTTTATGATTTAGAAAGTCTTTTACAAGTTCACAGGCACGGATTTGAGAAAATCATTCTCTGTTGCGATTACTCTATATTTTTTGTGGCTGAATATGCAAAGTAAAACATTAATCTTAAAAACCCTTTATTTAAATCTATGTTCATTTGTTGACAATATGGAGGTTGTGGCTTGAAACCCTCTATGGATTTGTTAAGAATTCAACTTCAGACTCAAACACTTTCTAATATTCAAGCCACCATGGATTCTCTGCATTTTGAAAGTTTAATGGCCACAAATTTCTATTTTCTACCTCATTTATGAAAATGGATATTTGATTTTCTTATAGAAAATCTCCATTTGAAAGTAAATGAACAAACAATGGTTACTCTTTTTTTTTTGTTCTACAACCATACATTTTTTTATGATCTCTTTGAACACAACTCCATCATTTGATAGGGTCTCTACATATTTAGCTTATTTTGCATATTTACAAGATGAAGGTTTAAAATTGAAAGTAGATTGTATTCTTCTCCAATGATTATTCTTAATTTAACTTTTGACACACAGTCATAGACCCATCATACTTTGAATTCAAGTTTCATAAAGCCTGATTTGTAATTTTGTGTTGGATGCTTGTCCTCTGATTGGTCTCATATGTTATTTAGGACCAGGTATGGAACCAAAGTCACTATCAAGTCAGAACCTGTTGCTAAAAATCATATTAAACCATATAATCCAAGCGTTTTCAATGCAACAACTGTTGTAAATTGTGCCTTGTTTGATCAAGAATACATTATTGTAGCCAATGAGACTACTACTCAGATAGAGGATATTCCTGATATTTTGTTGGATGATTGGGCAGCAAAAAATGTTTAGAGTTCTTCAAATGAATAGCTTGAAGAGGAAAATTTTGGAATTTATATGATGCATGAATCTAATTCTATTATGCCTAATTTGGAAAAAAGTGTTGAACAACAATCAGATCAACAAACAAATGAAGTTTGGAAGCTATTCTTTGATGGTTTAAGGAGTAGAAATGGTGTTGGAGGTGGTTGCATGCTTATTTCTCTAGCTGGTGAGAAATATTATTTTGTATTCAGGGTCACATTCAACTGCACCAATAATACAACTGAGTATGAAGCCCTGATTCATCGTCTTCAGTGGGAAAAAAGAGAGGTATTTGTTGTTTACAAGTCTTTGGTGACACATAATTGATTGTTAATCAAGTTAGAGGTATTCATACTACTAAGAATGACCTTCTCAAGTCTTATAAACACATAGTATGGGATCTTATTGAAAATTTTCAAGCTTTTAATTTGCGGTCAATTCCCAGAATTAAAAATAATCATGCTAATAGACTATTAGCCATAGGTGCTCAGTATGATATCCCAAATGATATCAGTAATTCAAGAGAACAACAGTATGTAAAAGTTATTGTTAAGTCATCAATTCCTAACAATAATGAACATTAGCAAGTTTTTGACAGTGACCAGTAGATCATTAATTTATTGAGAGAAGAAGCAGAGTTTTCCAATGATAATCAGGAGAAACTCAAACAATAGTATGAAGATCAGATCATACAGCTAAAAAACAACAAACTGCCTAAAGGCTTGGTTACTTTGGAATCCATTTTCAATACAGATGATCAAGTCAGAAAAGAGAAATCTAGTTTGTAGATTAAAGATCATTATGAAGGTGTTGAGATGTTCAAGGATAAGCTTTTAAAGCTTGGTAAGGTATGCACTTTAGAAGAAAGGCATGCTTTTATTTTATTATGTCAAGAGTTAAATGATGTCTTTGCATGGGAATACTCAGATCTGAAAGGATTTGATCCTTTTATTACCCAACATACAATTGAACTTGAGCCAAATGCCAAGCCTGTGAGACAAAAACATAGGCCACTCAATCCCAAGCTTGAGCCCCTCATGATCAAAGAGTTGAATAAACTCATTGAGAGTGGTATCATTTATCCAATTAAGCATACCTCTTGGTTATCTAATCTTGTACCTGTGAGAAAGAAGAGTGTTGAAATCAAAATTTGTGTTGATTTCAGAGATCTTAATAGAGCTTCCCTGAAAGATCATCACCCTTTGCCTTCCATGGAACAAATTCTTCAAGTTGTTTCAGCTTTTGAAAGATTCTCTTTATTAGATGGTTTTTCAAGATATAATCAGATCTTGGTTAAGGAAGAAGATAAGTTTAAGACAACATTTACAATGAAATAGGGTACAATGTCTTACAAGAGGATGACATTTGGTTTATCTAATGTTGGAGCTACTTTTCATAAAGTTATGGACATGGATTTTAGAGGTTTGATGTATAAGATTGTGTTAGTTTATTTGGATGACAACTATTTTCTCTAAGGATTCAAATGAACATTTTGATCACTTAAGGAAGATTTTTGAAAGATGTAGAGAGTTTGGTGTCTCTCTCAACACAAAGAAATATGTGTTTGTTGTTCATGAAGGTAAATTACTTGGATACATTGTATCAAAACATGGCATCTCGATAGATCTAGAGAGAATAAGTGCAATCCTTTCTCTTCCTTTACCAGCACACAAAAAAGGTCTACAAAGTTTCCTGGGTAGAATCAACTTTGTAAGAATATTCATCCCAGATGTTGTTGAATTATTAGTGCCTTTGACTTCAATGTTGAAAAAGAATGATTCTTTTAGCTGGACAAATGAAGGAAAGAGGAGATTTTAGCTTATTAAAGAAGCACTTGTAGTTGCTCTTACTTTGTTGAATCCTGATTTCTCAAAGGATTTCATTTTGTATGCATATGGTAATATTGATAGTATTGCAATTATGCTAGTTTAGGAAAATGATCATGGGTTAGAGCAACCCATAGCTTTTTTTAGTCAAAGTATTAAAGACTATGAACTTAATTACTCCTTTATAGAAAAGCATGTCTTAGTTGTTATCGGTAGTTTAAAGAAATTCAGAAATATGTTGTTTAATAACATAATTAAATTGTTGGTTGCTCACCCTTTAGTCAAGGAATCTCTACTGAATAAAGATCTGAATAACAAAAGAGTTGGCTAGGTGACTAAGGTGATGGAATATGACCTTGAGATCAAGGTTACCAAGCTGATAAGAAGCGAAGGTCTCTGTGAGAAACTTATAGAGAATAATGACAACAACACAAAAGGAGAGGAAATTGTTATTTTAGCTCATCAGGATGAGGAAATAATGGTTGCACCTGTTTCTTCTACAGGTTGGGTAAAAGAAATGACACATTTCTTGTTAACTAGTGAGTGTCCTCCTAGGTTGACTAAATCTAAAAGAAGGTAATTTAGATTACAGTCAATACCTTATGTTATTTTGAATGGTTTACTATTTCAAAAATATTTTCATAGTGTACTACATAGATGTATTGAAGCAAATTAGATTGACAAAGTATTACATGAGTTTCATGAAGGACCAGCTGGTGGTCATTTCTCTCCAAGAGCTATAGCTCTTAAGATAATGAAAGGAGGCTATTATTGGCCTACCATATTCAAAGATGCTCATTTATGGGTGAGGAAGTGTAAATAATGTGCCATATTTGTAGGAAAAGAGAAATTAGCAACCCTTCCATTGAAGCCAGTTCAGATTGAACAACCTTTTATGAAGTGGGGCTTAGATTTCATTGGGGTCATAAACCCACCATCAAGTGCAGGCCACAAGTGGGTGCTCACAGCTACTAATTATGTTTCAAAATAGACTGAAGCTATAGCACTTAAAGAGGCAAATGAGAACTGTTCTAAACTTCTATGAAGAGTTGATAACTAGGTTTGGAGTTCATGAATCTATTGTTTCAGATAATGCACTTGCTTTCATAGGAACTAAGATATCTGAGTGGGTTGTTAGAAATAGTATTTATTTAAATACATCCTCTAATTATTATCCTCAAGGCAATGGATAAGTTGAGTCCACTAATAAGAATCTTTTGAGGATCATCAAGAGGACTATGGAGGGTAATCAAAGAACTTAGCATACCAAGTTGAAATCAACCTTGTGGGCTGACAAAATTACACCAAAAAGATCAACTAGATTTTCACCATACATGCTTGTGTATGGAAAAGAGGCAAGACTGGCTATATCACTTGAGCTCCCAACTCTTGATCTGGTAAATCAACTTGATATGATTGAAGAAGAGCCTACGACAACAAGATTGTCTTAGCTAATTGAACTTGAAGAAACTAGAGCTGAAGCAATGAAAAATATTGAGCAACACCAAGCTCAAGTGAAAAGATCATTTGATAAGAGAGCATCTCCAAGAGTTTTCCAAGAGGGAGACATAGTTCTGAAGTGGGATGAGCTGAAAAGAAAACCTGGAAAACACTCCAAGTTTGATGTATTTTGGACTAGGCCTTACATCAGTACTGAAAAGACACAACATAATGCCTTCTAGTTATCTAAGTTGGATGGTGAAGTTGATCCTATCCCAATAAATGGGATTCACCTCAAGCATTTCTTTTGAGGTAGGATCTAATTTGTACATATTTCAGTAGGTTCTAGATGTTCAATAAGTGCTTTTGCACAGATTAATTGCATTTTAGTTTCCTCTAAGTGTTCTTATGCACAATTGATAGTTTACTTTAAGTTTTGTTGGAAGGGAAAATAAAAGCTCAAAATCTGATGTTACTAGTTATAGTTCAATGAGATAGATACTTCTTATTCATAACATGGAATAGAGCTTCAATGTCATCAACAACAAATATATACCCCATGGGACTATAACTAGTAACAACAAAGTTACAAGTAGTTATAACAAAAAAAGGAGCTCTATTCAAAGTTTTCTGAAGTATGTTAGAGATTGAAATGGACTCCATGCCCAATGGATAAGTAAGGTAACTGGCCTATTTTGTTTAGCAAGAAAACACCCTTGAGAGGTCGCTAGAAATGTTACCAATTTTTAGCCACTTGCTTAAAATTGGTAAGAATTTAATGAAGTTTATTTACTAGGGTATAAAAGTTTTGAGTCAACAAATGAATCCTTACTTTCATAATAAATTTGTTAACTTGTTCATAGATTTATTCAAATCATTCAAACAGTTTGAGATAAACTACTGAACAGTTCAAATAAACTGATGAACAGGCTTCACTAAGAAAGGAAAAATTCAAAAAGATTGAAGTACAAAGTCTTTATTTTCTGCAATATTTATTATTGTTGATTATCAAAAAAGCATTGCAGTACAGAACATAAACAAAAATCATTCATTATGATTATAGAACATGTGTTCAAACAATTCCAGTTTCATTATTTCAAATTATGTAAAAGGAATAAACTCAGAAAAGTACATAAACCATGACATGTCATGAACAGTTGATTCATTGAGAAATATGTTTTTGTGATCCCACACAAGTCGTGGGTAGACTAATTCAATTGGATTCAACAAGAAGTACAAACTATACAACTAAAGAACAAATAAAAGTGAAACATGAAAAAGGAAATCATGTTGTCATTGCCTTAAGGGCTGGTGTAGGGATGATTCTTCAAATCCATCTTGATCTTCAGTATCTTCAATCTCTTTCCTGAGTTCCAGAATCTGCAGTGAATGTAAAATTATGTTAGAGCTCAGGTCATGAAATCCAAGAACATGTTGAAATTCAACAGAAATATAGTTTGTACTGATTATTAAAAAAACCAACTAAGACAGACATATATGAGATTAAATGAAGTCCATAACAACCTCATATAAAAGAATCATTGAATCCATTATTTTAACTAACTTGTTTGTTTCATGTGCAAAAATAGGAAATGTAATGTTGTTTTTAAAATTTCAGTATGAGTGGGGTTAAATGAGGCTCCCACAAGGGTGGAGCCCAACTCATTTAAAAGTTGTGTAGTGAATTCATCATGAAGGAAATGCAGTGTTTAAGGTTGTTATATCAACTGCTCAATGATAGTGAACAGGCATACATGCCAAATTCATGGAGCATTACTTCAAGGAGCTACAAAAGTTAATAACAACAGTGATACTAGTAGGGTTTTCATCATAAAGTTAATATGGTGTTTTAGAAACTTCTAGAAAGCAATCTTATATGTGAGAAATGATCACAATATCATAATATATGTATCTTTAAAGTACTTATACATTTTATGGCAGATTTCTAAATCATTACAGAAAGGAACAAGTCATTTAATCCAAATGAAATTGCAATGTTTAGATTTCAAGAGTACAGATTTATGCATCGGGAATAGTAAAAACAAGTATGAAGGTGCATTTGTAGCAGCAAATTGCTACATGATTCATAATATGCAATCAAGAAAAATGAAAAAGAATACTACTAGAATACTAATTTTATCATTTGTTCACAATACAAAGAATTTTCATAAAAATCCCAGATGGCTGAAAATAATGGTTCTTCTTTACCATTTGAAGTAGAGAACAAGTATTCAAAACAAAATTACAAATCAGGCTTTATGAAACTTGAATTCAAAGTATGATGGGTCTATGACTGCGTGTCAAAAGTTCAATTAAGAATAATCATTGGAGAAGAATACAATCTACTTTCAGTTTTAAACCTTCTTCCTAGAAATACATAGAATAAGCTAAATATGCAGAGACCCTATCAAATGATGGAGTTTTGTTTAGAGAGATCATAAAAAAATGTATGGTTGCAGAATAGAAAAAAAAGGAGTAACCATTGTTTGTTCATTTACTTTCAAATGGATACTTTCTATAAGAAAATCAAATACCCATTTTCATAAATGAGGGAGAAAATAGAAAGTCATGGCCATTAAACTTTCAAAATACAGAGAATCCATGGCGGCTTGAATATTAGCAAGTGTTTGAGTTTGAAGTTGAATTCTTAACAAATGCACAAAGGGTTTCAAGTTGCAGCCTCCATATTGTCAATAGATGAACATAGATTTAAATGAAGGGTTTTTAAGATTAACGTTTTACTTTGCATATTCAGTCACAAAAAATATAGAGTAATCACAATAGAGAATGATTTGCTCAAAGCCGCACCTGTGAACTTGTAAAAGACTTTCTAAATCATAAAGAAATCTCCAGATTTAAGCAAAGAATCTGACTTGCCTCAAGTTTTTTGCAATGAAACCTCTAGATGGCGTTTAGCACAAAAATTTCCACTCAAAATATTAAGCTAGGGTCTCTTCTATGATGGCGAATGTCTTTCTAGCAAACTCAACCAGAGGGTTTAGCATGGCGGCTAGGAAAAAGACAAGTTTAACATAGAAAAACAACAAAAAATTGCTCATAAGTTGTGCCCTAAAAGCTTCAAAAAGATTTCAAAATGAAGCAAGAACTTCTAGATTTGTAACAAAACCGAACTTACCTTCGTGAAGATCTCCAAAATCTTTAGAAATGGTGTCTAAAATTGAGATTTCCAGCATGGAGAAGCTCAACTAGGGTTTGCATGTACATAACAACGCTTCTCCAAAAAAATTCCAAATGAGTGGAATGAAGTAAAAATAAAATGTATATTGCTTTTTAGGTTTTGAAAAACCCTAAGTATGAGGCACGATGGGAGAGAGACGTTTTTTGCCTTAGTTTTATTAAAAACTTTATAATCCCATATGTCTAAACCATGGTTTTTAAAAAAACCTAATGATTCTTTTTGAGTTTTTTAAAAAGACTTGGTCATTTTAAAGTCTTATAAGTATTTGATCCCTTTATTTTTTGCATTTAAAACAAGTTTTGTAAAACTTTATTGAAATGATGAAATAAATCATTTTGATAAAATTTATCCATCAAATGCAAAATAAATTCCAAATACTTATTTAAGATTAGACTTTATTTATTTTGTTTTTGCATTTGATTCAAACATGTGAACCTTTATTTGAGTGATGACTATAAATCATTTCAAATAAAAGATATTTTTGAAATGCAAAAAATAAAATTCTTTGATATAATGATGGTCAAAGAGAGTCAAATTAAGCATTAAAAGAGCTTTCTTGAATCATGGAGATGATTGAGAGAATTGTGCAAACATGTTGAGAGAAATTAGGGGTTTTGAGGCAGTTATTTATGAGTTCTACATAATTTTTGAGTTCAGTTTGACTTGACTTCAATCAAGGAGTGTTTTGAGGCCTAAAACTGAAGTTCACTTTCAATTATGACCCTCTTTTTGAGGTATTTTCAGTTGTATACGACCCATAGGGTTGTTTTGAGTTTTGACAACTCTTTTTGCATATTTGGAGGAGCATCTTCAGTTTCATGCCTTGTTTGGAGGAGAAGAAGGACAACACATCTTTTCATTGGAGCCAAAATTCAAAATTGAATTTTGAGAGCCTTTTCTATATATCCTTCTCTTCCCTCTTTTTTTCTCTAGTTCTGAGTTTGCAGGTTGCAGGGGCAGATTATTCTTTACTTTGTAACTCATTTCTCATGAGTACTACAGATTTGTAATGCAAATGTTCCTTATTTCTCAATAGAAATTTATTTCCTTCACCTTATTTCTTTGTTGTTTAGTGTTGGTTGTTAGTTACATAATAAAATTTTGTGTTATCTTTAATTTTATCAAATTCCTTCGATGTTGAATGCAAAGAATATTATGTCATAGTGCAGTTTTATGTTAGTGATCTCTTTCTTTTGCATTTAAATTTGTGAAAACATCACTATTTTCCTTTTGTTAAAGCATTAGAACAGTCAGATTCTTACATAGAATTATTTTTGTAGACATAAATATCTATGTTGTGAAATTATTAAACTTTCTTGAGTCCTTTGTGAGTTTTTAGCAAATTTCAAATCATATCTTTAATTGGTGAATCACCATTTTCTAGTTTTAGTTTTTTGCTTTATCCTTTTGTCCTTTACCTCTGTTTAAAAACCAGTATTACAAGAAAATACAAAGGGAACCAGCCCAAAACCTAGAGGTCTATTCTCACCATAGGATACCCACATCCTGAGAATAGTACTATATACACCTGAAAATGGTCATCGCATTCAATCAATTAAATACAACCTATTTGATTAATGCTTCGACTACATATAAATAAGGTCTTACTTTATTTATATTATTCACTTTCCTTTTAATTCTCCTAATTCACATTCTTCTAAATTAAATAAACAAAAAAACCCTAAATGTGTTTATTTAATTAATCTTCCCTAATCCTAATTAAGAATTAGAGCACATTTCTACAACTTTTTTATGTGCCACCTCATAAAGGTCACATGAAAAATAAATAAGCCTAATTATTAATTAGAATTATCCTCACACACTTCCACCAATAAGAAAAGGCACATGACTTTATTCCCCCACACTTCCAAAAAAATTGGAGCACATGGGTCTTTGTTTCACACACTTGGAATCTCATACATTTGGCATGCTTCCAATTGGTCAAGGGGATTCTCTTCACACACATGGCATGTTTCCCTTGGTCAAGGGGACCACATCATGATTTCTTTCATCTCCACCGTCTATCTTGTCTCCTTTGAATCTGAACCATTGATAGGTGTCACCTCACAAAATGCTTGCAAAACTCTATAAATACACCCCTCATCCTTTGCATTATCATCCAACTTTTTAGTAATGTTATAATGCTATTTTGAAATACAAATTGGAAGTGTTATAATGCCATTTTCCATCCACACTTTGAGTATTGTTACCATGCAGGTTTTCGTAGGAGCTTGGAGCTTTCATGGAGTCTTATACTTAGCTTGCATATCATATGTTACTTTGCATTCTCATCTTAGATTAATTAATTGCTTCATAGTTACATTTTATCATCTCCATTGCATCATAGTTACATTTTAGGTTAGTTTGTTTTATGTTTTCATTTGAGCATATGCATAACCATAGATAGCTCATTATAGTTGCATATCATCTCACTCATCTCCACTTGTTCATCCATCACCAACATCATCTTTCATTTATCGTTGCATTCATCATCAATTCCATCATCTTGTATATTTAGGAGCATACCACTAATCATTCCAGCACACATTTGCATGCCATTAATCCTTCCACCACACATTTGCACATAGAAATCATCATAGCTTGCATATTAAGCATCAAATCTTATTTTCTAGGTAGTCATTTTAACAACCTTTGTGCTCATAGAAATCTGAGGGCCAAATGATTTAATAAATCCCTAGAATTAGAGAACAATGATACGTATTTGAAAGGTTTGATTGTATTACGAAATAGATTAGTTTTACTTGCTTCAAACTTTGAATGTAAATTGTCTCATTAAGGTTTGTGTTGACATTAGAATAACTCACTATACACATTTCAACACACACACAAGTACCATGTGCACAAGATTTAAGAGTTTTTTCAACTCATCTTTGGGTACAAATCCTTGTGTTAACACTTACCATTTAAGCTTCTTATGCATAAATAACACTGCAAAGTATGAGGCCTTGATTGTTGGAATACGTGAAACTTTATCCTTAGGTGTTCAAAACATTCATATATTTGGTGATACTTAATTGGTCATTAAACAAATAAATGGATCATATTAAGAAAAACACGACGAGTCATCCAAATATAAAGACCTTACAATGACATTGCTTGAACACTTTGAATCATCTACCATTCATAATATTTCACGAAAGGATAATCAACATGCATATGCAATGGCAAGTGTTGCTTCCCTTGTATCTCCTAAAGATCACTCTATCAATTTAACATTTATAATTCACACAATTGTAAAACCATCGATAGATGAAAAGATAAAAGAAGTGTTAGTGACCAATATTGAAGTCTCTAGTGAATGGTACACACTGATATTCAATTACTTAAAAGAAGTTACCTTTCCTAAACCAACCACTAAAAACATTAGAGCTTGTATTCAAAAACTTGCAACTAGATACATAATTCTAACTGATGTCTTGTATAGGTGATCCTTTGATGGTCTTTTTCTTAGATGCCTTAAACAATCGGAGATCCCTATAGAACTTGAGGAAGCTCATGTGGTGTTTGTTGGAGGAATTTTGGGGGAAGATCATTTGAAAATATAATCTGCATGGGATATTTTTGGAAACATATGGAACAAGATTGTTTTGATCATGTTAAGTGGTCAAAAATATCAAGAACATAGCAATTTGATCCATGCTACTGCTTCTAAACTTCATGCTCAAATTCTTATTTTCCCATTCTCAGTTTGGGGTTTGGATCTCATTGGAGAAATATCCCCTCCTTCTTCCTCTAGACATACATTTATAATTACTACAACATATTATTTCACAAAATGGGTAGAGGCCATTCCTCTTCATTCTGTAACTATTGATGCAATTTGTCATTTCATATTGGAACACATCATTGCTCGCTTTGGTCTTCCTTTTACATTATTTTTAGACAATGGTACACCATTTAAGAACAATGATGTGAAGAAATTTATGGAAACATTTCATATTCAACACAGTACTACCCACAATCTAATGGTCAAGTAGAATCAACTAATAAAACTCTTGAGAATTTTTTTTGAAAAATAGTAAGTAAACATAATAAGGATTATTACACTTAGCTATATTATGCGATGTGGGCCTATCGCACAAGTATTCGAACATCCATAGGAAATACACCTTATAACCTTGTTTATGGCGTTATTGTAATAATTCCTGTAGAGTTAGAAATTCCTTCCTTGAGAATTTCTCTTAGAGGGCTTATTCATGACACCACCTATAAAGAGAAATTCTTACAACAACTTGAACTTCTTGATGAATAGCACATCAACACTCTTGAGCATCTCCAAGCTTATTCCAAAATAATGCAACATAGTTACAATGATAATGTCATTCCTCGTTCCTTAAACAAAGGTGATTTACTGTTATATGATAATCAACATAATGTTAATGTCGCCCTGGATGAAAAAGGAAAGTTCAGTCTGAATTAGTTAGGACTCTATGTCATTGATGAATGTTATGGGTCTAGAGCATACACATTAATGGAAATAGATGGTACACCTCTCAAATAACCTATCAACGTTGCACATTTGTGCAAATATTACACTTAATTTCTCTTTTGAATAGTATGTATATTAAATCATGTTGTTAGATTAAGTAGATGGTCATTTATTTTAACTTGCATTGTTTCATTCTTAACAAACATTCTTGGTGTGTCTTTTATTATTTAGAGTAATTGTTCATTATTTTGAATTATTACTTCCTTTTACATGGTATTCAAATTTATGTGTTGTGTTAAATTAGATCATTACATATATTTAATTTTATAATTAGATCATAAGCGCATTTAGTTTAACACAAAACACCTAATTAGAATGTAGTATCTAATGTAAACATAGATGTTTGGGTTAGATCACATAAAATTAATTATGGAGAAATTTATTAAAGAATCTTACTAAGATTGTTTAATAGATCACATTGACATCTAATTCAAACATGAACTCATAGAAACAAACACAAAATGCTCATATATATATCATAAAATTTTGTGTACATCATCATCATATGAGGTGCAATACAACATAGCATATCTAGTGTGGCCTATGGCTACCAGACTCCTTAGGGTAGTGCTTGTTGTGATACATTCGATCATGATCTGCTCATGGAGCTCATATGATCTCAGAGGCCCTGTACCTCACCTAAAGCAATCACCTCTCGTATGAGTTTTGTGACGTGCTCTTGATCTATGTGGTCTCTAGCAGTCTACACTCTAGTGAGCTCTCCCTGCAGCCTATTGAGTTTTGACCGCATGTAAGCTTGTGACTCACTGTCGACTAGAACTAGGGTGGCTCAGAGCTCCTTGTATGTAGTCTGAAGTTGTGCAAGCTCAGTTATCGCCTACTCCTCTCTAGCTGCAAATAGATTAGCATGTCTCATAGTCTCCTCATACACCATCTTCCATCTCGCTAAGGGATCAAAAAGGTCAGCATGGCATCCCACACTAGGTGGTGGTGTGTGCTCCGCTCATGTGTCTTGATGTGGGGGAAAGGAGGAAACCATCTCTGTAGTGACTTGATGGAAGAGATACCACCACTCTCATGTACACATTGCAAGATGAAAATCATAAAGAATGATAGAACAAGCCATTATATGTAAATGCAAATATAAATAACTATAAAAAACATTAAAACTATAATAACACATCATTACCTGGATCTCTAGCCTGCCAATCAAGATCTTGTTGTAGGATAGTAGGTCCCTCATGTGCAAGAAGTGTGGAAGGTTTAGTACCACTTCCCTCCCCATGCTCATGAAGGGTCATACCTGTTGCAGCTATTGACCAAGATCGGGTGACGTGTAGGTGAGATGAAGGTCTCTCCTTGGGGGAATCTACGGCCTCATCTATCTCATCAAAACCATCACTCATTGGTTTTGGATCCTCCTCATCCTCATCCTCCTCACCCTCCTCCTCTATCTCCTCTACTCTATCATCCTCATTTGTGTCCCCATCTATGACCCCATGCTCTCTCTCATATTTGTTACCTGGAAGAGGTCCAACATCTCCTAAGGGATGATGTACAAGGAAGACATGTTTCGGTCGTGCTCTCATCCACCAATGCTCGTAGGCTATAGTGGTACCTACATCATCTATGCCCAATTTTTGGGGCACATCCTTGTCTTCATCATCTCAATGATTGAAATCAACATCATTAATAGTGGGATTTAGATGTCTCTAAGTCTAGAGCCACTTTGTGTTGCTCTCAGGTATGTAGGTCGTGGCCTCAGTAGTAGCTGAAACTATCTAAACTGTCACATGACTCGGTCATAATAAAAAGGCATAACTATATAGTCATGTCATCCAAGTAAGAACTTGTCCTTCTGCATCCTCACAAACTATCGAGTGAGATATGGCCACTGGTGTATGGTGAGGTCAGGTCTTCATACTATTGCATCCTCCTCTAGGTGATCAAACTGAACCCTCTAGTATAACAAATCCACATACTTCAAAACCTGTCTCAATGTGTAGCTAAATGCTCGTGGGTATCCCATAGCCACTATTATGGGATAAACTATAGGTTTAGTGCACATGATATTCTCAAAGGTCCAAACTTGTAAGAGAATACAGTGCACTATGTTGTGTAGCTCTCGATAAATAAAGCACTTGAGATCATAATAGAGGTGAGCTAATATACTGAAACCCCAAGATGTTGCTCCATCTCACGAATAGTGTGCATGAGGCCTCCATCCAAGTGTGCACCTCATCTATCAGGAACAAGAGCTAAATCCATAGTGACAATCATGATCCATTGTAGCAACGATGAGCGCACGTATAATAGCCACTAAAGCTCAATGTGAACCCTAATATTTGTTAGTGCAATAGGGTGACCAATACAATACTCAATCTCGTTGCATCTTCCTATGTGTGTGATCCTCCTCAATATGGACAGTCTCACCCTAGATGGGTAATCTCAAAATACAGTGTACGTCCTCAAGGGTCATTGTCATCTCTCCTGAAGGTAGATGGAATGTACATATATATGTGCTTCATCTCTCTACTAGTGCCATAAGCATCGCATCATGATACCTCATGGGTGGCATATAATGTAGATCCAAAATAAACATGTATCACATAGAATGTCTACATCCTCAGTCAGTCAGGTAACCTACTCCCGGAGAAGGCTAAATAATCTAAATCATAAACATTGATGAGTATAGGGTGGAACCTAAAAAAGATGAAAAAAAAATCAATAACATGATTAAAATCAATTAAAACTAAAGCAAAGTTTCTCTAGGACACTTGGGCCATTTTTGGATTGGGTCCCAAAACCTCCTAAAAGTACATTAAAAAATGCTATAAAATAAAAAACATAAACATAAAGCAAGGTACAATGCACTCACTCTATGTCAAAGCTCTCTAAGTGCCACCTCGTCTCACAAAACATCCAGTCTAGGGGGCATGCATTCTCGTCAGCTCGACATCTTTAATCACTCTACAACAAGCTAAATCTTCAAATGGTAAATATCAAATGATGATCAAAAGTATAATTTTTCACTAACATATAGTAAATAATTTTCATAGTAAATGTCATTCAAGTCATCATAATGGGGGCTAGTGAACTCCATTTTTTATGTCATTTCTTGCATTGGATTCATAGTTTCATTCCTTATCTTATTTGTTGTCTATCAATATGTGGTGTTGTCATCTCAATGACCTATTGTAAGAATTCACATCACCAAGTAAATAAATTCGATGAGGCTAGATTGCTACCTTGATTCCACCTCCATAAAGCAAGTGGAATTAGGGGGAATACATCTACCCTCAAATTTGATTCTTCGTAGAAGTTGGACATGTTTTAAGATGATTTTGAACAACTAATGAATTAGTTTTGCAGGATGTAGTTCCTAACATTGTGGTTTTGCATATGACTACATTGGGGGCTTCATTCTCCCCATTCACAAATGAATTACAATATCCATATGAGTATCATTTTATGAAGTGCAATTTACTTTTGATACTTTAGCTTGCATATGCATGTCTTTGCAGGTCTTCAAGCTCATTTTTTCAAAGATTTATTCAAGCAATGTTCATGATTGGAGGTTGATGCCTATTATGGATCATAATGGATTATAGGTTTGGGAGATGCATTTTGCCATCTTCCCTAACCTAATGACTTGTTTTCTAGTGATCTCATCTTCAAGCTTCATTCTATCAAGCTATCTAAAGTAGGTTATTATTACATTTCAAATTTTATTGGGATGTATGGACTTCTTCCCAATTAAATCATTATCATTTATCATTGTCATGTAGGAATCATGCTCTAACACACTTGAGTAGGGTTTATTTGCATATTAGCTCTTAACAATCTTAGATGCACTTAAGATCAGGGCTTACACACACTGTCATTTATTAGATATACATCATTTCATCAAGGTTCAATTACCAAACTTGTGGTTTGAGTGAGGCAAACCCCTATACACCCAAAAACAACATTTTCTTTTGTAGATTTGTTACAAGTCCAAATCCAGGAGCGAGAAGTTACAGGTACAAGAAGGAATTACAGACAAAAAGCTACAGATCTAGATTTTGAAGTTTTAGAAAGGGCTACTAGGACCCATTCGCCTTAGGGTGAATGTGCCATGCTTCAGGTTGAAAAATATAGTTTTAAGAGAAGGTGCACAATATTACCCTTCTTAGATCTATTAGAAAGTTATTTTTTTGTTAGTATTATCATTTAAATCTACATTTCAAGCTTTATATTACTTAATTGAGTTCATTAAGCATTTTATTTCCATCTCCCCAAAGTGCATTTCAATCAAATTTATCATTTTTTATCATAAGGGAAACAAAAAATCCCTTAATAGGGTTGACTCGCCTTTTGGTTGAAAGTCAATCCTACCTTTGGGAGATCTCTTTTCCTAATGAATTAATTGAAAGATAGGTGTATACATTATCCATTTACCCATTTTACACCACACCTATTTTCCTATGTTTCAATAGTTATATCCCATTATATTTCCCTTTTGTATTTTGATTATCTTATATTGACTATTAACCTAGACCTATGAAGGAAAGTCCTTTTTTGAATAAGCATGAGGCTTGGATGGAGGATATGCAAGAAGATATGATGAGTTTGGATAGATGTGATACTTAAGATTTAGTAGATTTATGTGAGGGAAGGAAGCCCATTGGATGGAAGTGGGTCTTCAAAAATGAATTTGGATCATATGGAAAATTAGAAAGTTATAAATAAATATTGGTGGCAAAAGGTTACTCCCAAGAGGGGGTTGATTTTGGTGAAACATTGTCTTCTACTATAAAAATAAGTTTTATTATATTCATAATTTCTTTTGATGTGGTCTATAATTTAGAAGTAGAGAAAAAGTATATTAAAATTGAATTTTTGTATAAGGATCTTGAGGAAGAAATTGATATGAAATACCTTAATGGATTTGTGGTAAAAAGAAAACAAAAAATGGTTTTCAAATTAAAATTCTATTTGTATGGTCTAAACTAGTCACCTTTCTTATGGTATCACAAGTTTGATTCTTTTTCATTATAATATAAGTTTTTTAAGAGTGTCTATGATCATTTAATTTGTTTTAATTTGATTAATGTTTAGTTATTAATCATCATATGGTATGTTTTTTATTAGAGGTAAAATACGGGTTTTGAAGGGGCCCGGAACCCTTTGCATTAGAAAGCAACTGAGATAAAAGAAAACAACATTAAGCAAAAAATAGCCTAACAACAACGACCCATCAAAAAAAATTCAACCAAAAAGGAGGATCCCACCTGCAGCACTACATACTTTTTAGAATATCCATCGTCTCCACATCATTTACCACAACCTTCTATGCTTCATCCACAACATTAGAAATTTCCTTCCCAAAGGCCCCTACGTGAGCTTTAGATTTATTCCTAGTCCTAGCACCAGGTCCATCTGTATTTACCTTAGTAATCAAAACAATACCTTTCTCCCCACCCTTCCCAGCAGCACCCTCCTCCTCCACCAGCTTACTAGTAGCACTGACCTCTTCAGCATGAGCACTTTCTTTACGCTTCTTAGCACTAACTAGAGGAGAAGTCACAGTAGTAGATTCAAATTTCCCAATAGATTTATGCACCTCCCCACCTCTCATGATAGTATCCCAAATTTTCACCATTTGATCCTCAAGGGTGAGGATTCTTCCTTCGATATTTTTTTTCACTTTGAGAGTTTCCTCTGCAATAGTGTCTGCCACAGTGTTTAAGGAGTCAAAAAAATCATCTATTTGGTTTTAGACAGAGGACCCCTTAGCCTTACTCATCACACCCCTAATTTTGACATTAGTTTTATTGAGTTCATGAATAACCACTTAAAAATTTTGAACAAGACAATGGAACCCTCACAAGCAATTCCAAGCATATCAAACATTTCCTCTCTATCAATATTAAAAACCCCTTTCCCCAAAGCATCTTCCTCCTCAAAGGAACTAACCCTATCCTAACCAACAGGGGTGTCCTTACCTTTTTCAACAGCAACCAGAGTCTTGATTTTGTGGATGGAGTTTGCAATCTCCTCCGCCACTGCCTTTCTCTTCTTAAGCCTCTCCAAATCCATATCCTGGGTTTCCATAGCAATATCAGCATCCCCAGACTTACCTTTCAAATGCAAATCTGGCTTAACACTCAAGGAATCATCAACATAGAGGCCGCCCGCAATAGAGAGAGGGAATTCCTTCTCCAAAATTTGGCCCATAGTCCTTAGAACCCATTTCTTCCTACTTCCCTCCTCTGACTCCTTATGCTTGGATACAAGGGGCAACGAGGAAGCCTCGCCATAGAGATAATTCTTCACCTTTGCACCCCTACTCAAAAAATTAGCATCCACCTTATCACTACAAGTCAAATAACCCTCACAAGCACTCGGTTCCCCTTTTTTCAACTTTCTCGTAGTAGGAGATTGTGGACCCACCTCCAAAGAAGCGAGGGAATTATGAAAATAGTCCACATCCTCCTTCGACTCTAACTCTTTTTCCAAAATCAATTTGCTTTTCTTAAATTTTTTGTTGGCTGGTTCCTCTTCAAAAGTAGTCTCATACTCCTCGGCAGGTTTGGACTGTTTACCCTTCGGGGTGACAATTGTCTTAGCAACCTCAAAATTCTTCGCATAATTAGAGATAAGAAGGATTAACCCCACATGCAAGACAAGGTTTTTAGGGTTTTTCTTGTGATCCTTAAGACCCGAATCGAGAGACATCAAAAGATAATAAGGAAAGGAAATCATTTTCTCATGACGGAAGTGATTAAGCAAGATGAAGTGGTATGCATTTACCGCTGAAAATCGGCCTTCCAAAGTTATGAAACGCATTATCTCTTCTGCAATATCTCCCCACAATTCCTTAAGAGAACTTATTTGATATCCTGCACTCCTCGTAGTCCTCAAATCCTTTGCTTCATCTCCCTTGAAGAAGATTTGCATTGCGGCCTATGCCTCCTTATCCCTAAAAAAATTCATGCCATCCATAGCCAGACCAGTAATACTAGCTATAAATTCCTCATTGACATCAAACTCCATCCCATAAAGCTTCAACACCCTATCATTCCAATATCCTTTAGCAAAAAGCGTTGTTACCTGAGGATTATTGCCATGCAATTTCTCTAGGTAAGGAGTTAACCCTCCTTTCTCTAACACTTGCCAAGCCTCCTTATTCTTCTTTATAGCTTCACATGAGAAAGGTTCGGCACAATTTCTATCTCCACCCATATCTCCACAATTACCAAAAGGTAACAACTTGAGAGCTCCAAGCACAATGCAATGAAAACTCTAGAAAACAATGCTAAGACAACCCAGAATTTGTCTGAGACTAGAAATGGAACAGGGGAAAATAAAGAATATAGAGTTTTGTTCCCTATGACACCCAGCTCTCGTACCATTCACTTGATTCAAATCTTGCTTACCATCCTTTCTCATGATAAACAACCACGTGATGAAATACATGCACACTACCAACCATAATGAGAAGTTAATCAAATTAAAATCGGCCATCATAGTTAATAGTTGCAATAACATCTATAGGGAGAGAGTCATTTAGATCCCATTCCCTAACCTCTCTAACACCAATGTTAGTGAAGATGTCCACTAAACCATTCCCCTCTCTCAAGATGTGCAATATGTAACATTCATCAAATGATTTCAAAATATCAATGGAGTCCCTTATCATAGACTCAATAGTCCAAGAGCGGAGGAACACAAATTTTCAAATTATTAATGATATTTAGAGAATCCCCCTCCAACCAAACTTTCCTATAACCTTTGGTTTGTTCCAACTTGATACATCATCATATGGTGTGTTGATGACATGTTCATTGGGAATATTAAGGGTATAACTAGGGAAATCAAAACTAAAATTTTTGGTTTCTTTGATATCAAAGAGTTGGGAGCTCAAAATATATCGTGGGTATGAAAATAAGAAAGGATCAAGCTCAAAAAAATATATGGCTTAATGGAATTATGTATTGTTAAATCATTTTGTAGTAGTTTTCTATGTAGATTGTAAGCTAGTGAGTATTTATATGTAAGTATTAATTCATCTTTGGATTAGTGTGCTAAAATATATGATTATTTGGAGTATATATGTAATGTTCCTTATACTAGTTTCATAGGTAGCTAAATGTATGCTATATCTATACAAGACTAGACATTGTGCATCCAATGGTAGTTCTTAGTAGGTTTATATCTAATATTGGTAGAGACCATTATAATTATGTGAAATAGGTTTTATAAATATTTAAGAAATTTTTATTAATTTATTTGTTATCATGTAATTTATGGTGTGGGAAATTTTCTTGATATATGGAGCTTTGTTGATTCATATTAGGTTGGTGATTTGGACAATAGAAGGTCCACAAGTGGTTACATGTTCATTTTATTTAAAGGAATTATTATTTTTATGAGTAAGTGGCAAACCACAATTATATTATCCACTACAAAACTAGAGTGCATTCTTTTGACACAAGCCTATAAGGAGGCAATATAGTTACAAAGTTTGTGTTCAAGTATTGGCTTTGAGTGCAAACCTGAAAAAACTAGATGTGATGTTAGAGTGTTACCTATCTAGTGAAGAATCCTTTGCATCATATTATGTAAATAATATTGATGATCAATAGAATTTTGATTACAATATATGGTTGAGGATAGAAAATTCATGATATAAAATATTGACACTTTGTATAAAGTTACAGATTCTCTCATTAACCTGGTGAGCACAAATAAGTTCTATTGATGTAGAAAGGCCATAGGCCTTCCCTCTTCTAACACTTGATTCATTCATTTTAGCTTCCTATTATTTATTTTTAATGTTAATTTAAAGTGGGATGATGTTAGAAATTCTAATTCTTAATTATTATACTTAATTATGTAGATGATAGGAAATACACGATATCCAAACATAATAGAATTGGGAAAATGGGGCATCCATATAAGGATGGTTACATTATTCATTCTCTGAGATACTTGGTATATTATGTAAGAAGGCATTAAATAGGGAGGTAACATTGGAAAGATTAAAAAATAGGCATTATATGATATTTTTCCTATTTAAATTTCTTGAAAGAGCAGTGAATTCTATAAATTGATTAATTTTATCATTATTACAAAACCTATTATGCATAAGAGAGGTGTAAGAGGATTTATTATTTCAAGTTTCTTGACCATGACTATGGGGGCCTTGGATTGTTGTTTAGGCTCATGATTTTTGGATACCACTTAATGGTTTCTTATTTCTATTATTTTTTATGTATTAAAGCCATGCATAAAGGTTTGTAAGATTTTTGTATAGGTACTATTATCCTACTATATTATTGTTAGTTAGAGGGATAAGTGAATTTTATTGTTCACACTTTCATTGTGATTAATATAGGCATGGATATTTTTGGTAGCAAGGTTTTTTTCTAAAAGGATTTATCGATAAATATATAGTGTTTGTATGGTTTGTGTATTTATGTTTTCTTATCCTTTGTTTCATTAATATTTATGGTATTATCACATGTTTAATTAGATTAAAACAAATTAATTTTAGTATTGCCATTGTGTTGTTCACTCTATGTTCAAAAACTATAGGGTGCAATTTTGAACACACACATCTCCCCTACTAGTGACCTTTCCTTAGAAGATCATGTGGATTTTTATATACATTTTGATGTAATGTAGCTATTGTTTTATATTTATGTATAGATGTTTCTTGGTAAATTTTGTACTGAGAGAAGATGGTGAACTTGTTTTAGTTCACATTAATTTTTTAATCATATATTGGTAAACAACTCAAGAATTAGTTGTGGTGATCTACAAAGTATGTTTTAGAAAGTTCTAAAGCTTATGATTTAGAATGGAGCCTTGTATAACTCTATTTTTATATGGTTGCAATTATATTTTGTTTGGAGGAGAATTCACTATCACATAATTTTATAATTAGTTACTAGAATGTGTATGATAGTGCAAGTGCACATGTGATGTTTTTAGACTACATATAGTGATACCGAAGAGCATGGTAATGTTATAAGGAATATTTAGATGAATTCTAGGTAGCTATAAGTAATCACGTGTTTTTATCTACCACTAAAAACCATAGGTGGTGTTTAATTGTAGTGTAAGAAGACATGTATGTGATTTAGTTGAAGATGATCAAATTTTTTAATCAAGTGTGAGTGGCCATGACTTATCATATGTGGTGATTATCTATGTGGAGAATTCACATTTTATTTAATGTGTCATATGTTGTCATCATGGTAAATTCACATTTGGGTTGTGTGACTATTGGTATTCTACATGGAAATTAGATAATTAGATGGTTGATATTCTATATAAATGGCTATATCTAATTGCTTGAATAGATTAATATATGCCTCACTTATATTTTAGGTTTATATATAATTTTTTGTGTTACACTATTGTGATAATTAAATTTGTATAACAAGAATACTTGGATTTGATCACATAACATAAGGTGTTCTAATATCCAACTCCATCTATTGATTGTAATAGGGATTAAATTCCAACATGATGGTCCACTACCTCTTGTTTATGTTGTTTCCTCATGTGATGATGCTATAGTTCATGATGTATCTAGTGCTTTAACCCTCACTTCATGGATACATATATGGTTTATGATTCATTTGATACTAATGTTACAACTAATAATGAGGATACATATTATTTTCCCCTTGATAATTATCTAGCGAGGATCCTCCTAATAATTATGGTTTTTTACTATCTTTATCACATCATTGTGATAATAATGATCATGCTTCTCAATTGATGAATGTTAATTTGTTTGCACTCTATTTTTAAAATATTATTCCCACTTCCTTTCAACCCCATTTCCCTCTTTCTCATTCTCTATAATGTTCTTGTGCCTTAATAGTGATAACCTAATCAACATTATTTAGCGAAAGGTCCATTCATATGCCTTCATTGAGCTCCATCATTGCCTCTCTATATTAATTATTAATATAATAAATATTTTCAAGTCCTCATTTCATACTTGAATTATATGGTTTCTTCCTCACTATGTTAACATTCATATTTCCTTGCCACAACTAATCTCTAAGTTGTCGCTCATATCAACCCTAGTCTTAGCTACTATGGGTGAAGTTATCTATTTATTAAATAGATTGGCCTCTCTTGGCCATTGGATTTCTTTGATCCAACAGTTAATGGGAGGTTGCTTTATTTCTATATCCTCAATGCCTTTGGCTTCCAACAATCATCCATCACATTTAATTTAATACCTAACAAGAGTTGTAAGAGGAAGATGGAGGGGATCTAGTTATTATTTGATCTGTGCTAGAATGGATTTTTTATTTCTTTGTAGGTTTAGTCAATGTGTTAGTGGAAAATATTGGTCACATGTCATACGAGTTGTTAGATAATATTTAGTGAGCTTGCATCAAAATTTCAATCTCCCTCTTGTATATTAAACTTATAATTTATGATGTTAGTAGTGCTTCATTGAGTGCTCCTACTATTTGGAGGCAGTTTTAGAGTTTTTATGCTCTTCGGTTTAGGATGTCCATTGATCTCTTTATCAAATGGCTTTCACATTCTCAAGAAGAATTTTCTTGACATAATAGCACATGCTTGTGTCATTTGGTACATCTAAGTGATGTGGTAATTCTAATGGGTAGTGAAAGAAAAACAAAGCATATATGTCTAGTTCTCCACTTTCTTTTGGTATCTTGATCTAATGGCTCATACGTTTTGAAAGGAAAAATAGTGGTAGAACATTGTAAACATCTCCTAACCATCTAATTGAATCTAGTCAATGGTCTATGAGATCTTGAGGCCATTTTCTTTCCAAATAGCATTGCAAGTGAGAATTTAGTGGATTTCATGAATAGTAAGCACCATATATTCATCTCATTAGTTCATGATCCTCTTGGGGTGCATGTCATATAATTTGAATGTATATTTTGATCCATTGAGCCAAATTCAAAACATTAAATATCCCTATTGAAATATTCAAGTACAACAATCTTATGCAACCTTGGTACAATATATTATTCATCTAGTGTTGTACACAATTACATACATGTTGAAGAAGGGATATTTCCTCATTTTCTCCACAATCCTAATCTAAGGAATATTTTCCATCATGCAAATATAATGGTGTGACCTTTTCTAGTGGATAATTCAATGCTTGAGAAAAGTTATCATAATTTAATAGAAAATTCAATAGTGTAAATTTAGAATTGGGACATGACTTGGGACATGTAGAAAATTCTTTTGTTGAAAAATTTGATGTAGGTCACAACAATTATTTACAAAATTATTTCTTACTTCTCTCTCTCTTCTCTCTTGTTCTAGACTATAAATGTAAAAAATGAGCTAAAGAAAGAGAATATTTTTTTTGGGTGAAAATATATCTCCTTTATCATAGTGGTTTACAAATCCAAACCTATAATCAAAAATTTATGTAATGTCTAGGCCTTTGATGGCTTGATATAATTATATATTTATTCTTACTTGATTTATCCTTTTTTATAAGTGAATTTTTTAATTATTGAAATTCTCTATTTTTTGTTTTGTTTCTTTTTTTTGTAGAATATCTCTTCTCTATTACTTTAATTATAGATATATATCCTTACCCTATGTGTTTTAGGTTTTTATTGATCTCCTTCAAGAAGAATTTGACCTTGTGTAAAAAAATTATTTTGAAAATTGTTGTTTCTTGTCTCTCATTTTTTCATGTGTGTCTCCTATATCTCTTAATCATAAAAACATGTGTATAAAACCTCATTCCATGGAAAATTTATCTTCTCTTAGTGTATCACCACCCATATATTAGGATCTACTTTATGCATTATGCACTTCCCCCTTTTCCTTCACAAATGGTCATCGAGAGTTGATTGCATATCTAAGAAGTAACCAACCTTTCAATGCCAAGGTTGTCACATGTTTTAGGTCACACCACTCATAAGTTTCCCATTATTTTAACCTCAACAAAGCATTGGTATTAAGTGAAATTGGCTATTATAATAGGTGGTTACATGGTTTTAACAACAATAGTTAGTAATACATGTATTGAAAATTATTATATTTATTATAGTATCTTTGGATTGTACATTTATGTGCTAATATTATTAGAAATTCCTTGAGTAATTTATTTAGTGATTATAAAATAGGCATCACAAAAGTGTATAATTATATATTAAATATTTTCTTAATATGTGCATATTTTGAGGATGAGACATTTCTAATGAATGGATTTGGAGAAACTTTGATAAATATTAATTATGGTTTGATTCATGTCATGCTTATAAATATTGATTTATGGACTTTATATATGATTTCATGTAATACTTCACTTTTAGAAACCATGATTGTATGCATTATCATACTAATATTTCAACATCAATTGACTATCGCATGGTCTCATATTCTTAAAATACTATCCCACTTGAGAAACAACATGAGAATGAGATTACATTACAAAAGAATTTAAAAATTGAGTATGATTAAATTCAGGTACATCCTCCTGACAACATAGATGATTTCAACATACTTGGATAAGTTATTTCCCTTGTGATTTATTTTATGTTCTATTTCCATGTTTCTTTCATGATCTTAGTTATAGTGTGGATGATGCAAAGACATCTTAAGTGGTGCATATTGACATAAGTGGATTTGAACATGTTTTTTTTTGTTCTTTTCTATTTCTATATTGTGTTGTGTTTGCATTATATTTTGTGTTTCTTCACATGAATTTAGGATTATGCAAAATTAAGGAGTACTTTATAACCACTCTCATTGTGTCGACCAAAAATATATCTTTATTTTATTTTATTTGGCCTTATTTCTTGTGAGTATCCTTGATTTTTATTCTCATTTTATATTCTATATTATATTATAATTTATTAAATATCTTTAACATGTTTTCTTTGTCTATTTCATGTCATGCTTTCCCCAATTAGTGGCATATCTTACATGTTTTACATATATCGGATGTTGTATGCTCTTATATCATGATGCTTACATACATGATCTTTATTCTTATACACTTAATATGTATATATTTATCATTTCTACATGTTATGAGACTTATATGTGCTTACATGATAGTATTTTGTGTTTTTGGTTCTTATCACTTATTTGAGCTCCACATTGGGTGAAACATTAAGGGAACCTTGTTTCCCTTTCTTATACTTTCTTTCATGATCACATAGTATCACCTTACAACATTATTGTCACACAATATTATTTATGATTATTATTGCATGCTTATTGAGTTTTCAGTTACCATATATTTTTCTCCTCTTTTCCAAATCCTTGCTTTCTTTTTATGCAAAAAAATTGAGGGGGAAAATGTGAATTGATAATAACATATTGGGAATTCTCACTCTACTTGGTGTTTCTATTAAAACTTGTAAAAATTATTAAATAAATCCAAAGTATTGACTAAGTGAAATTTGGCAAGTAAGATATCTTCCTCATCTAGCACAAGAAATTACAATCGTGCTTATGACCACCATCATGCTAAAAAATTAGAGGCAAACAATTTTCTAAGGATTTTAGAAAATAGGTCTACAATTACTTGAAATATTTTGAAGCTAAACAAAATTATCAATATTGTAGGTGTGGGGTTGAGTTTTATAGTTGGAGGATTAACCTAAAGTGAAGAACAATGATTGTCATATTTTGTTATAAATTGCCTAATATATATTTGATTGTTCGTTATAGAGATGAATTAAAAAATATAATTTTAAATATAATATTATTCATCGAGTCTAAGAAATAAGTATGTATCTATCTTATGTTTTTATTTTAGTTCACATTTATCAAAATACTTGTGTAGCGTTTAAATATTTAGCTCCTAATACCAAGTCTATTTGTAATATTGATTATTTAATTAATTTATCACCTTAGGTATTTATGTAGGGTTGTTTATTTCATCAAAAAACTAAACATATATTAAAAAAGAGTCTAAGAAAGTTAAATATATGATACAAACATGGCTAGGTGTTATAATTAAGGATTATCTAACTATGTAGCCAAATATAAAACACACACACATTAAAACTTAATGAAAGAAAAAATAATAGAATTAAAATTTAATGAAATTCCCAATCATGAAATTCATTACTCTCTTCCATAGTGGATTTACAACATGAGGCCTTGGCCTTCAAGATATATGGGTACCATATGTTTGAATTAAAAAATTATCCCATGATATGGCAATACAAAGCTTGTATTCCACCATCAAGCATTTTAATCAACATTTAATTCTTCATCTCTAATTACTTGATTGAATTTTATTGGTTTTGAGTGATGCTTATATAATTATCCTTTATCCTTGGATGGTCTAAATCAACCACAAGGTGGCACAAAAATTGATGCTAGACATAAAACAAGTATCTTGGTATTATGTAGTTAGGAACCTTTTAGGATGAATGTGGTAAAGAATATGTATGGATATCAATGTGGCTCATAATATGAACCTCCCTAGGACTATTAAATTTTGAAATAAACAAGTGTTGATAAAATATCTAAAATAATGATTTCTATATACTTGTGATCAAATCTAGAACCCTAATATAGCCTCGTAGTAAGAAATAAAGATGTGGTGATCAAGTGATGAATAAAAATTATTATAAACCATATAAATAAATTAAAGAATTTTTTTTGGGTGATGCAAGATTACTCTTACATCCTATATTCTCTTGTATCAACCACCTACAGTAATTTGAAATATGATTCCCTCACTTTTTGGTGGACAGACGGTAACCAAATTGGTCTAGCTCAACTTTAAAAATTAAAAAAAAGTGTTTAATTGACCTTCCTTTCCAATTTGTTAAATATTCTTCATACTATTTATTTCTAGTGCTTCTTCCAACTCTACTATCTAAAATATCTTCAATATCCTCTTTATATGGTTGTGGTATCTACTTAATACACTCCCTGTTTGATCTATCATCATCCAATTCACCTTCACGATATTGATAAAAATATATAATATTTTTTATTAGTGGTAAAAAGTTTTTAATGGGACTCGAAACCCATTACAATCATGGTTTTGAAGGGACTCTAAACCCTATCAAAGGAAAGTTGCAAATAGATAAAAACATAGATAATTAGCAACACAACATCAACAACCACCCAAAATTTACTCTAGATTATCCATGTTGTAAAGAGAAGGTTTTGAAGGGAATCGTAAACCCTCTACAACCAAGTTTTTACATGGACCTTAAACCCTAACAACTAACAAAGACTACCTGATTCAACTAGGCAACAACACAACCTACAACAACCAAACCACAATATACCAATTGCTTAGTAAAGGCAACACTGAGCCACTAAAAAGAGGGTAGCAAGAGCTCCCTTATAGAATCATCAGTCCAAACCAAATCCCTACCTCAATAAGAGAGTTACAAGGAAAAAATGAATACGAAGTAGAAAGAGTCCCCTTGAAACACCTGACAACCCAACCAACCGACTTAGTCTCCACCTCTAAAGGAGAGAGAGCTCCCCTATAATGGAGAGGATGGCATGAGCACCCTGTCTACTAAAACTAGAAATTGCTAACAACCTCAAACTCTACCTTAATAGGAGTGTCTTCTGCCTCAAAAAGAATAACATATGAGGAAACCAGAAAAGAGATCTTTCAACCAAGTCTGGAACACCCAACTCCACCTCTATAGGAAAGGAATTCACCTCAAATAGATTAGTCTTCACCTCAATAGAAGAAACTGATTGTAGAGCCCAAGAGAAAACCCACACTCTAGCAAAAAGGACAACCACGCCATCCTTTGGCACTCTAGGCATCAGGATCTTTAATAGAAACAAACCCTCTAGCAACTTAATCATATGGGTCTTCAAGAGAAACTTAAAAAATATCCCAACCATTAGCCAAATGACAATAATAGGGGCAACCACCACTCCCAAAAACATCCCAACCATCATCAAAGGAACAACAACAGAGGAAAACCCTACTCCCTTTGGAACTTTCAACCAGGAAACCAAATTCCATGCATCCTCCAAAAGACTCCCACAAAAGCTAACTTTCTTGGAAACCCCTAAACATCTTTGTAGCAAGAAACCAATAGCAGACTAGATTAACCAAATATAATACCACCTCCCCTGGGGAAAATTGATACACAATAATTTTTGGGTCATCAAAAACATCCTCAAACTCATCCCAACCAACAACTTAATACTAGATAATAGGGCAGCAAACACTCCCTTAGAAATCTTCAACAAGAATGCCAAAAACTTAACATCCTCTAGAAACCAACAAAGAAACCAAAAAAAAATGATCCCATTCTCTTTAATGTATTCAAAATCCACAAGGGGATCAACACCAAGCACTTAAGCTTGACTTTCGAAGAAAAACCTTCCACTAACACCAAAAAAATCTAGGTCCTTAAATAAGATTTTGTGCACTAACCAACCAGTAGCTAGGAAAATAACTAGTAATGACTATTCCCACCCAAACCAACATCAACAACAACGAAAAAACAACTTACTAGAAAGGTATCAATCACCACCAAGGCACAAAAATTGATGATGGGAGGATTCCCATCACCCACTAGATTGGTACCCACATTACCATCATGGCTAAAACTAAACCACTAGGGAAAGATGACCAAAAAAATAGAGCATTCACAACAAAAATCATTAGGCTCAAAGCTCTCAAGACCATCATCTTCCAAGAATGCAACCAATAAACAATACTAGAGGACAAGTCTCCTAACTGCCCCCCATGACCTCTGAAAATGCACTCCTAGAGGTAAAACTCTTCAAACACCATCCCATCCATAAATATTTGCATGGAACAGGGACATAACTCCCGAACATCATTCCTAGAAACACAAACCCTCGCAAAAACCATAGGTATCTCCAAAAATTCAACACTGGGAAGCACCACTAACTGTGAGTCGTAAGCATCAACCAACGATACAACCTTGACAACGAAAACAAACCTCAGCAGCTATAAAAACTTCAAGAACCACCTGGGGTACAAAACCAAGCTCAAAAACTTGAGTTTGGTGGCACCAAAATAGATGAATTGGCAAACAAACCAATAAAAAAGGCCCATGCACCACCAGGAAGTGGAAAAAGGCAGCATCCAAACTATTGTAGGGTACACCATTTAGCAAGATTTTAATTAGATAGGTGGTTATTAGTATTACAAGTTCACTTTTGGTTACAACTTCTCACTTTATTTTAGTCCTATATGTTGGTTGAGCAAGAAGAAAAAATAATTTCACCTTATTCTATAGAAGTATATTATTAAGATATTGCGAATTTTTCCACTAAGGCTTTTTGGCTTCTCCATGTTTTCACCAAGTTTAATATTTATTGTCACATGCCATTTTTCATATTATGTGATAGCCAAAATCTTATTCTAATCTCTTACATTATTTTACATCATCAATATATACACTAAATTTGAGAGCTCATTCATGAATAGTTCATCAATCTTCATATTACTCAACTACTCAGAAGGTAGCTAGCATCTCCACCAAAACCTTTATAGAAAGAAAGTATCTTCATTTATGACCTATACTATGGGTGAAAAGGCTTACATGTTGGGGTGCTATCTAGTCCTCTCTTCTCTCTCTCTCTATTTAGGGGACGTTATTCTCTCTTTTCTTAAGGGGATTGTTTTCTTTGGGGGATATTTCTCGATACGCGGGTATCTCATCAAGATTCATCCATTGGGACCCATCTTTTCACCCACCTAATTTTCACTTAAGGGGGTGTTAGTGTAATTTTTTATTTTCCTTTATGTTCTAGTTAATTTCTTTTCTTGCACATATATTTTAGTTTTCTTAGGTTATTACAAATAGTAATTATGAGGATAGATGGCATATTTCATAATATAAATGTGTATAACTCCCACCTATTATTATTAGTTATAGTTTCTTGTTCTCTTGGATCTATATATCACCTCCCTTAACCATTTATTCATTTTTTACCAAGTAGATGTTACCATTTATTTGTTATTTTCCTAATAGGTGCAACTCCCACCTATTTCTAGTATTTGGGGTTTCTTCTATTGGTTGTATCTACCTCACTTATATCTATATATACTCAACTCATTTCTATTGATGGACGATGAGCTTCCTTTATGTTATTTACAAATAGCTTAAATTGTTAATAACTAGCTCTATTTTATTGTCTTTTTTATTATAGATTATTCATTAAATATTTATATTGTATCTACTCTTAGACTAGGTCTTGGATAGTTTCTTGCTTATTTATAGAATCTAATATGTAATAATTTATTGGAATTTCATTGGAGGATGAAAATAGTAGCACAAATGACAAGAATGTATGACTTTGGTAAGAGAACAATGGCATATTAAGGAGGATCCTTTTGAGCCTAATTTATAATCGCATATTGAGGATTCTAAGGGAAAATAATGTTTTTTTATAATATGTGAAGAGATCATGGATCTAGTGACACTCTTGAATATAAGGACATTTCTTCAAGCTCTGAGCTTGAGGAGTTTTTTTCTAATGAATCCTTTGATAGAGAAGAATTAGATATTTGGAATGATTTTTCCATCCAATGTAATACAAGAAACCAATCCTTGCAATTAAAGATAATTTTAGGGATTGAATTCCAATTCAAGATGAATTTGATATTTTTCAAAGCAATGAGAAAATGATAACATGGAGGTGAAAGTAGTATAATTTTTCCAAATACACTCATTTTGGGGCATGATCAATATCTTCATTTCTCAAAACTTCTATCCAACCCCTTTCTTGGTGTGGATCAACATAAAATTCATTAATAATGGGTAGAACTAACAAATTTTATAATCAACAAAACATAAATAAGAAAGCAAGTATAAATTTATGGTTTTTTGTTCATTTGGTTTATTTAAAAATGAGTGTTATTTTGAAGCTAATCCTACGGAGCATAATGAGAAGAAGGGTAGCTATTTATTATTTCCTATAGATGGCTTTGTTCAAGTAGGTTGCTAGTTGTATTATTTTATTTTTTTTGGAAATAAGTTACTTGTAACAATAGTAGAATTTTGTTTTTGTAAAGTGTTTGTAGTGTTCTATAGGTTTATTATTTTATCGGTGAAAAAAAATTGGCCCTTCAATATTTAAAATTAATGTCAAATTTGGGAGAGAACATATGTACTTTGTAGGTTATTCTAATTTTAGGTTGGATGAGTGTGGCTTTGTGTTTCTTTCCTTTCTGTACTTGACTCCATGCCTAATAGACTAAGGTTGATGTTATTTATTTTGGATTAATTATTTTCCATAATTGAAAAATACCTTATGAATCACCAAAAGTTGTATTACATTTTTTTCATTCTAGTGACATCATGAAGGAAATATAGAGGAGTATAGAAAATAAGAGTATTTATAAGTACCATCATTACATCCAAATAATAAGAGGAAACTATAGTCCAAGGTCTTCATAAAAGTGGAAAATTGAGTCCTCAATGGTGTCATCTAATCCTAAAATCGATATTTAAACAATATACTTGAGATGTCTAATAAGTATGTATCTTAGGGAGGTGTATCTAGTATATATTATTGATCCTACTAAAAATAATTATCAAAATCCTTCAAATAAGTAGCACTAATCTCTATAGAAGTAGCACAAGTTGAAGGAATTTTGGTACATGTATTTATGACTCTCGTCTAAGCGAGGACTTGGTAGTTTATATCATTAAACCATTCATCCCATAACCTTCTCACATCATCTATCTGAGTACGAAGAGTTGTAGAAGGGGTTTCAAGAGAAAAATATGAGTACATATATAGTTTGGACATATGATCTACCTACCCTATTGCAAATATGGCATTACTCTATAATTCCTAAATGTAATTAAACTGGTAGAAAATAAAAATATATATAATTCATATAGTCTAGAATTATGATCTACCTACCTAACTATAACTATGGAATTAATTTATAGTTCTTGAATGGCCACAAGGTATGATGAAAAATTAACCCTACTTATTAACAAAAAGATCACATATAGAACATCATAAAATATTATCTTTCCCATTTCAACATGCCCTCTCCCACATACATCCATGAACGTGATGTCAACCATAAGAATTTGAGGAATGAAGCATCAACCTAATTATGAAAAATCATCCTATGAAAAATCCATGTGGTGTGAAGAACCTAAATCAAGAAAACAAGTTTTGGAATAAGTTACAAATGCAACAAGTTCCTTTCCCTTTCCCTTTTTTGAATTAGAAGAGGATTGGGAATAACCTACACAAAATGAATTGCAAGGTTGATGTTGTTCTTCTAGAGAATACTAGCTAGTTATTGAATATATTTCTCCATGCACTTTTATTCATGTCATGTGTTCAAGTATCAAGCACATTTATCCTTATTTTTCTTTGATCATCTTTGAATAGTATATCTCATAATTTATTTTGGAAGTAGATGATGACTTTTGTTGATTATTTAGAATGTTCTTGGACTTATTATAGTATTTCTTATCATTGTTGCTAAAATCCTTCTAGTCTTTAGTGAGACTAATTCATGATAATTTTAAGTCTTGAGAGTTCCCATATGGATAAGCTTATCCTACTCTCTCATTAGTTTATTAGTAAATTAATCAAAATAGGGTATTTTAAAATTTATTCTTTTGGTAGCCTTAGTAGTGTAAAAGTTGGAAACAAACACTAAATAATCAAATCCAAGCTTAGAAAGAACACTTAACACTAATTGAGAGTCATGCTTCTTAATTTTACAATATTTCAATTATGTTCTTAGAGATGAGATGTATAATAATTTCTTTAATATTTTAAAAGTTACATGTATTGATAATAATTAGTTCATTCTCCAACTCAAGGATCCTAAACTTGTTTTTTTATCCAAACATTTTTTAACTATATTTATATAGCCTTAGAAGTATCTAATGATTCAAAATGAAAAGTAAAATCCAAGGACATGAAAAGACGAAGAAAACTAAAGGCTTCATTGTATTTTTTTGGCCAATTTATCTTATTTGCATCTCCTATAGGTAAGGTTGCAATATCCTAAGTTATTCTATAATATATCTTATCCTGTATCAATATTGTCATCTTAGTTTTCGATGCAAAATAGTGATGGGGTGTTAAGATTGGTATAAATTAATTTTCCATGATGAAGAAAAATGTACACCCTATAGTATTACTTCATGAAAGAACTCCCTATAAAGTACAAGACTGCCACTTTATATTTGCCAAGATTACAACACTTGTTTATAGTCCCACATAATGTTTATAGTTTCTAAAATTAAAAAAAATGTAGAAAGTTTAACTTTTACTTAAAATGAAATTGACAAGAGAGAACCACAAGTTACATGAAAAACACACACTTTAAAATAATGGGATTGGAAAAGGATTTTATATGATCAAGATATGGGCTCTTGAAGTTTTGAAAATGATAACTATACAACAACAAAATAAAAAAGTGTGATTCCTATAAAATAGGTATGTTAAATGTAGAACCAAAACTTACCACTAGATATCCATTGAAGGAATATGTAGGATAAAAAAAAATATCTTTTTTAGAGTCCATATGTCTTAGAATGGGCCCTCCAAAGTTGGGCTATGAAATTGAAACCGGCAATGGTGAAGGCTAGGTCCATCTAGAGAGTGTTGATGTCACCATGACACGTGACATCATTTATATATGGTATGAGGTACTCGTAAGGTAGGACACATGACACAACCAAAAATGGGTAGTAAAAAGGTTGCACCAGAGGAGTGATGTGGCACATGAGGTGTCTAATAGTACAAGTGGTGTGCTTAGTGGGTGACTATGGTACTTGGTGGAAATTATGTATAGATATGGCATAAAGGTCTTGCAACATGGTTGATTGTCTAGTCAAGGTTCCATAAACAAGGTTATTGCATAAATAACTTTTGACTAGCTATAAATGTATCAACTACACAAAGGGGTAATCATACCATTGATCATCTAATAGGTGTGATGATAGGTACATACCTATAGAATTTTATTGCACATTAAGATAGGTATTAACATATGTAAATATCATCAACAAGATTATTAATGATAGGTTGACCACCAATAGTTATATTGATCAATTATTTAGTGATCTAATGAATGTGTCACTACTAAGAGAAGGTTGTTGGGAAGCAATTGGTAGTAAAATCCAAGACATATGGGATATTTGGATACAACTTTAAAATGGTGATTTAGGAACAACCAAGGTATAAGAAAGATCTTGCATCAACCATGAGTGTTTCCTTAATTATGTTTATTTTATCTTTTACAAGTTTCTAGTTTTGTCACTATTATCTTATTTTTATCACAAAGGTTAATTCTTTCTACAATCAACATTTTAAGTACATAGGGTTGCAGATAGTGCATCCATAATGTATTAATGCAATATCATCATAGAGACTTCAAATTTATGTCGACTTCATGAGTGTTAAAAAAATATATGAATAAAAAATCTACCCAAGACCAAATTCCTATAAAATAACCACAAATCTAAATAAATAGAATAATTATATTTTATATTCAATATTATGGGACAAGTTACAAAGAGTAACATACAAATATATAGACCTCTTGGATGCATGAATCAAGGAGATGGCATGTCCAATAGATATGAGTTAACTTTCAGTCACTCTCAATCAATAGGTGAATTAACTTAGTCTATTTGAGACAAAGGTGGCCTTAACTATATAGAGGTGGAACCTAACTACCATCAATCAAGGATTGATGAGGTAGTGGTGGAACTTGTGTACCTCAAGTTAATATTTACACATGTCATTATTAGTTATGTAGGTGAGAATAATTAAATATCCTAGTTATCCTAAGTAAATTTATTAGGTAGGTTTAATATCACACTTCGGATAGAATATATCCAAGGTGAATAAAATATTACACCAACACCCAAAAATGGGTCCCAACAACTAGACCATGTTAAGTACCCATGTATAAAATAATCCCCTCAAAAATAAGGGAGGATAAAACCTATAGGAAAAATCCCTCCAAGAGACGATGAAAAGAAAAAAAATTATATGGACAATCCCCTCTAAAAAGTGATAAGGATAAAACCCCATGTGAACTAAAATTCCCTCCTATGATAGTGATAAGAATATAGACCATACAATCCCCCCTCAATGTGTAGTTTCCTACACCAATCATATATGCTTGGAAATGAATGTTCAAGATGGTCTAGGATAATTCAACAATATTTCTCTCCTTGGGAAGGAATGAATCCAAATATGTATAAAAGATATCTTCCCATTCTTGAAATGAAAATTGAAGAAAACACAAAATATATGATGTTTCTAGGATCTTCTTAGGTTTTTTCACATCGATGTGAAGAGGTTCCAAAATCAAATTAGGAGTCTCAAATCTAACTAAAAAGTGACAAATCATAATCTTGTGGAAACAAATGTAGAACAAGATCAAAAATACAAAGATGAGTCCTTTGAATGTTGCTTAATGATCCCCAATCCAATGTCAAACTATAAAAAATGTTGATAAGATGATTCAAGTTGAGGTAGAGGCATCCTAAGGGCATCATGAGGAATCTTTATTATGCTAATGAAATTGGAAATATGAGGCAAAGTGTGTGTTTGACAATTAGTTAACAATTTTTTATTAGGAAAAGTGGACTCGTTTCACCACATTGCATAATTGGGTGTTGTATTGTCAAGAATAGTTCTATGCACGATTCATTGGTCTATTGTTAAATTTTGAGTAGATTTGGATTGGTCTAATTAAATGGTTGTGCAAACAAATGTCTACAAGTGCTAACAATGGTGTCCAGTTGGAACTATTTCAATTTGTGGTGAGTTATTTTTGGTTTGCACCAAAGAATAAATATTTTGGGGGGTTTTGATGATCGTTGGAAAGGTGTGAGTTGTACCATATGGAGATTATTCATTGATGGACCATTAAAATTCATAAGTTTATAATTTCAAGTCAAAAAACATGTTTCAAGTGGTTTCATGATTCATGCCATCTCAAGGCCACCATAAATTATTTTTGAGACTGGAGAAAGGTATAAATATGTGTTTTCACTTCATTTATAGGAAATAAAAGAAGATTAGGAATAATCAAGGTATAACATGTAAGTTCAATAGTGAGGGCGCAAGTATTGACAAGGAGGTGAGATAGAAAGTAAGAAGTGGAGTGCAATCATGTGAGTCATTCATGTGAGGATATTGTGGTGTTATTTTGTGGCCCATTCAACAAGTCTAGAAGTAGTGTTTCCAAGTTGTATGGTAATGTATGTAAGAATCCATTGGAATAATTGTAATTGTGTTTTAGTATCAATATAATAAGAAATATTTGAAGGTTGGGTTTTGTTGGCATAACAACTAACACCTCTGGAGTGCAATTTGGTATGGATAGCTATGCACACTATGCAATGAGTGCTCTTCAAATTAGGAGGGGAAGCTCCCTCGTTGTGCTTGAAAAAAGTGCTTGAAAAGGGAAATAAACTAAACTATATCTTGTCTTTTTGTCTCAGTTGTAAGAGGTACAAGGCTTTCACGAAAACTCTATACATTGCAGCTAAGCATTTTCTAGTTTTGCAAGACTTAACTACAACACACAAAACTAAGTAACTTTAACTATCTAATCCCCTCAAGAATTCAGAGCATGAGGAAACGGAGCGGAAATGATTATCTGACGATAAACCGGGTACAAACTCACAACGTGAAGGCAAGGTGGCACAACTATCTGCTTGTTTGAATAGGCTTATTATTCACACACATCACACGATAAAAAAGTATAGATTCTCAACTTGAAGGCAAGGTGGCACATCTATCAGCTCAATCTGAACAATTTTATTGAACACAAAACATGAAAGATAGCCAACTAGGACAATAAATTGCATAGGCGAGACACGCATACAATCTACAATCAAACTAGCCACTATATCTAACTAAGGAAAGAATTCACCATCATAATTGCATGAAACCCAAGTGGCATAACAATTCATCATAATAATAAATACTCATGAATAGATACAAAACGAGCAATATTGAAGGCAAGGTAGGCACAACATATATTTCTCTCTCGTGCAAAAGTTATGTACAAATGAGCAAAGCTCTTATTTATAGACATCAAAAGGTGTAGGGAACCCTAAAATCACCTTCAGTCAACTACATTCTTCCAATGCATGCAAGATTTATTGCTAAACCCTAATAAAGAAAACTATACAGTTAACTGGAAAGCTACCGTCAGTTAACCGGTACAATTAATCTAAAAATGGAAAATGTGCAAGCATGCACATCCTTATTGAAAGAAAGTTAACTAGAACACTAACATTAGTTAACGTAAACCCTAAATACAACTCCAAGTGAATAAAGCTAATCTCATAATAGATATGCACGAGATGAGATAGCGAGTTAACTTGAATAGGTAACACCAAGTTTAACTCATGTGTGTAACGTCTATCCTGAGAGGTGGGAACTAAAGTCTACTGACCGTGATCTCGAGCAATCAATCCCTCAACAAGATTGTTAACTGCATCACTATCTTGAGCTTTGATACTCTACCGAAGTATGTTATGTCTATGTAGCATGTCCTCACCAGCTATGATCTGGGACTGAAGTTCACCTCTACTCCTAGTTGCCTCATTGAACAATGCTGACATGACTATAAGTTGATTAATCTTACAGCCAACGGTATCCCCACTAAAAATAGTATGAATGAGTGCTTGGAGCTCTAACTATACATCAGTAAGCTCAACATATGCACCACCCTCAATCTGATATCGGCACGATAAGCGAGATACTAAGGTTTTCACAAACCAAAGTGCACTAGTAGCGTTCTCTCTACTCTCAGCCAACTTTGATGTCATAGTTTCCTCTATCTTTGCATGAAAATAAACTGTGTTTTCCAAGAGTAGATAGCCTCCTTATCCTCTACATATGTGACTGATTCATATGCCACACTTAGGTGAGCAATCATAATCTCATCCCGGGGTCTACTAATTGCCATGTCTCACTCCTCATCCTGGAGACGTAGACGGAGCTCTTGTGCATTGTACCACAACTAATATAGTTTTGTAAGCATAGAACGACCTCTAGCAATGAACTTCTCCTCCCATTCCTCCAAACTCTTGTCATATGCAACCAAGTGATTAAGTTGGCCCTATTCTACTAGAGGCTCAAGCATTAGTGGGAGTGTGGCGGTAACATCTGACCTGTGTACAAGGCTAGAAATGTACTAACGAAGCTATTTGATTTTAGCCTTGAGAACTGCCTTGTCTTCTCCATCCTTCAACATTCTATCCCTGGCACTATTTGTAGCAACCTATAGGAGATCAACCTGAGTCTGGAATGTGCTACGACCAAGGTTGACTGTGATAACCTCGAAGTCCTAAGATTCCAACTCTTCTAAATTCTTCCCCTATGGAGGTTTACCAATCTCAATGATGACCTCCATATCAATATTCCTCTCCACATTGACCATGTTCTTGATCCTCTTGTCTAGCGCATCCTGGTAAACATGATCAAAGTCTAAATGATTAAGGACATACAATGGCTTCCTCCTCTTCCTTCCCAATTGATTTACCATCCAAGACTGGTCTTGGCTAATGCTACTAGAAGAATATGTACTAGCAATAGGAGGCTCTAATGAGAGTGAATATGTAGAGGAGTTGCTACAAGATGGGGAGTCTAAATCCAATTCGATATGAATTGGAACTGGTGACTGCTTCAAAATTGGTGTAGAAACTTGAGGCTAAACCTCAGGCACTAGCGGACTCTGACCTGGCTTTGTGATAGGATGTCTGATAGGCTCTGTGTGTGTATTAATAGTCAGTGCCTTTCCTTTTGAATTGTTTTGTGCTTGACCTTTCTTGGGAGGGTTAATCCTCTTCTTCTGTTTTGGTTTCGACAAGGAAGGTAGTGAAGGATCCACCATTGGTGGCTCTGCTCTAGGAACATTTACCCTCCTGGTCTTCTTGTTGTCGAGGTAAAGTATATTGTTTTTTATAACTCTACTTGACCTCTCCTTTATTGACACGTACTTCTTGGCATACCAATCAATTGCTGGAAGTGACTATGTGTTAACCTGCTCTCTAAAAAACTAAGGAAGGAATTCTCCCTCATCATCTGATAAACCTCCCACATCTTCTACCAAGAAAATAGAAATTTTTGAGAGAGAGAAGCAGTCGTAGCTATGTTTGTGGACCTCGAAGTCGTCCACGCAATTTTCCCAATAGTCTTCCATAGAAGGCTTATGATATGTGTGACCACTGAGGCGTGTTGTGTAATGACCCCAAGGATCATAGGCACGTACCTCAGCAAGATACTTGAGATGATACCTCTCTAGCTCCTATCCTACAACTTTGGCATCAACTATCGTCTTGCACCAATATATTCCAAATTGAAAGGGAAAATTGGCAACTGGTTTATGCTTGCAGCACAAATGATGATGAACATCTTGTAATTGCCTCAGGAAATCCATAAAGACTGTTCTATCTGAAGGATAGTGTGGAAGCATGGTTGGATTTCTTGTAAATCCATATACTCAGATATAGGTGTATGTCAGGAACTGAATGAACCAGACTGCCCAACCATCCATCATTGCTCTAGTAACTGTCAAGATATGAACGTGCAACTCCCGGTCCAAATTTCTCACTGTATAAGTCAGGAAAGCCTTGTGAACACGCTTGAAGTGATGTTTAGGCTTAGTGAATTCAAGTTGATCATAATAGTGATAAACTTTCTGAACACTGAGAATGCCAACGGTGTTTAACCCTCAGAACTGACCCTGATAAGCGATTAAGTACACAAGGTAAGAACACATGTGATACTCGTGGACAACTAGGAAACTGGTAATTTTCTTGTGGATAACATCGTTGATGAAGGATGCCCCAGTCATAATGCTCCTGCCCAGATATGATGCGACCAATGATGTAATACATCCAGGGTTGGAAAAAATTTGCATGTGAATGACCTGAGACATGATTCAAGAGTGTAATTAGAATCGCATACTCATCCTTGTACTCACCACGATCCACATTGTTTGGAAATTTGTTCTTCGCTTGCTTCAACCATCATTCTGCCATCTTGCTTTGGCACTTGTCAACATCAGCATTAAATGCATGCTCACAATGCTCTATAGAAATGACTAGACTATTCGAGTGTTGAGGGATACCAAAACTTCTTTCAACATCCAGAGGCTTAAGACTGCAAATGACTCGTCCATCTACTCAAACTATCTCACGAGTAGCAGAGTTGTAATGCTTAATACAAGACATCACGAACTCAACACAATGAGCAGAGATAGGTATGGAAGCGGCCCCAAGTAACCCGGACTGTTGAATGTTCTGAATGATTGAATCTCTGATCTTGACAAGGTCTAAGACTGCCTCTAGTAGCACCTTGTGAAGATTTGTCTTAATTGTCTTGATGAAGTCATGAGTTAGGACTGATTTGGTCCCGTATTCGAGCTAAGTGTACTACATTTTAAAAAACTCACCCATTGACTGTGAACTCAACTATGTTCTGACAAGATTTCTAGAAAGCTAAAAATAGCCTGCTGAGGCTAAAAATAGCCTATTGAAGGGTTATTTTCGGCGAAAAATCTAAGATATGGGTTTTGTCCAGAAAAAGATTCTAAGACAACCCAAAACGTCAAAAATGCAAAAATATGACTTCTACTCAACCATGCAAGGAATTTTTAGTTGAGAAAATTAGAAACTCAAGAATGAATGCTTTGGAGTTAAAAATTCTTGAAAATTCAAGCACATGAATTTAATTCGAGGAAGCTATATAGAATCGATCCTGATGATTAAATTTGCCAAAATTTTCCAACTTTAGGAACATGCGAATTGAAATCTGAGAGAATTTGGAGAATCTGAGAGGAGAAAAGACATTTTTTGAATGTCTTTCTTTGTCAAAATCACCACTTATTTCTCAAATTTGTTGATGATCTGTGAACTTGCACCTACAAAAGGAATTGTTCAATGAAATTGCCACTAAAAACTAATAAACTCACCCAATCTCTGGAGAAAATCACCTTAGCCTTGAAGAAATATGAATCTCTTGAGCTGGATGATGAATTAAATGATAGGCGCCATGTTTAAATAGAGTAAATTTGCACCATAATGTTGATTGCAAGATTTAAAACCCTTGACTAAAATAGAATATTTATGATTGGATCCCCTCTAGTTACACTGACATTGACTTGAAGTCCGAAATAAAATAATAATAAAAATATACATCATGCATTTTTTAAATCCCAGCACAAAGAGGCGTCAATTTGAGAAAATTGCCATTTAATGCCTTGACATGCAAAATAAATATTTAATATTCTTTTATTTAGTTGAAAAACCACATTAGACACTTGGACTCATCCAGCGAACTTCACTGATTTTGAAATGTCCTCATTTGTCCTTATAGGTGTCCATTTGCTCAAGATATTATGTTTTTTATAACTTCCTACTTTGTAGCTAACTACAAAGTTACAACTGGCCATATTCAACACTGATTTCCAGGTGACCAGATGATGTTGATACTGAGCATAAATATTGATTGCAAAGCCTGTAGAGCAAGGAAGAAATTTCTGTTGGGAATCATGACTACTAAAATCAACGTTTAACACCTCAAAAAATTAGGCGCCTTTGATTAAATTGTTTTTCAGTCACCAAACAGCCATTTCTCCATTCTGTCATCTAACGCTTGAAACAACTACTGACGACAAACGAAGAATCCTACTGACTAGATGATGGACTCACTGTGTGACTGGAAGTATTCCACATCCAATGAATGTATGGAAGGCACCAAAGGACTGCATTAAGGACCTCAAAAGGAAAATCGCCCTTGGCCTGTGAAGGCTCAAACACCATTTTGTCAAAAGCGCGACTTTCAACCAGATGCCCTACTTTGACCCCTGATATTAGGAGTTGGAGTGCTCCGATCTACGTATCGTTTGTCTCATTGTGTAGCTAGAGAAACTTACAAGAGATGTCTCTGGAGGTGACGAAGCGAGAAAACTGCTTCTAAGACCTCAAAGAGACGATAGCCTTTTTTTTAAATATATATACTCCATACTTATCCATTTTTCGGACGTCTTCGCTTTTCATTATTCTACAAAGACCTCGCATGTACAAGCGTTTTCCAAATCCCAGATGTTGATGGTTGGGCTCGTTGGGTAGCTGGAGTAATTACGCACAAGTCCCGTGAAGACTTCGAAAGAAAATAACCCCATCTGTCAGGCCTAAAGGCTAGGTGCCTCTAGCTTACAGAGGCTACAATGTATGTTTCATGTTTCTCCACCTACTAATTTACGTGCCTGGTAGAATCTCTGCCACGATCTCTCAGAATATTGGATTGACAGGTTGACTAGTGCGCTACAAAATCGGACTAGAGTAGCATAGATCTCAAGAAGACCTTATCTGCAAATACCATCATCTGATCGGTCATATTCAAGGTCGCCCCTAAGCTACAGGGGCTCAAATTTGTAAACTGACTACCTTTTGTGATATGCATCCACTTCGTAACCTCAGGTTCTGACTTTGACTACCGAAGTTCTAGAACTCAGATGACTGCATTTGATAGCTTGTCAGAAAGCTAGGATAATTGTGAAGAGATTGACTGCATTTACAAACAGAAGTAACAAGATTTGGTCCCTCAAAAAGAAGGGCACCCTTGAGCTACAGGGGCGCAGATCTTCATTTTGCTAAAAATCTTCATCAATTTTTGTCTCTATAAACACCCTTCTGGCCACTGAAACGACCATGTAGGAGTATAATTTCATCATGAAGTGTTTCTTCATCATCACATGTCTCGTTCTAAGTCCCGGGTTCTGATTCTAAGCTCCAAGTACTAGCCTTCAGCTGCTTTTGATTGACACAACATTGACCAAAGTCCATCCTTGATATTGCCCAAAAAACTGTATTTGACATCATTTTAGCAAAGTTTAAACTCTTTTAAGCAAAATTCCTTAATGAAGCAAAAAAATTGGTTTGGGTACAATAGTTTTTTTCCTCACTAAGGGTTTTTTTGAGGTATATCTAGTGTTGTTTTTGGGTGTGTTTATTTATATGAGTTGCATGGTTGAAAATACTTCTTAGGAACCTTTTTCTATGACTACATCACAAGTATCATTCAAGATTTCAGTATACTAAACATAGATGTATGGTTCTCACCATAGGTAAGATATTAATTAAACCAATGATAATTGAATACTTTCATAGAAGGTGTCAACATGAAAGATGATCAAGTTGAAAATGTAGACTCATGAATATCTATAGAATCTCACTGTAGAAGTATTTGTAGGAAGAGAAAGAACAAGATGGTTGAATGTGCCCTCATGACATGAATTTGATGCAATTCCATAGGAGCTAACATCATAGATGAAATGAATATCATCAATATTATTGTGATAAGGTGTCTTAAGCTTGCAATACTAATGTTTATGTATTAATATTTTGTATATGTTATTATTTCATCTTTTTTTCCATTTATATCCACTTGGGAAAGTTGGCATCCCATTTTGGAGTGACATGAACTTTGTCTTTTATTGGATTTTTTCCTTGCATGAGGATGTAGGAATCCCACTTTGTTTTTTTATCATTTCAACGTGTTTCAACATCATGAAAGGTGTGTAAGAACATCTTGACTATCTTCATGGCGGTTACATATGACAAAGTATTATGTTGTGTAAGAGAATGTAAGAGGGAGGTTATATGAGAATCTTGACTAGCCCTATGACATCATTGGAAACTTTTCATGAAGTATCTAATTCATAGAAAAATATGGACAAATTGGATGCCCAATTTTGGGTATTCAAATGTTTTATGTTATGACACTATGACATGTAAGGAATATGATATCAATAGCCAAGGGTGTCTTATACCAAGGGAGGCATTGGAATTTAAATAAATTAGGCTTGTAAATAGTTTCTAAAGCCATACCATGGTTTCATCTTGTCATTCTTCTACAAATTGGAGCTTGGTCTAAAAGGTTGGAAAAGTTGGTTTCCAAGTTGTAGTAGTAATTAAGTAGTTGTACAAAAGTTCAAAGGGAGAAGTTGTATTGGTGTGACTCTTGTTTAGGATTCATACAAGTTTTGGATCTCTTTGAGTGTAGACTTTTTTTCCCACAAGGGTTTAACCATGTACATCTTGTGTTACATTTTTTTATCTCTTTCATGGTTATTTCCATTTCCACCTATTATTTATCAATGTTTAAGTATTCAAATGCTTTGATTTTGTAACATGCTTTCACTTGTTAGTTATATTCTATTTCTATAAATACTCATCAATATTTAAAATATGAGACTCCACAAATAAAGGTGAAATATCTAGTAAGAATATCTGCTAGTGAAGTTGATTAGGAATACTAATGTGAACCTTCCACATAGAATCATTAGAAGTTGCAGATGAAGCAAAATCATATTCAAATGGAGTAGCAGATGATGATCATGTCTCAATACATGTCAATAAACTACACTACTCATCCCTAAATGGTGTGTCCACATAATAGCTTTGGGTATGAATACTTGATATATCAATTAATGTTGGATTAGAAGATTTTGACAAACTAATGTGATTATCCTAAAGAAGTTGCTTTAGTTCATCAATTTGCTTCAATAAAAAATCATCTTTCACATGATTTTCCTCCCATGATAACCATATTTGACCTTACATGATTTAGAAAGATTGCATATAATGCTCAAATAGAAAGGATCTAGAGAGTGAGATACATTATTAGCACCCACAAGACTACTCAATCATGAAACCAATAAATGTAACTATAAAATCGTAGAATTATCCCTTCCAAAATTGTATATTCATGAGACCACCTAGAAAATTAAGATGATGGCACTTTATACTCAGTGCAATTACAATTTTCACTAGTCAAATCAACAAGGGATATTGATCTTAGTGTATTACAAATACCAAATTAGGACATAGAGATAAAACTATAATTTTTATATATAATAGGATATAATAGACTACACCACTAAGAAGCACACAAAAAACTATTTAGTTAAAAAAATCTACCATATGAGCTTCAATGGAGCCCAATAATTGCTCAAAATAATAATTGTTCAGCATGAGAATCTACATTTTATTAAAATCTAGACACCAAAATAAAAAACTATCTACAACATTTTGAATCCCTCAAAAAACTAGCTCATTTCAAAAAAAGTGCTCAAAAATAAAACTAATACAACCCAAAATGAAGCCTCTAGGGTTTAGGTACCAAAGAAAATTGTAAATGGAGAGGGGTACAAGAATAAAGGAGAAAGTGATGATGTCATGTTGATGTTAGTAAAGGAATATTCCAAGATTCCCCCAAAATATTCTTTGATGTTGGAATATGTCAATACGCCCATCAAATTTCTCCAAAACCAACTTGAGCTCCCAAAATTGTTGATTTCAAATTCAAACCACCTTTTCAAGCACAAGAAACCATGTTTTAAAGAAAAAACATGGTTTTGAGATGGTAGTGGATGGTTTTGCACCCAGAAAGGAAAATTAAAGTGGTGGTAGGGCCAAATATGGCCACCTATGGCAATGGCTGGAGAAGGCAAGGCTTAAATCCATCACTTTGTCATTGCAATTTGTATTGCAAATTGTTGTGAGCAATGGTTGTGGGGTTGCGGGTAGTTATGCCCAAATTCCATTATAGCAATTTACTAAGTGAGTATTGTGCATGTGTGATCCTATGCAATACTACACTAATAATAATAAAACTATGTATCATTGTTCACAAGGTTGGATAGCTCCTAAACCTAAAAAATTGCTTCATCTAGAAAATTTATCAAAAATGGATAAATTTTATATAAAAATGCAGGTTCTTCATATTCCTATATGTTATAGCAAGGTTGAATTTGACCCAAAAAACTAAAAATGTAGGTACCCACTATATCTAACAAGCACCTCCTTGATGAAACCATTTATAGATCTAACCTCTACTGTCTAACTAGGATGCAACAAACAAAAATATGACTTCATCAACTGCTCTAAACTTGATGGTGGTCCCATATTTACTATAGCCAACTCCTAGCACTAGTACAAAAATAGCAATATATGACTAAAAAACTACTAAAATTTGCTTATAAATTACTAAACGTGGTCACATTGCTATTAGTAGTTTATTGTCAGTCATTTATAACGTGACCAAATTGATGACTAAACCATTTTGTCATTTATTGGTTATTTTGATTGATCGATTTGGTAGTATATTTAGTTGTTGATTTAGTCATTGATTGTTGTAATTTGTTCACTTATTTAGTCATTTCTTATTAACTAATATATTTAGTCATTAATTTAGTCATTGATTGTTGTTAATAGGTAACTTATTTAGTCATTTTTATTGACTGATTTCTATCCATTGGTAGTGTATTTAGTCATTAATTTTAATTATCATTTTGATCAATTTGGTAGTATGTTTAATCATTTTTATTCACTAATTTTACTAGTCATATATTTAGTCATATTTATTCATCGTTCACTATTTTTTGTCAATTGGTAGTATATTTAGTCAATTTAATTATGAATTGATGTCAATTAGTAGTATATTTAGTCATTTTAATTGATTGATATTTGAGGATTTAAACATAAAACACATAAATACACATCAATCATCAATTGCACATAATAAGAAAACCATTGAGAAGGAAAAATCATTGAATTTTATTAAAAGAAAGGTGTTCTTACAACTTGCACAAGTTTGAAATATCTATCTTGCTTGAAAAATGCTTAGAAATAGAGTACTACAATTTTTATTTTCAGTCACAAAGACTGAAAATTTGAGTTACAATGCACAAAAATGACAAGAAATAAACTTCTCCAAAAGAATTCTACAATGATGGAAACACATGCTTGGAGCCCTTCAATGCGAGCACATGCCCCTTTCATCTCTTAAAACTTCTACAATGTGGGCAATATTCCTAGAGCAAGTTGTAATGTGTAGAATCCAAGAAGGAGAGTGTTGATTGTATCCCATATATGAAGCTCTCTCCTTCAATGCAGTCAACAATAACCCTAGAATATTTCCTCCTTTATATGCAACATTTCATCTGATATGAGCAACAGGGTGTTTCCTTTTCTACCATAAATGAAGTCGTGTCTCATACAACCAACAAAATTACTATTAGTCTCAATTCAAAAAGAATAAAAGTGCATTGTATATTGCAAGTTTACAAAAGTAAGTCCAAACACAGCAAAAAGATAAATCAATTAAAAAATTGTAGGAGACAGATCACATCCACAAACATGGGAGAGTTGTGCAAAATCAGAGAAATTGGCTTGGCAAGTGAAGCTGGCAGGGTATTTCTAGATTCAAGACTTTTACTTGATGTTGTGGAATAGAAGAAAAAAGAATCATTTATCCGCCACCATAGTGAAAAGTTAGCAATTTCATTTGGTTTGTTAAACATGGCCCCTGGTACAACTATTAGAGTTGTTAAGAACCTTCGAGTATGTTCTAATTTTTGCAACAACTCTAATGCAAAGACCACTGCATCAGTGTTGTTTCCTACTGATTTTCATTGCATGGACTTTCCTTGCCTTGAATTGAGCAAAGAGATAAAGATGTCATAGTCATATCACATGCAAAGGAAACACTTTGAAGGAAGATCTGATTCCATACACCTGGGAGATCTGGTGCCTCTAAAATCAATAGAGACATGTCCTTTAAACGTGTCGTGACAATGCAAATTACAAAATACAATGATGTATCATTGAACAAGCTAGAGCTATTTTAAGTTACATGTTATGATATCATCTTAGACCTAGTACATATGACAGTTGGGGTTTGGTTATTGTGCATGTGTGACAAGTGAAGTAAGAAATTAGCTAATTTAATAAAGGTACTCATGCCAATTTATCTTGAAGACATGCTTCTTTCAGTGGTTGTTAGGGTTGCATTGAAGAACATTGTAATGAGGCGATTGCAGGGATATGGGGTTGTGCAAATTAAATGAATCATGGTAAGTGAAAGTTAGTGAATGCAATGAGTATCATATCAAGAATATACACAATGAAAGTGTTGTCTTGAATAGGTTTGGTGAATAAAATGCTTGTATCAAAGCTAGTCTTGAGAGGAGCGAGTATCATTATAACACTGCCACACAAATGATACTAAAGGGGTAGGATTTTGATGGGAATCAATTAGCTCCCTATAAAAGTAGGCAACTAAGGGTTTTGTTGTGAGCTTCACGAGAGATTGAAAGACAGGGAGTTAGAACATCTTAGTTCATTGTCAATATGAGGTCCAAATTGAGCATATTATTCACCAACAAAGTAGAATTCAATATGGTATGTACTATGTCACAATTAATCTCTCTTATTTATTAATATGATGATATCAAATCTAAAAAAATGATATAAACCAGATATTTAACCAATTTCACTTAAAACGTATGAAGATGTTAGTACAAAAATAACATATAGTCAAAAACAAGCAAAGTGCTAATAAAATCCAGAGTCCCATTCTTTTTATTTAGCAATTTAGGATGTATTTGTCTTCTACAAGAAAAACTCCTTTTGTGTTAATTTTGAATACATAACTAACTTTAATACTTCAATATTAAGGTATATGTCACTCAAATCAATCTCTCTTCAAATTAGAAGACCTGTAATAAAATAAAAGATTTAACATTTTTGGAACCATCAAATGTACCATTTGGTTTTGTCAATTATTTTGAAAGAGATAGTGCAATTGCATGATCCAACTCCTCATTTTATTCCTTTGATGATGGACTATCCTGAAAAATAGTCCAAATACAATTAGCAAGAGAATAGTAAGAATCTTGAAATAATCAAATGAAACGAGTCTTATAGAACAGTATAACCAAATAACCAAGCTAGGAATGTGAAATGCAAGAATATAAAGAATCTAGAAAAATAAATAGTTTTCTACCACCCAAGGAAAGCTAGGAACCAACTATCACAGTAACCACATATCATCTAAAAACACACCATTGCTGCTCCAAATACATGCATTGTAGGTCATGTCCAAGTCCATTTAGAAAAAAAGTTTTCTTAAAGAATATTCAACATGTGTATCTAATTTTTGTTATACTCTTTCCATTCTACTAAAGCACCAAAGCTATTATAGCTTTATGAAAAAGCTAAATATGAATCTAAATGGAATTTATTTGTTTCTCAACCTCACTAGTAATTTGTCTGAAAGAAATCGCTGGTGAAAATAAAAAAACTCAATAATATGAGAAGATTGAAGCTATTTAAATTATAATGAATACTGGAAAGTATATTACCATGGGACTTTGAGGCAGATGCCAAATGTAATTCCCCACCACAAAACCCTAGAGGACAACATGCTACAACACAAAAAAAATGGAACAATTTTTTTTGTTGAAATGCAACATAGCAAAGATTGCAGATGATCCAATAAATTGTATTCAAAATCGCAATCCTCTAAGGTTCCATGACTACACTACTAAAATCCCATTAACCAAACTAACAAGAATAATAAATCATCGCTATCATCTCATTAAACAAGATTCATCCAACAATAGGAATTTCATTAATCCAACACAATAAATGATCAACCAATATAAATTAACCATTGCATGTCCTCAATAGTTACCATTCAGAATCAATTTCATTAACGAACATAAACAAGGTACATCATTTACATTACTCATTACAAGAGAAAGTTCAACAATAAATTACAACATTACATCATTACATCAATGCTTCCCTGAAATCAATTGGGGAGATTATACATTAGGGTTAAAATACATGATACAACTGATTTCAATTTAGTACAAGTACATGACAATATTCCACTTGAACTGGAACAAGTGTAGTAATCCACAACATCAAGAGTAGTCACCACGAACTCGAATAATAGCAAGGGAGTACAAGGAAAATTCCACTTGACCATGTGGAACCCAAAGGTCCACCCACTGTGTTAGGAGATAACACTTGGTCCCACAACAACAAACAAGGCAACCACAAATTGACATAACAAGGCTAAACAGAGGACAACTAACACTATAACAACAAAAACATCACAAGAACATACATTGCTTCTAGAGGACATCACATATCAAGGGAGAGAATGAATAAGGATATACTACTTTGCATAGAGAAGAGTGTCATCGCATGGTCCTAGCATGGGTTATCCTAATAGTCTCACTAGACGTCGGCCTCCATCTATGGTTATCCTAACAACCTCTTACTAGGTGTCGGCACCATAGGGTGATACATGTGGAACCAATCTTCCTTTCATGAGGACAAGTTGATCTTGCCAACCAGGCCTTCTCAACCCATCCTTAGCCTAAATGAGCACTATAGGCATGGGTGAGGCATTCACTTATCTTGATTAATGTGTAGACTACCCAACCCCCTAATTCATTTTAAGTTATCACTGAGTTAAGAAACTCTCACATGGGTTATCTTGCCACCACTTTGTGCGTCGACCCCCATTGAGAGGCACTCCCCCTACTAACATATAGGAGACCCAATAAAATCAACAGGGTAAAGCCATCATGCACAAGAAATGAAAACCACAAAATGCATATCCCAAGCGAGGCATGAACCATCTCGCTCTCAAACACAACTGTAATATAATAACGAGTGCATGGCTAAAGACCCACAACAACTCATAGCATATATAAAATCAATCAACACATGGGTCTATCATAACAATTCAACCCAAAACATATTTACCCAAGCCTCTTGAAGACCACATAACCATTCACATTTCATACAAACAACTCAAACCAATAATAGAAACATGGGATACAAAAAGGATTTATAATGCAACCATCTCTAGTTTACTAACTATTCATCTTAATCAAAAGATAATATAATTCCATATAAACTAATCCTTTATTTACTTAAATACAAATATATATTAATTTTGGAATGGTCTAGGTGGATCCAGAAAACCTAAAAATTTCAGTCTTAGAATCCAACGAAACTAGCATCATTGGAAAGAGCTCGCCGACATGATCCCGACGCAACTTGAATCATGTCAAAAGGAGATCGTACGTGCGAGTTATGCTTGGTCAAAGGTTCAGTCAAACTAGGTACCAAAGGCCAATCAAAGGTCAAAAATTGGTCATCTCCAAGTTGTCCAAATTCAGCCTCAAATTGAAGTGCTCATCAAGACGATTCTGATGCCACTTGAATCGCACAAAATGGAGTCTGTATGAGTGAGTTATGGCTAGTCAAAGCTGCCAAAAATAATGGGTTGACCGGGTCAACCCATGACATCAGCATGCTGACGTAGCAGGTACAGTTGGCAATTTGATGACGTGGACCAATGTTGTCTCGACACGTGGCATCCAACATGGCAAGACAAGTGTCAGTGACGTGGCACAATCCTGGTCTGACGTGGCATTCTCCAGCGAATAAAAGTTTGACACGTGGCACCCCTCTATCTCGTCATTGGTTCGGGTCGATTCCACCTACCACTCCACCTAACATCTCACTTTAATATGGAATGGACACCAACGGGTTTTTTCAAAGAACAAAGTTAGATTTTGTTCTAAAGATAGTGGAGGCGGGAGTTGAACCTCAAACCTCGATGCTTCAAAAAACATTCTCCACCAATGCACCATCATTGGTGCTTATGCATTTTTGAGTGCAAATTATTTTTAATCAATTTTCAAAGTTGAATCCTATCTATTTTTAAAAGATTAACCCCTATTATTTAAAAAGCAATCTTCTTAAATCTTTTTAAGATTTATAAAAGCCCAATTTAGGAGATGATAAAAGGCTTCTTAATATTTTAAAGATTTTTAAGGATCTTTAGAGGATTTTAAGGGATTTATTATCCTTTAAAAATTTAAAACACAATAATAACAAATCGAATCTCCTATAATCCCTAATTAATAGTTTGACATCTTTTTAGCCCAAAAACATGATAAATTAAGGGCTGAATAAAATATTAAAAAGATTGTCATAAATTTTTAAAGGGCCTTTTAATATTATTTTGTAAGCCCGAAATTATAAGGGCCATTTATTTAAAATGGGTGTATTATTTTTAGGGGATTTATTGTTGTAATATATCATATGGTTTTAGCTATATTGAGTAAATTGTTTTGTATAAAAAGGGGGTAGATGGTGAGTTGGGTATGGGAAATTATTGGAATTATGAGAGTTTTGGCTTGAGAATAATTAATCAAGTTTACTTGGAGAAATAATTCCAGTGTGAGAATTTTTGGAGGAGAAGAATTACAAGGTGTTATTATACACCAAAATTGTAAAAGTGAGGGAGATTGTGAGGAATTTTGTGCAGGTTTTGAAGCTTGGATATTGTAACAAGGCAATTTGATTGCTTGGCAACATTAATAAAGCGGTCTACCTTGAGAAGCGGACCTGGAGATGTAGTCCTTTGAAGGACGAACTCCGTTATCAACCTGTGTCTGATCTTTCTATCTTTCATCTCATTCTTCTTCTATCTCCTGTCTTACATTCTCTCTAATTTCTTTTTAGTATTTTTCAATTCGCTATTTGAGTTCTAATTACAACATTTCAGTAATTAGTTATATAAACGTGAACTTATTTTGTAATTTCAATGGTTAAACAACATAGTCACACAATTTTGTTGCAATCAGAGAAAAACTGTAATTAGGATTAATTTGCAAGTTATTTTGTAAACCTCTAATTACATATCAAATTGGTATCAGAACCCATTTTGTAGGAAATTGCATAAGTGAATGCTAACCAGGTTGAAATTGAAGCAAGGAGAAGGTACACTTACCGAGTTCAATCCTGAGATCAGAAAATGAAGGAGTTTTTCATGAGTAGAGATGGCAGCTGAACAAAGTCCTACAGAGCTTGATGAGAAAGCTTTCCAGAAAGCATTTCTCAAAATGAAGGCTATGGTGGAAGTTCTTTTCCAAGAGAGGCAAGAGCAATAGAGGAAAAAGGAACTCAAGAACAGAAAGGAGGAGGAAGGTGAATCTTCAAAAGATGACAAAGGTAAAACAGTAGGAGGTGGTAGTGACCCTCTTAAACCTCCATCTTCGTCCTCTTCATCTTCTTCATCCTCTTCTTCCTCTTCATCTAATTCTTCTAAAAAAAAACAACCTATGCAAACTAATACACCTTTGGTAAAATTGGATGTTAAATTTTATTTGCCAATCTATAACGAGAATTAGATGCAGAAAAACTTGATAATTGGATAAAACAAATTGAAGTTTATTGTAGAATTCAAAAGTTTACTAAAGATTCTCAAAAAATCCAATTAGCTACTCTTCGCCTAAGAGGCACAGCTTTAATTTGGTGGGAGAGTAGAACACAGGAGGATCTAAGTCGCCATGGAAAAATTATTTCTTCTTGGTTTGAGTTTATATTTGTATTAAAGAAACAGTTCTATCCATTAGGACATATACAAAAAGCAGTAATGAGCTGGTAATCATTAAGACAAGAGAAAGGACAAAGTGTGCAAGAGTATACACAGGAGTTTAGGAAGAGGGCTTTAATTTTGGTCATTCCTTTATACACACAAGAAACTTTGTTAAAGTATATAGGTGGATTACATGAGAGTTTGAAACATACCATACTTATGTTCAATCCAACTAACATTGATGAAGTTAGTGTGCAAGCTATCCATTTGGAAACAAGCTCAAGGAATAGCCATGACAATTTGTTGATGGACTCAAGTAAGCACAAAAGAAGCAAGAAAGGGAAAGAGAAATCATAGCGAATAGCTACTGTAAAGAAAGAGGACGAGAAGCCATATTGCTCACATTGCAAAAAGAAAGAGCACGAAGATGCAAGATGTTGGAAACTGCATCCTGATCAGAAGCCAAAGTGGTTCAAGGATCTAAAGGGTAAGTAGAAGACTGCAACTATCGTGCAGGATCTCGGATCTAGTTCTGATGATGAAACCAAGATCTTAGTTGTGAGTATCAAAGGTAATATTCCTTTTGTTAGTAGTAGTTCCTATGATTCTTCATCAAAGTGTAATGAAGTACCTGTTGAAAGTAAGAGGAATGAATTGTTTCATATAAGGGCTATTGCAAAACAAAGCAAGATTGATACACTCATAGATAGTGGATCACAAGTGAATTTAATCTTTGAACAAGTTGTTAAGCAATTGGGATTAAAAACACCTCATCCTAAACCATATCGATTGGGTTGGGTGCATGATAATGCTCGGTTACAAGTGTCAAGGTAATGTAAACTCTTATTTGCAATCACATCCAAGTTTGTAGATGAGGTAGAGTTAGATGTAATTTCGCTTGACATCTATGGGATGGTTCTAGGTAGTCCTTACTTGTTTGACCAAAAATCTATTTTCTACAGGGAACATAACAAGTATCATTTGTTTAAGGATGGAATCGAATATATTGTAAAATCTCATCACATGAAGAATGATAGATCTATTGTAAACATAGGGCATATGAAGATGATTGTAAATGCAAGCAATGCTTTAACTCTCATGTTTGTAATAGCTAGTGATACTAAGCATGAAGATGATAGGGTGTCATAGACAACACAGTGTGAGGATCAGTCAGAGTTAATCCTTCAGCCAAAGGTGGTAAAAGAGGGTTTGAATGATTCATTTTCTAATGGTGTTCCTGTTCAGGAGATCCAACACATTGATACTTTTTCCTTTGTATCATTTTATTCAGTATTGTTGTTTTCTATTATGCTAGTTAGTTCTATGTGGATGGTGGATGCGACAATGAATATTGGTGGATATACAGTTGATTGTATTAGAATTGTTATCTCATTTTTCATCTTGTTTGTGATGGTTCAGATGTTCATAATTCCAACAAGGTGGAAAGATGATACTAGGAAAGAGAGGCAACGATTCCCTCACTTAATTTGTATGTAAAAATAGACTTTTAGAGGTCCAAAAGCTTCTCAATGAGGAGGAATGATCCAAGTGGATCTAGAAAACCTAAAAAAAATAGCCTCAAAATCCAACGAAACTAGCATCATTGGAAAGAGTTTGCCGACACGATCCCAATGCAACTTGAATCATGTCAAAATGAGATCGTACGTGTGAGTTATGCTCGGTTAAAGGTTCAATCAAACCAGGGACCAAAGGCTAGTCAAAGGTCAAAAACTGGTCATCTCCAAGTTGGTCAAATTCAACCTCAAATCGAAGTGCTCATTGAGACGATTCCAACGCCGCTTGAGTCGCACAAAACGGAGTCTATATGAGTGAGTTATGACCGATCAAAGCTTCCAAAAAGAATGGGTTGACCAGGTCAAATGATGACATCAGCATGTTGACGTGGAAGGTACAATTGGCAATTTAACGACGTGGACCAATGTTTTCTTGACACGTGGCATCCAACATGGCAAGACAAGTGTAAGTGACGTGGCACAATCCTGGTCTAACATGTGGTATTCTCCAGCGAATCAAAGTTTGACACATGGCAATTTCCAATGAATCATGATTTGACACGTCGCACCCCTCTATCTCCTCGTTGGTTCGGGTCGGTTTGAGATAGTTTTAGGTTTATTTGTTATGAAAAGAAGTCTAACTAAGAACAGTAAATGACTAATTGACTATAATATGTTGATTGAGAAGATTCTATGTATGAAAGGATTCAGAAAAACAAATGATTAAACAAATGATTGAAGAAAGAGAATGGTATTTAAATTTTCATAAAGCAAAACAAGATTAGAAGTGTTAGGAATTTGTATGAGAAATGATTTCAAGTGAGTTTGGTCTATGATTAATTTTTTGTTTGAGCTGAATGGAAATTAATCTTCATTGAAAAGAAAGGTGATTGCAGAATGGTAATTGATCCTCATTGAAAAGAAAGGTGTTTGCAGAATGATAATTAAGTTTCTTTGAAATTGAAAGTTTAGAGATTGAAAATTTAGAATACCCTATGTAAGGATAAATAATTCATAATTGTATGTGTCCTGAATGCTTGAAAGTCATTGGTATTGGCATGGTGTGTTGGTTTAAAAGGAACCAAAATATAACCATTCAACAATACCATCCTAATGGGGTTTGAACCATGGTGGCATTGTTTTTCTTGCCACCATGGTTTCAACCCCATTAGGATGGTATTGTTGAATGGTTATATTTTGGTTCCTTTTAAACCAACACACCATGCCAATACCAATGACTTTCAAGCATTCAGGACACATACAATTATGAATTATTTATCCTTACATAGGGTATTCTAAATTTTCAATCTCTAAACTTTCAATTTCAAAGAAACTTAATTATCATTCTGCAAACACCTTTCTTTTCAATGAGGATCAATTACCATTCTACAATCACCTTTCTTTTCAATGAAGATTAATTTCCATTCAGCTCAAACAAAAACTTAATCATAGACCAAACTCACTTGAAATCATTTCTCATACAAATTCCTAACACTTCTAATCTTATTTTTCTTTATGGAAATTTAAATACCATTCTCTTTCTTGAATCATTTGTTTTTCTCAATCAACATATTACAGTCAATTAGTCATTTACTATTCTTAGTTTTATTTGCTAAAAATTGAATGATATGGGATTCAAACCCATGACTCCTCATTCACCATTATTCCTGCCTACTAGTCTACCTAACGTCTTTCTTTAACATGAAATGGACACCGGCGGGTTTTGTCAAAGAACAAAGTTAGATTTTGTTCTAAAGATAGTGGAGGCGGGAGTTGAACCTCTAACCCTGGTGCTTCAAAAAACATTCTCCACCAATGTGCCATCAATGTTGCTTAGGCGTTTTTTTGGTGCGACATTTTTTTAACCAATTTTCAAAGCCGAATCCTATCTATTTTTAAAAGATTAACCCCTATTATTTAAAAAGAAATCTCCTTAATTCTTTTTAAGATTTATAAAAGCCCAATTTAGGAGATGATAGAAGGCTTCTTAATATTTTAAATATTTTTAAGAATCTTTAGAGGATTTTAAGGGATTTATTATCCTTTAAAAATTTAAAACACAATAATAACAAATCAAAACTCCTATAATCCCTAATTAATAGTTTGACATCTTTTTAGCCCAGAAATATGATAAATTAAGAGCTGAATAAAATATTAAAAAGATTGTCATAAATTTTTAAAGGGATTTTAAAAGGGTCTTTTAATATTATTTTGTAAGCCCAAAATTATAAGGGCCACTTATTTAAAACGGGTACATTATTTTTAGGGGATTTATTGTTGTAATTGGGGATTTTTGAGAGATTTTCAAATCATATGGTTTAGCCATATTGAGTAAATTGTTTTGTATAAAAAAGAGGTAGATGGTGAGTTGGGTATGGGAAATTATTGGAACTATGAGAGTTTTGGCTTGAGAATAATTAATCAAGTTTACTTGGAGAAATAATTCTAGTGTGAGAATTTTTGGAGGAGAAGAATTACAAGGTGTTATTATACACCAAAATTGTAAAAGTGAGGGAGATTATGAGGAATTTTGTGTAGGTTTTGAAGCTTGGATATTGTAACAAGGCAATTTGATTGCTTGGCCACATTAATAAAGCGGTCTACCTTGAGAAGCGAACCCGAAAACATAGTCCTTTGAAGGACGAACTCCATTATCAACCTGTGATTGGTCTTTCTATCTTTCGTCTCATTCTTCTTCTATCTCCTGTCTTACATTCTCTCTAATTTCTTTTCAATATTTTTCAATTTGCTACTTGAATTCTAATTACAACATTTCAGTAAGTAGTTATATAAACGTGAACTTATTTTGTAATTTCAATGGTTAAACAACATAATCACGCAATTTTGTTGCGATCAGGAAAAAACTGTAATTAAGATTAATTTGCAAGTTATTTTGTAAACCTCTAATTACAGGTCCATTTTGCTCTATTTAAATTTTCCTTTGTCTCATTTATTTTACTGTCATGATCACTTAAAAATAAAGGCTGCAATATTCTTTTGTTAAACTCGTAATATATATGCCTTTATACATACCTATAATGTATACGTATAACACATATACAAAATTACATAAGTATATATATATATCATTAAAGCCAAAATTTTGTTCTCAAAACATAATTTATACAATGTACATCACATCCATACGACTAAAACCATATATATACCCGCGTACATTCTAAATGCATAAAAGCTTACACATATGTATATACACACATATATATAAAAGAAAAGAATAAGTAACAATAACATGCATATATAATACAGCCTACGCCTATCAACAAATATGCATATCTTAAAGATTCGAAACATAAAACTTAAACTCTTGTTTCAATACTCCCATGCTATTGTTTACCACACTAAACGCATGGGCATTGAGCAGTGAACAATCGATGGCCAAGTAATTCTCATATTCATTGAAGCCTTAGAAGAATATCTATCAAACACATAGCATACTCTGTATCTTCACCGAACCAAACAAGGAAAGCAGGAAACGAAATTCACACGATTCGCACCATTGAATGCCCACAACTATGTTTTATTCTTGAACACCACAAAGGGGCGACGTTGCATATTAACATAGATATTGGAGATACAGGTTTACAGACACAAGTTGCTATGTGACATGCAATATTGCATTCACAGGTTCAAGATACAGACTCGGTTTCAAGGTAAGGATAAGTTATGTTCTCTCATACTTAAACGGTGTCGCTAAACGAGGATTCAAGCCATTCAACACAAGGAAACAATACGATCAAGTCGTACGTACGCTAGGGATAAGCAAAGCAGCACGAATTCAATGAATTTAAGGTGAACTAGAGCTTAATTTCAAGCATCTGATGCCAAACACCAAGAATAAAAGGAAATGCCTATGTCGTGGCTACCAAATAAGAGCAATCTTTTGAACACAACACCCACTGCGATAGCCAAGACTAATAAGCGACGTAGGCATATAATGCCGGCGCAAAATTTATCAAGAGAAAATAAACCAAGCATAAGGATCGGTTCGCTGGTTGTCAGGGAGTAGGTGTAGAGAATGAGTAGAGGTAAAGAATTAATAGCACAACACTCAAACCTCAGCTATTAAAATTGAATCGCCTACTAGCTAAAAAGGACGCCACTACAGGATGAATTACCTGACATAAGATATGTAAGGATTTGAAAGCAAATGAGGGCGCCTACTCAGTTTGAATGCCACGCACAAGTTTCATACCAGGGATCGCAAGATTCAGCTATGCCCAAATTGGTTTCTTGGAAAACATCAAATAAAGATTCCAAGCAAATGCCAAAGGCAGTAGGAGTACAATAAGCTCAATCACAGGCAAAAGAGATTACAAGAAAAGCACAAAAAAATATACAGGTAGTACAGTAGCAATACTATTAAATGCGTTAAATGCTTGTTTCCAATCGAACTCAAAAAAATGAAGGCACATTTGTCTCAAACAACATACAAATTCCAGCATTTACTTCCAACAAAGAAGAAGGGATTATAAGAAAAAGGACCCTGGACTAATTCGATTGGCTGAGCTGAAAGCTGATGCACTGAAAGCTGATGCAGAGCTCTCTACCTCCAATTTACAATTTTCAACTCACTTCCAATCTCCTCAACCCCTGTAGAACCACCAATTCCAAAACTCCCAAAAACCAAAAGAATAGCTTCCAAGAATCAAGAATACATTCACGGGAAGCAGCAAGATTAATTTTTTTGTTTTCTCGAAAATCACAAAAGCCCCCCTTTCTTGAACAATTTAACTAATGTATTTACCACTCCACAATCCATTGCTTGCATGCAACATTTCTTTAATTTCATTATTTAATTTAATTTTCCACTATTGTTCTCCACCACTCCTCGATATGTTTTGTTAATAAACATGTCCTCATTTATTTACACACAATAATCAACTCTTAAGATATTTAATTTATTAATTATAACCCCTTCATTTTAACTTGTTTGCACAACACTTAAATCATATATTTATTTCAATATTTCCTTATTAACACATACTTTTAACTTAAACCCAATAAAGGCATCAATAATATTTTATTTATTAATTTTATCTCTGCCTCTTAATTCTATTTGCACCTCACATTAATTTATATATATATTTTTATATTTCTTTATTAAGTCATGATTTAATTTATTTAAACCAAATAAAACATTAATAATATTTTATTCTATCTATACCGCAATTATATAAAATCTTTTATTTTAATTATCAAAATGTTTTCTTAAACTTCAATAATTTTTATTTTAATGAATAATCAATCGAAACACTAATTAATCAAATTAATCTAATGAACATAATACCAGGCAATACCTGACCTCACAGTGACACATGAGGAAAAACCGCGACAACATAAACGAACCCAATCACAAACAAACAACACTATTAGGTGACAACGGATACTCATCCTCGTCAAGGATGATGGCTTAACAAAGGACCAGATGCTATCTCCATCAACGATTTCCATTGGGTCTTAGGCACGCTCAAACCTGTAAATTCAGGTGGAGTCGATGTCTGGTACCTGCAACCTACAGCAAACCACACAGTCGAGCATGTACATAGTCATACAAACAAACACATCGTGAGAGAAAAGTCACAGCGTTGCAGGGCACTTAGAGGTGAGTGATGAGACACTATTCCCATTCACCAAAATACATCAACTCACAATAATCAGAAGCTAATAACATGATAAGAACATACATTAGGTAATCACATGGTGCACATAACAAGATTAATTTGCATAATCCATTAAATCCATATACTAAGCATAATATGAGAATAAAACATTAGTAATAAAGTATCATCATAATTGTGAATCCAATACCAAGCAAAGTATCATAATGTCGAAATACAAATAGGTAACTGTTAGTAACAGAAAGTAAATTGAGGGGAAATACACCAAATAAGATCATCACTTCCAAACCCTTCAGGACAGCGTCCTTTTGATTGTTGCAAGAGAAATTGTTCTGAGAGATGTGAACCATTTCCATCATTTTAAACAAGGACAACACTCTTGTGGAGAATATTGGTGATGCTAAATGAAACAATCTGAAAAATAGGCTTGCACTATAATAATGTGCACTACATTAGATATCCGGTAATAACAAAGGGACATCCATTAAAGCATAACAAGAAGGATTTTTTTGTCATATGTTGTAGTTACAAGTGCCTTGCTAGACATACATGAAAATGTGGAAGCATAGACAAGGCAAGTGAACTGTTTCAAAAAATGCCTCAAAGAAATGTGATATCACCCACATCATCGCAAGGCCCAACAACAAACCATGTTGTGTTGTAGTGGAGGCTTTAATATATGGTGTGGAATAGGTAATAGAGGTGATAGTTTTCCAAGCTTTAATCTAGCATATTTATGTTACCACTCTAACTATTCTTGCTCTCAACTCCTACACAAAATCAAGAATCTAGGCAATAACCTTGCTATTAAACGTGACATTAAAATCATAAACTTAGTTTGAGCTTTCACAAGATTAGAAAAGCAATAAGTTGCTCATAGATGTCAGCTAGTTTGATATTGTTCTTTTGCAATGCACCATCAAAAGGCTTCAGTGTCAGAGAGAAGAATCAAAAACATCATAGTCACCTTTGATTTGAATATCAATAGACAATTTTTTTCCTTGTTTTAAAGAGGCAATGCGACTTGATTATACTAGAAATGTTATTTTCAATCAAATCAAGCTTTTCCAATGCCATGAACAACATATCTTGGACTTTTGTACATTCACAGTGGATAAACATATATAATATTTTGCTTGCAACATATTCTACTCTAGTCTTAGGGTAAAAATACACAAAGGTCTTATTGAGCTACCAAGTTAAGGATTGGAGCTACCAAGTTAAGGATTGGATTATGACCATTATGAAATTTACCATGGATAAGAAACATTTGATATTTGTCACTAACAATACTACACATTAATTCATCTCCCTAATTAACTCTTTCATATCCATCCTACTTGTTTTATGAATTATTTTCTAATCAAGAAATATCTTTAACCAATATGAAGATCAAACTATAGATTGCACTCCTTGTAGGATGTTGGGAAATTGTCAAGGCTAGTGGATTCTTTGTAGGTGATCACCAAGACTGATGGAAAACACAAGTTTCTAAGGGGCATTATACAACCACCAAGACCATGAATGAACTCATTTCAATGATATATGTAGAATTGTCATATGGGGGAGTTGCTAATGTGTGGCTCCCCAAAATATGTTGAATTATATATATAGAGGTGTTACCAATGTAGATGTTGATATACCATCTCAACTTCGTGCAATGTAGGGTTCATGTATGGATAACATTCAATATATGAAGTTATAAACATTCATATCATTTCATGATGATAAATTTACCCTATACATTTATTAATTTACAATGTGCAAACTTTGAAATGAACTAGAATTCATCATCTTGCATACTTCTAGTTTTTGTTGTGATCATAAATTTGGAACATATCTCTAGTATTATTATTAGAGAGAGTAGAAAGTAGAATATTTTCCATAGATACATGGTTAGATAGTACCTATGGATAAGGTTCTAAGGTGTCATCAATAAATTCATAAGGGAAAATCACTCTACTTGTAGATATAAAAGGTGAACAAGAGATTAAGTAAACCAATGTTATTCTGAATCTTGTTAGTGGCAAAATCAAGATTGCTACAAAAATTCACCTGTAGTCAACATTGTATTCAGTAATTATGTCATTCTTGTTGTCCTTCCTATCAAATTTCCAAGTTTTCAAGTCTTGGTCAATTTTTGTCAAGCTAACAATATTTGCAAATAGCTCAACAGAGGGGAGATGATGAATAAAGGTCATCAAACACTTAAAATGTTAGTATTAAAGGAACGTGGATAACAAATGACAAGATATGATGAGTAAATATTTTGGTGTTGAAGGCTATGGAGTGGAATAGAAGATGCCACAATGATGAAATATGGAAAGTAAGAACAAAGGGATATGATAGTTTACAGATTCTCTCCAGCACTCCATTCAAGCAAAACAAATGAGAGAAATAATGCTACAAAGGAAAAAAAATCAAATGGATACTTCAAGAAAGATGGAAATGAGCAGAAAAAGTATTCATCTAAGGCCAAAATTTAAAATTCCTATACTTTTCCAATGGCTTAGCTAATCCAAAAGTGTGATTTAAGCAACAGAGTAAGAGAAATGTGTGAGAAAAGAGAAATTTTTACTAAGTATGAAGTTTTCATCTTTTCACTAGCAATGCCATTGAGAAAAGGCGACTTGAGTGGCTAAGCAATTGGAAATCCATGACCAAGGATAATTTGAAAGACAAAGAAAATTACACTCTTATGTTGGCATTACTAGTACAAAATCACAATTTGAGTGGAGAAGCTTGGTAAAAAGCATTACTAGCATGAAGAGCACACATTTGAAGTGATTTTTCCAATAGGAAATCATGCAAAGAATGGCAAGGCTATAAGTAAATCAGGATATGGAAAAATTATGAGGCAAACACATGAACTTTTCACTTTCTAAGTGATACAAACAGTCCAAAATAGCACCAAAGATGGCAAACATGAAAAGATGCATAATAGTGACTATTATGGTGCATTGCAAGATAATCTATAAGTAGCAAAGATGTGATTTCACAATGATAGGAATTCAACCTTCACAATCAAGCATATGCAAGCATCTGCCAACTATAATCTCAACTTCAATCCCAATGCACAAATTCCCCTCATTGAAATTACTCACTGTCTTCATGCTTTGACACCTCTTATAGATAGTCATATGCATGTGTTTGAAGCTGCAAACTTCAATCAGAACAGTATCTTAAACACAAAACATCATGCATTCCTCAAATTCTTACCAAAAACTTGTGATAAAACATTTCTTTGGAGGCTACTACTATCATACAAGGAACTCCACTTGTCATCAAGCATTGGCAATCAAGTGCCCAGTCAGGACTTTTGCCTCTTTATTTGTTATACACTGCTCACATCACTTTCCTATTGTGCAACTTAGTTCATTTTTTAGGACTGCCACATATAGATACTATCTCCTTGCAACTTGATTCATGCATTGATCAAGGAATTTACATAAGACACTTGCCCACTTGCATTCAAGACTGTATTCCACAATGACCTCTTCTAGTGTATATCCTTTATGCCTTTTCAAGTGTTCATATAATAATAAGCCTATCCCTTAAATTTTGAGACTGTTATAAGCTTAGGAAACATTTGGACTTTATGAAGGATGCCCTATTGTTGACCCTCATGCATCCAAAGAATCCTACCATGCATATAGTCATTGTCAAACAGTTATGAGACTACCTTTGTACTCATTCTAACTATCATAACATTTCATGCAACAAATTCCCTCTAGTACTATACCTTATATGAAAATTTGCATAACACATTGGGACAGTTCATTGCATCTTAATTCCATTCTCCTTTCATGAGGTTTCCTACAAATCCCTCATTTTCTAGAACTTTGTATTGATTATGCTATGATCACTGTCATCTTTATAACCTTGACTGTTATTGTCTTATGGTGGCTATGGTTATAGGTTGCTACTGTTCTTTTCCATTTTGACAATTTGGTGATGATTTTCCCTCTTTGAATCTTGGTCACATGACCTTATACCTCAATGAGCAGGATTCCCTTAAAAAATCATTCAATTCTATAGCTTGTCCTCAGCTTGAATTACATACCTATCATTTTGAATAGCCTTTGCACAGTACTCATCACCTATCTCAGATGTCTCTTTATCTTGTGCATCTGATAACACTTTAGACAAAGAAGTCTTTTGAAGTTATGCCTCTATAGACACATTCATGGTTTACTAACACCAGTGTTGCTTGTTTCCCCCTCCTTGGAATTCATCATAGTTATCTTCCAAACTTGAGCTCGCTTCATGATAGGACTGCTACCAAGGAATCACCATACATCCAAAGGACAACAGTGATAGTTAAAGACCTTCAATGCAAGGACTGCCCTCAAAATCCATACAAGATGCCTCTCCCCTACACAAATCACTTTAAAAGGAAATAGAAACTATTTTCAATCAGTGCCTTTCATGGTGTTAATTCCAAAATCAAGTGCTTTGTTTCATGGAGTCAATGAATGACACTAGCTTTTTCTCAATGCTAATATCACCTTGGGCCACTATCTATTTATGTGAGAGCTTAGGAACCACAATATCCTTTCCTTTCATGTGCTCATATTACTCACCATCTTAAGCATTCCTCAATGGTCTTTATGATGAAAAATATCAATGAGGACACAATATTCCAATACTGTGACTGCCTTCTACTTCTTTACATAGTCAATTCCTTTTGAAATTTTGTCATTAAACCTTGTTTTATCAATCTTCAAAGCATTGCCACCAAGCAAAACCACTGCCCCTTAATGCACTGAAGTTATGGTGTTGGGACAATCATTCCTTGAGATCGCATGGTGACTAAGAATGCAGTGACAAAACTTTTTGCTTATATGCTACTACTTACAAACACTACAACCTTACATTGTCAAAGGTTGTGATTGAGTGGTTGCATTATGCATGATTGTCACTATGAAACATAACGTTTTCATTTATCATTGTATTGTACTGTGTTTGAAACCCCTTTATGTTGTGTCATGCCCAATGTGCATTTGACATCACTGCCTTCAGCATTTCATGAATTTCAGAACACTGCCCCTTCATGCAATGCAATTTTGTCTCACTCCCTTTGTTATGCATCAAGAACTCAAAAATAATGTTTTCAGCCCTACAATATCAATATACTGTGACTACCCAATACATACCAATTTCTTCATTGCATGCATATGTTTCCATGGATTGCTCATTTAGAAGCATAGCGTTTGGAACAGTTGTAAGGTCTATAGGGGTATTTGCAAAAGAACTCTCATTGTCATTACAACAAGGACTAAACTTCAAGGACTACCCTATCAATGAAAGAAATTTTACCACTGTTTTTAACCTTTCCAAATTAAGGGAAACACCTATTAGCATCATCCATATTAATTAGCTTAGAGATTAAACAATAACTCTTGTGCCTCTTTATTCCTTCTTGCTTGGTCTATCCTCATAATGGGACTGTCATACTTTCATATTTACAAAAATCTATGTGAATCCTTTGAAACCCTCATGAAATATATACATGCTCATGATTGTCCCACATTTTGACTGTGATAGTGCCCTTTCATTTGGAGTGTGGAGTCAAAATGTGAACTTGTTGCCTCATGGTCTCATGATCTAGGGTTTCAAAACTTCATTCCAGTTCACCACTCAATGACTTAACTCTCATAGGTTACAAAGCTTTTATAACTCTATCATATTCATTCTTGCATTGCAACATACCATAGGGATCCAAAGGAATTTTTAAATAAAAATATGCATTCTTTCAAAACCTAACTCATGAATGGAAGAGGGAAAACTCTCAAATAGAAAACCACCATACATAATGCAATGAATGAGAAAGAATAATGTTTTTGTCTTCTCAATCACATAAAGATAAAGTAGTGAAAACTCTAAGAAGGAAAAACCATGAAAAAGGGAAAGAAACGTTGCAAACCTAAAGCTTCTTCCTTTTGAAAAGTTGCAATTTCCATAATAACTTGAGCTTCCTACCTTGCTTCGTCCAAAAAATCAAGTGAATCATTTTGCAAGCAAGGAAACACTCATTGTTTTCCTGCCCATGCAAGTAGCTGCTATAACCCAAAATCCCTCAGTGCCAAGCTAACCAACTAATGAAACGGGAATTCAATGAATAATGAATTGTGTGCAATACACTCCTGCCAATAATCCCCAAAAAAAAATTAAAATTTTGTCTTATTTGTATTTGTGTGACTAACTATTTAGTCATTTTTATTTGTATAACTACATAAGTTTTTAGTCGACGACCAAATTAGTAATTTATTTACTCATTTATAGTTGAGTTGCAAAAAATTGATAAAATTTAGTCATTTTTAGTTGTTGTGACTAAAATTTTTAGTCACGTAGTCATTTATTTTCCAAATTATACTAGTGTGAATGCACCTACAAGAGAAGAGAATACTCAACTTTTCAAGTGCAACCATAATCTCTAATTTCTTAGAAATGGATTAAATTTAGGATATCGTGGCCTAATATTATGAACAAAAAATCTACCCAAGACCAAATGCCTATAAGTTAATCAAAAATAGAAATGATTAGAATAATGTTATTCTATATTCAATACTATGAAACAAGTTACAAAGAGTAACATATAAATACATAGGCCTCTTGGAATAATGGATCAATGAGATGAAACATGTCCAAGATGTATGAATTCACTTTCAATCACTCTCAATCAAGAGGTGAGTTGACTCAATCTAGCTTAGACAAAGGTGGCCTTGAATTAAAAGAGGTGGAACCTAACTACCACCAATCAAGGATTGATGATGTAGTGATGGAAAATGTGTAGTTCAAGTCAAGGTGTACACATGTCATTATTAGCTAAGTTCAAGTGATATAATAATTAAATATCATATTATTCTATGTAAACTTATTAAATAGGTGTAATGTCACATTTTGGATATAATATATCCAATGTGAATATAGTATTACACCAACAATGAGTGTGTATTCTACAATACCACGTCATTACCAATTATTTTATATGTTGAACAAGACAACTAAGAGGGGGGTGAATCAATTGTAGCAATTTTACCTTTAAAATTCTTCACCAAAAGTTAGATCAATAAGCATTCATAAAACCCTTACTATGCTAATGTGTTGAATCATTAAGTGTAAAAACTAAAACTGAAAATAATAACACCATGCACACAATAACACCATATTTACATGGAAAACCCAATGAGGGAAAAACCACGGTGAGGATTAACTCACAATATAAAGAATTTGAAAACCAAATACAAAGGCTTACTACCAGAAATGCTCACTACCAAGACAGGACACATTGTCCAATGAGGGCTCATTGCCCGGAGAGCTCACTACCACAGAATTACAAAGAAGATAGAAGAGGATTGTTACAAAGAGAAAACTATCTCAATGCAACAGAGATTCCACCACAATTCACTCACACACTTGCAGACATGCTTGAAAGATATACCTTCACCTCATTGCTTTCAGGAACTCAACACTTGAAACTCGCACTGATTTGCTCAAACTTGAATCACACACACTATCTCACATCTATCTTTCCTCTATCTTATCTTTCACCAACATCTCAACTTGTACTTATATCGTCTTCAACCTTGAAACCCATCCAAGGTCAGCCACACACCATTTGTATTTACAAATTCAAATTAGGTTAGCACCAAAGCATTCTATGGTGTAATTATAATGAGGGAAACCTAAACACATACTTAATGAGGACCTAAATAAGTCCCAACACGCCTCACCACGCTTTCATAAAATTTGCAAGTAGTTTTTAATACAAGGTCGGCCAACACCCGTGCAAAACACATTAAAAAATTAAGCACACTCATCCTTAACACGGTCCAATCTTTTCAGACAACAAACTTCACTTGAACATGACCTTATCAACTTATTCTCAAAACCACAAGTCATGAAACCAAAATTTGGAGAAATCCAAAGCAATTACATTTCTCCTAGACCACAACCAAATACACCGAAGTGCATAGTTCACATACTAGTAAAAAATATCTTGCATTGTACAATGATCCAAAAGCCCAAATTTTGGATCTAGCAACTACCAACATCCATAAACAATATTTCATAATTGCACAAGCATAGAAGCAATACAGAGCACATCTCGAAGCATACACTGAATACCTGCATGACATTGTTTTCCCTATTTATCAAATTTTCTCAAAAGCACTTGGAACCCAAGTACTAGAGACATTTAACACACCTCCAGACATAGCAACATAAGGATAACTCCATGTATTCACAACACTTCTTCACCATCTCAACTATACATGCACAACCTGCAAACCTTCTTTATTACAATTTTCTCAATATCCTCAACACATACAACCAATAACCAACTTCCATGGCATCAATGACAACAACTAGTTGGTAACCAATTGACATCAATGACAACACCTTCATACTTGCAACACTATCCTAGATTAATGTAGTATGACTTATACACCTACTAGAGGATCAATTAAGTTGGGTGCCACATATTTGAATCTCATGCCAACTAATAATATCATTGATAAGATTATTGGTCTTAGGAAGTTTCATTATTAAATCGCATTGAGTTTCAAAGAATACATATCATTGCACTCATGTAAGAGGGTCATTTGCATATTTTCTTAATCAAACGTCAAGTTTCAAGAAGCAATTACAACATAATTCATATTATGTTACACCCATGATCTTTATCACATGCTCATAGGGTGTACTACATGTTTGGTTAGTGTCAATATACACCATCTCAATTCTCTATAAAAGATCATGAATTAAATATAGAGAGGTAGTTGTTCAAGTTGAGAAGAAATAATTCAAAAGGTCTAAATAGTAACATATTAGATACTAGCTCATAGGATGGTGTTTTGAGAATTTACACATTTATTTGTGCTTGTATTTCCTTATATTTCAAGACTAATATCATAGCCCAATTTTAAACCTTATCAATTCTTATTTTTTATGTAATCCCAACTATGATTAAAAAATTATTTTATAATGGAAAAGGTGTGATGTGAGTATTTGAATTTTTTTGTGTAGGTTTTGTGAGAATTTTTGTGTTAGGTTGCAAGGTTGGATAATATTTTTTGGATCCTCCATCAATGATTATATGATATTTCAAAAAGGTTGATGAGAGTTAGAGTGGGTGCCAATAGCTAGTTGGTGGAGGAAGGGAGAGCCACCACTAGGTGGATATTGCTAGAAAGGTAAATTCTATTCATCAATACTATAAATTTGTGCAAGGTAAACTACTATAAAAGGTGTGATAGGGATACTTTACAAAAACCATATAGGTACCTTTGACCCACAACCTCAACCCTCAAAATTATAAATTTAAGCCATGTAAAAATACCTCAAACAAAGTGAAACTTAGACAATACCTTGAAAGTGTATAATACAACCTTGAATAGTATGTAGAGAAAAATGACCAGGGTTCTAAGGAAAGTGCTCAAATCTTGGTAATTGAAAAATAATTCCTAGGGCTTTGGGCCCTTCTAAAGGCAATGCCAATCTCAAGATCATGCCAAAATACATTGAAAAGTGTACTATCTACAAGCAAATAAGAAAAAGCATTCATATAGAAACTTAAGTTCATCAACCTCTTATTGTCTAATTCAAATGAAACAAAAGCCTACCCTAACAATCTTAATCCTTTCTAACACAATGATGAGGTCAAAAATGCTCCATGATTCACTAAAAATTAGGTGTAGTCACAACCACTCCAACCCTAGTGCTCTTCAATATAAAAATTAAAATAATCTAAGGTATTATGTATCTAGTAATGCTAGATTTTACAATAAGAAAAGAACAACCAAGACCTAATGCCTATGAATTAGTGACAAACACTATTCAAAGACCAAGATTTGAAAACTAAATAGATAGAAAATTGTTATTTTATTAATCAACCCTAAGAAAAGTGTAGATGTATATAGCCATTTGAATAGGGGAGTCAAGATGACACATGACCATGAGTTAACCTCAATGAAGAGATGAGTTAACTCAATCAAGTGAGATAGAGGTGGTACTTGATTAAGTAGAGGTGGCACCTAATTAGGTCATCAATCAAGATTTTATGGGGCATTGTTGGCACTTGACTGTCTCCAATAAAGGATAACATGTCATTATTGGCTACCTAGGTGAGAGTGTATTTTTCTTAGAAAAACTTTTTAAAATAGGTAGAATAGAATATTACACTAACATAAAATAGGTGTAATATGATATTGCACCAACAAAATGGTTGCACATTTAGAAAGAAAAGATTTGTGGCCCAAATAGAAAAAATGGGAATTTTTTACATGTTTCGTACACCATTAACAAGAAGATTAGGTAGAGGTGTCACCTAATTAGGTCATCAATCAAGAGTTTATCGGGCATTGTTGGCACTTGACTGTCTCCAATAAAGGATAAAATGTCATTATTGGCTACCTAGGTGCGAGTGTATTTTTCCTAGAAAAACTTTTAAAAATAGGTAGAATAGAATATTACACTAACATAAAATAGGTGTAATATGATATTGCACCAAAAAAATGGTTGCACATTTAGAAAGAAAAGATTCATGGCCCAAATAGAAAAAATGGGATTTTTTTACATGTTCCATACACCATACATCCCGAGCATCAATTGAAGTTTTGAAATGGCGTTGGGTGGGAGCGGTTCAAGCATCCATTGGGAAAAATACATAAAAATGTTGTTGCGCGTGTTCGCTTTGATGGGGCTTTGTAGGGGATTGACCCCTCTGCTTCGAACAGGTTTCCTCTAAATGAGCTTCAAGCAGGGGTGGATGGTGTGCCTCTATACGACATGCAGGTGGATGTTGTTGTGTGGGGTTGTTTGGATGGGGGCCTTGTTCCCTCTCCTCCTGACATTCCTGGCTGCCTTCAGAAATCCTTCTCCGAGGCTGTATTAAAAGACCGTTCCTAGATTCCTCCTACTCCAGTTAGGGTTCAACCTCTTCCCTACGCCTATGCATCCCCTGTTGTCTTCTGTGGACCAAAAGTGGCTAAAAATGAGGATTTTTATATACATCAGGTGTGGTCTGCAGGTTTAATGGCTTGTGGCCCTCCCTTCCTAATCTCCATGAGTGGGTTTTTGATTCCTGGAAACTTATTATTTTTAGGCAGATTGATCTCTATCCCAGCGCTAGAGGCTTTTTCTTTGCAACTTTTGCTTCCCTTGAGAAGCGAGATAGAGTGTTGGATAGGGGGTGGATGTGGGGTATTCATTCGTTGTTCCTTCAGCCTTGGTCTTGCTCATTCAATCCTCTTACGGAGCCAGTGAATATCAAACTAGTTTGGGTTTGACTGTTGAGCCTCCCTCTCCATTTTTGGGAGGATTCTTGTTTTGAAGCTATTAGAAACACCATTGGTTGCTTTTTGAAGGTGGAATCTATGTCTTGGGATCTTGGGCATACTACAGTGGCTCATATTTTAATTGATTTGGACATCTCCAAACCTCTCCATAGTGATGTGGTCTTGATGGTGGAGGATAAACCTTGGAAGCAGCTTTTGGACTATGAAGGGCTCCCTTTTCGATGCAGGAGATGTTTCTATGTTGCTCATTTGGCCTCTAGCTTCCCTCTTGCTCATCGCAAGGGCATTGCTACTTGGTGGAAGGATGCTCTATTGGACCATCTCACTATGGGCTCTCCCTCTTCGGATGGTCCCTCCAGAGAGGATGTCCCTTCCTTGACTGTTTCTTCTTTGGAGGTTGTGTTTCTCCAGGATCCTCCTCCGACTATTCCTTCTATAGAACCAGTGTTGCCCCGTACTATTGTTGTTGTGCCAGTAGAGCCTACTTGTCCCTCAACGAACACTTTTGTTGATCCTTTGAATACTCCTGACTCTTGTTCTGCATTGTTGGCTTCACTACGTGGTGACTCTTTGTCCTTGATAGTTGTTGAGGAACCGCTCATCTCACCTTGCTCAGCGGACTTCATTTTTTATCCTTCCTAGTCTGTTGTGCAAAGAAAAAAGGACTCCCCAAACCGCAGCCTCGGGTTTTGGGAGTCAGATATGTCCCCTCAAATTTTGGGGTTGTTTAGTCTTCGTCCTTTGTTCGACATGTGGTTTGTCAGTTGTTCATGTCCTATTTTTGTTTTCTAGTTCATGTCTTGTTTTGAACTAGCTTGTTTTTGGCCCTGAGGACTCTCCGTGTAAAGGGTACAACACCCTGTAAATGTTGCTTACTCTATCAAAAACAAGAAGGCAAGTGATAATTTTGATTCAACTTCTATCCCATCTTAGGTTGCATCCAAATTTAAATTTAGAATTACTCTATTCTTGCTTTCTGTTACTACTTGACACATCAAACATTCTTGAATAGTTGCATAGCCTAGAATTGAACCCTAAAACTACCAATATAGTACCTTTATGTCATATAATTAATGTGTTGGTCAAGAAGATGAAGAATCGATAGATCATATCATATTAGTTTGTGAAGGCAATATAATTCTACACCAATGCAAGTGGTTTACTAGGAACTAGATTTGTCAAAAATTATCATCTAGTACAAAACCTAAGAGCACTAGGGCCCATTTTTTCTCAAAGAGGGTTGAATGAACATAAAATATCTCAACCACCTATGTAGCAATTTTAAATAGCATTCCAAATATATATATATAGCCCCTTTCAAGTGGAATTTGATGATGTAAAATTTGGACCTAGCTAATGTTATTATCCAACCTAGATTGATTATTTGATGACCTAATCTTTCCAACGCATTAAATTTTTTGAATTTCAATTAATTGGCTAGATTTATGACCCTTGACAAGTAGGGGTACCAAAATTAAACAGCTCCAACAAACTTTTTCAAATTCCTAATAGCACTTTCCTCAATTGATTGTTCATTTCAATTTCCATATAGTACATGTGTTACTACCAAGTGGAGTGACTCTTTAGTTCTCGCCAAGAACCCTAATTATTATTTCTAGTAAATTTATATTTCTTGTATGGAAAATCTATATAATAGGATTTTAAACATGTAGGTAAAGTATAATTCATACTTCTCTCTTATGGAGTTTTCTAATTTTATAAGCTCTTAGTTGAAATAAGATTATACTTTGTTAAGGTATTCAATATTTTTTTAAGTTGTGTTCAATTGTTTCTTATAACTCATTAAGTTCTTCAAGTAGTATATTATCCCCATAATCAATAGCTAAATTCTTATCACCAACACTATACTTGTGCTTCACATCTTATACTTGATCACTAATAAAAATTTTGAAGAAACCATGTCCCCTTCTAGTACCTCTCCTATTACAATATGTTTTATGCTTGTTATTAGAGATTTTGTGGTTGATAGGCACCAACCCATCGGAGACACCAATCCCTGCAATTGAGCACCAACCTAGCAAGAGACACCAATCTCTTCTAATGAGAGACACCAACATCTAAAATAATTCTTCTACTATAAATATACTCACAAATTTGTTGTAACTCACTCTTTAGATCTGCTATATATCCTCTTAAGGATCTACTCAAAAAAATTCCATAATTTGCTCTTTACATCTATTATAATTCCTCTCAAGGATTTTCTAAAAAATATGCCATAATCTACTCTTTAGATTTGCTATAATTCCTCTCAAACATGCTTCATAAATCTCTTCACATATGCTTTTTAAATTTGCTCAAATAGTCTTCATAAATTTGCTCCAATATACTTCATGAATTTGCTCTAAAACACTTCATGAATCTACTCCAATAATCTCCTATGAATGGGAATGATACTTGTTAAATGCTTTCCTTCAAAAATTTCCACAAACACTTCTTATAGCTTCACCAAAGAGGGTGACTGATTGGAAAATATATGTCACTTCACAAAGGTGGCAACTTTTCATTTTATATGTGATTCTTAACCTCATCACTTAGGCACTAGACATGGGTCGTCCCATACAAAAAATAATATATTTATTTTGAATTTTAAATCCAAAATTGGCTAATAGTTCGAGCTATAACATGACTTGAATTGCCACATTTTTACAAAAATTTATTACAATCTTGTTTAAACCACCAAATAATTTTATTTTTTTGGTTAGTAACGCGAGATATTTTATTGCTTGAAAATAAAAAGTACATACATTTCCAGTTCGATACCTTCCAAAAAATACCAATAGTAAAGAGATTAAAGCATATAAAGCATATAAGCATGCCAAAAAACCACCACAAACCACCATAACTACTACAATTTTTATTGTTTACCCTACCACCGAGGGTCTCCATACACAAACCTACATTACTACCCGACAACAAGAACTCCCCAATATAATCCTAATAAGTTTCACCAAAAAACTTACAAAAACTTAGACCCAGACAAGAAAAGCTAACAAGGACCATCAAGGGTCCTACTTTTCTGTACGCTCCCAGAAGTCGACACTCCTTCAATCAACTCTCAAACTTTCCTTTTCCTCTATTGTTTCCTCTGCTTCCTCCTCGGACGCTTCTTCAACCGCTTTCCACACACCACCTTCCCCTGCGCCTTCGCTTTGGCCTTCTTTATGAATTCTTCTAACTCCACAAGCTCAATGAACAATTTAAGAGCTTTCTAGCCCAGACGAGCTTCCTCTCGACATCATGCCTTAAAATTTCCTTTAGGCCATCAAATGAAAGGGTTTAAACCTGAGTAACCATAAAGCAACTCCATTTCCTCATCAATTATTCCTAGAACTACCCATTCAAAAATTGACTCCATGACTCCATGAAGGATTTGCTTCAAGACTTTTCTCACCAGCTTCACTAGCTCTCCAATATCGAAACCCCAAGTTGCAATCAAAGAATACACATCTAAATTTTTTCTTAATCTATGTCTCAATGCGCCAAAATCTATGCCGATGATCATTCGAACACATTGTACAAGCCTCTCGTCTTCGATGAGAAATAGACCCTCCATCCTTTTTGCAGACGCATCGCCAAAGAAAGGATTCAGAGGTCTCCACAAGCGAAAAGTGAAGTTTTCCTCCATGGTTTTGAATCCCACTGCCTTCACCACCTGTGTCTACAACTTCTCAAAGTTGCCTCTTCAAAATGTGGGGAAATCATCATTACTTCACCTTATAACCAACTCACTACCTTCAAATCACATTAATGGCATCGTGTACTCCCCAGCCGTCGCTCATCTTCCCACACTCATTCTGGCCTTTCCAAGATCCCACTCTTTGTCTATCACCTTTCACATTTAATGCATCGTACTCCCATTCTAATCAAAATCCGCCAACCTTACACCCCTAAAATCTTCAATTTTGACTACTCCCACCTCACCAAAAGATAGTGCCCACTTAGATAATATATCCACTTCCACATTACCACCTCTCTAAATATGACTAACTTTAAAGCTTTCTAGGGATGATAAATCCTCCCTAATATTATCCACCATATTTTGTAGGTGCCAAGCATGTATTATTTCACTCATCACCACTTGAACTATAACCATTGAATCCCCTTCCAGATGTATCTTTGTGGCACCCAAATTTTTACCACATTACACTACTAATAAAGTTGCTAAGGCTTCTGTCATGTTTTTTGTACCATTTTGTAACTTCTTTGCTCCTAAAGCTACCACATCCCCATTCCAGTCTCGAATTATAAATCCAGCCCCAAAAGGCCCTGGATTTCCCTTCGAGGCCCCATCAAAATTTACCTCCCACCATCCTTCAAATGGTTTCTCCCATTGGACCTCCTTGGAAACCATCCCTATTGGATTTACCCAACCCGGCCCCTTAGAGGGTCGGCCAAATAAATTATTTTATTAAAAAATTGAACTCAAAAATTCGCCACAATATTGGATACACAATTAGATTAGATTTGACTAAATTTTATAAATTACAATAGAAATTTATATTAATTTGTCAATAGTATATCATAATTATTAGTTTATTTGGGACCATATTTCTAATCTTTAGTTTCCACCATTGATTTATAATATAATCTAATGGCTCTTGTTGTATTTCATGAGGTAAAATGTACCCACGATATGTTATGTTCATGGGGCCCACAATTTTGGGTCTCATGAGCATTTAGATTGTGGGTACATTTTACCTCGTAGAGTATAATGAGGGTCATTAAATCAATAATCTAAAAGCAGTTTCAAGCCCCATGAGAATTACAAATCATGGGTACATTTTACCTTGCAAAATACAATGAGGGCCATTATATTTTATTTTAAAACAATGGTGGCAAGTAAATATTATAGTCTACATCTTAAACCCATAAATAATTTCCACCGTTGGGCCCCTAATTTTCCATGAGAATTATTTTTAGATTGGATGGATTCACCATCATAATTAATGCATTTTCCTATTATTTTTCAAGATTTGCCAAAATTTTGTACAAAATTTTAGTGATGTAAAAAAATTGTCAATAAATATAATATTTTTTCAAAAAAAGGAAAGATTTGTCAATAGAAATTAATATTTTTTCTAAAAAAATGAAAGATTCGTTAGGATTTTGTATCTTTTTTTAAGGGGGGTTTCTTAAAGTTATCACTAGGCGCTACAAGAATGTTGGTTGGCTTCCTTTTGTTTAATTTTAATTTTAATCTTTCAAAGGTGGTGCCAATATAAGGGAGCATCGGCCACATTAATCAACTATCTATTTTAATTTATTTGTATTTATCTACGAGGGGCAATTGCTCCAAGGGATCAAGTGTGATCAAATGATGCTCATAATTTATTTTATTCCAGCCTTATAAACTCAAAATTGCCATACTAAAATCTGCCTTATTCCGACCTTATAAACTCAAAATTGTCATACTAAAATCTACCTTATTCTAGCCTTATAAACTCAAAATTGCCATATGCTAAAATTTTCCTTATTCCAGCCGTATAAACTCAAAATTGCCATATTGAAATCTACCTCGAATCCATCTTTGACATCAATGACAATTTCCAACAAGCTTGTCACTCGCCTGCTCTCATAGTTAATTAGTCCCTCTATTGTAGAGAATAATTGTTACCTACAACATCATCCTCTTGGTCAAGAGGAAGAGGTGTACCTCTAAAAAAGTAGATAAATTAGTTGTAGTTTAAAATGCCTTGCAACATTAGAATTGATCGAATCCAACCACATGTTGGGATGTTGACTCTAAATCTGTTAGATTGATGAGGAGGCATGGCAAGGATTATGTGTTGAAAGTTGAGACAGCTTGTCACTCACCTACTCTCATAGTTAGTTAGTTCCTCTATTGTAGAGAAATAATTGATCCCTACAACATCATCCTCTTGGTCAGGAGGAAGAGGTTTACCTCTAAACAAGTAGATAAATTAGTTGTAGTTTAAAATGCCTTGCAACATTAGAATTGATAGACTCCGGCCACATGTTAGGATGTTGACCCTAAAGATGCTAGATTGATTGATGAGTAGGAAGTATGGCAGGGATTGATTGGTGTATTATTGGATGAGTCGCAATATGATGTAAGGTGACTTAAAGTTGTAAGTTAATTTTGATATTGGTAACCTTGATGAGGTGTACATATAGGAGACCTGTTTGTTGACAATTGTATATGTTCATATCTATATTCATAGTGTTATACCTATTGTTGGGAATCTTTGTCATTTTGTTGTCTTGGGGAGAAAAGAATGAAATTTTATTCTTTTATTGTTGTTATACTAGAATCAATGAACATTTAACATGAACTCTTGAATTTGATGTCTTATGTGAATGTCTCAACTTGAATCTTATTGTATGTCAATATAGACTCTCCTATCCTTGACCACATGCTTGACCAAATGAAGCAAACAATTTGTAACATGGAGCCTTATTATGCATATTGTGACATAGAGACGGTATAAAATGAAAATCCCACTTCATATGTCCTAAGTTCTTGTTGGGCAATCTTTATCTTTCTGATCTTTAATTGTAGCATTGGCTACTGGGCAGTTCAGCCTCATTGATATGAATTAAGCTTTGCAAACTTTAAATCAAAGAGCAACACTTGAGGGGAGTTGTTGGAAGTCAATCCATGAATTAGACTCATGGGCATTACTTTGATAGCTTGGTGAATCTCAGCTTGCTTGATGATTCTAGGATTGTTTCAATTGTGTGAATTCCTACATATTTGAAGGCCTTGGAGACTCATGGCAGATCATGCAAATTGTGCATGTTGGTGGTTCATGGGTGCATTGTTTTTTGGTTGGCACAAGAGGATGATGTCAGGAAGCAATGCTAACAAGCATGGATGACAACTTAACTCCTCATGAAGATCTCGACCAGGGGTAACATTTAGTTGAGAAAATATTGCTTTGGATACACCTTGCCTAAATGACACTTCAAAATTCAAAAACTTTCCATTAAGATTTTGTCTAGGATTGATTTTCACTAGAAGAATCGTTGCTTTGAATGCACGTTTGCTTGGAGTGTTTGGTTTGGCTTCAGCAAGTGCAGAATAATCTTTGGAGATATTTTGACTGGTTACCTTATGCTCTCATTTGTCAGAGGTAAACTTTTTTCATTTCTGCACTCTTTGTGCTCAAGAAATTGTATTTAAAAGGAAATGTTAGTGTAAAGTGTATGCCAAACTGATTGGGCCCAATGAGTTATTTGTTCTGATATCTTTGTGATTATTACTCTGGGACCCAATGTATTACCAAATTGTGCCGTTCTTGTGATATTCAATCATTTGAGACGAACATACTTAAGATTGATATTATCATCTTAAGATTTTTCGGGGATTGCAATTGTTGTATAAAAGTATGAGGTTTCTACCTCACTTCATCAAGATGGACATTGATCAACAGTCTTGATTTATAGCACATTATTTGGGTAACTATTGATATCCAACAATCCTCCTTTATGCTTGTGTAGTGTTAATTGTAAATCATGGAAATTTTTACCACCACAATGCCTATATTGGATGGGGATTTTTTTAAGAAAGTAAGCAGAGAAACAAAGGCTTACGAACCCGAGCATACAAGCAAAATTGTAATGTAAAAATAAGCCGCAACTTTGCAATTGTTAGATTGTAGAATTAGGTTTACAAAGACCATAACCATGTCTCCTAATTGGGCACCAAGTAAAATGGAGATTGTGAATTTTGCCCTGACTGCTTCTTTATGATGGATTTGATTTATTTTTTTGTTACTATAGTTACCTAAAGTTACACAAATGTTGGTGACATGTGACTACTTACATAATATTGACAAGGTAGAATACAATTGATTATTTCAGTTTACCAAAATATTTTGGTTTTATTTCATTGCATATTGCAGACTTAAATAAGCTCTAATCTTCTCATACATCACAGCATGAAAATCACTCTGAATTAGTCACAATTTATGATACAGTGCTTAGCGGAAACCATTTACAGGGGCCTTCAGTCTTAAGTCCTCAATGGTTAAATCACTTTTGGGTCCTGTTATTTGTTTTTACTGTTTGCTAGGCCACACATATTCCTGTAAGATTTGAACTCCTCATATATTTTCCCATAATGGTATAGAGATTCATGAAAGTATGTCATGACAAATTATTTAACTCCAAAGAACTGATGATGCTAGCCATAAGAATGGTAAATGAGAAGTAAGAATATTAAACAGAATAAAATTAAAAACTAGTCAAAATTCGTTCCCATGCAGGGCAAGAATAACCTTTCAGAGAGAAATTTCTCAAGATGCGCATTACAGCAATTCAAGTACCACATGGGATTTCCAAAATTAGCATAGAAATCAAAAGTGATCTTTTATACAACTTTGTAATCTGATGACAGCTACACTAGAAGCTTTATACAAATTTTCCATCCAATAGTAACTACACTCAAGTAGGCACTGGTAAACATAACAATTCTATTACATCAATCCATTTACATGAAATGGAAATAAGCACTCCAGTGATTCTGGAGAGAACTGTGTACATTCTAGAAGATTCAATTGTGTAAACTAATAGGCTCAACAATGATTACAAGAAGATTCAGTCACAAACTTCTGAATCTTCAAAAATAATTGGATCCTATCTACGAATTTTTGAAACTTTGGTTGCCATTTGGCTTGCATAATTGCATTAAAGGCAAACCAGAATATACCATAGCTTGAAAAGAAACTCTCTAAATTATTCTCAACTGATTCAAAAATCATAGTCTATATTTGACTCATTAAATGCTTTTGCAGGTCGAACTAGTCTCCCATTGTCATCATATAGTGCCAAATTTTCACATGGCCTTGGAAGTATGTTTCCTATTGCTTTTCCCTCAATGTAAGAACACTGAAAAATATTTTTCTTCTTATAAGTCACTCCAACATTCATATCCCTAAATTCTACATTTTTTACAGGTATTTCCTCACGACCATAAATTCTGACAGGCACACGCACCTCCATACCATGCACACCATGAAAGTATAAGTTTTCAACCGTTGGAAGAGCATTTGGGTCATATTTGTCATCCGGGTGTTCACCATAATCAGTTTTAATTACAATTCCCACCCGAAGAGTGTCAAATTTTAAATTTCTGTAATATATATCACGCACATAACCCCCTCTTCCTGGGCTGGTTTTAATCCTCACACCACGTCTTGACTGCCACACAAGAATATTTTCAACTGTGACATTGGAGACACCTCCTGACATTTCACTCCCAATTGATACTGCTGCACTGTAATGAAATGATAAAAATTTAAGAGTATAAAAATAAATAATGGCTTCATGATCCTAAGAACTGCATATAGCTGCAAAATCAGTGAATACGCAGAAGGAAAATAAGAAATTAAGGGAAATTCTTTACAGAAATGCAAGGCAAGCAATGGCATTGCATCTCTGCAACCCATTTTACCTTACCTTACTCTGGATCGGAGTATGAGATTCCGGATAACAATATTTGTAGATGGTCGACCATATGCTATTCCATACTGATCCCAACCACTTTTAATTGCTATGCAATCATCGCCAACACTTATGTAGCTATTTTCAATGATACAATTCTGACAAGAGTCTAACAGAAATAAAGGCTTTAGTACCTTTTCCATCAAAAAGGATTAAATGAAAAATGTGGTAGATCTAATTTCCTGCTAATATCCATTATCTCTTTGCAGTTTTGAATGAAGAAAATTAAGGCATCAAAATACACGAATGGGAAAATAAACAAATTAAAACAACTCACAATTGTTAGCATATACTGAGTTGTGTTTCCCAATATTGAAACACAAAAAACTGAGATATATTTTTTTTTTTTCGAATGAACATTACACTATTTTTTAAATGGGATACCAACAAAAAATTTAGTGAAAGAAACCTCTACAGCTAAGATTTCCCAATGAAAACATTTAACAGACTATGAACTTCAGAAAAATCCAGTTCCATTTCCCTCTAATTTTCCTATTCTATTATTCATGCATATCATATAGTTAACAGGTTTGTAATCATAGGTTAGTTCCATATGCCTGCAAAAATTAGGATGACAGCATATGGAATTGTTCTTTAATCTTCATCTTTTGATCCCTGCATTTCTCATCTCTCATTATAAAATATTTATAATCAAAATTTCTATAAAGAACATTGATACGTAAGAGTTACATCTTCGTTTTAGATTTCATAGAGCTTGGGAAATACTTAACTGCTCAATCTTAGAAACAAATATAAGCACTTACATGATCTTTTGGAATTATGATTAAAATGTCCCAGAGAAGATTGGAATGGAAAATTAAGTTGGTGGCAATGACAATGAAGAAGAGAAAATGGATATAATATTTACTGGCCTTCAGCATGATTGTTGCCTTGACTCAATCAATAGACATGAATGTGTTACATAGACACTCAGAGTTAGGCAGTCAACTAGACGAAGCAAGATAATGGCAATTAGTTAAATAGCTGGATATTTCTCTCTCAATGGTGTGATCTGTTTGGGTTAAATTTGAAATTGTGAACATTAAACAGAGTATACATGCATTGGTTAAAAACTTGTATGCAATTTACTTTTGCTAGCAAGATGTGGTATCCAAAGTAAAATATACAGAAATATTCTTGAAAGTTGCAGAATCATGCAAAAGGTAGATCTGCAAAGAAGATTGTCTACCTGGATCAATGCCATCTGTGTTTGGAGCATTCAGAGGAGCCAAAATAGTCAATCCACTAAGGAAAACATTTTTACAGTCATATGGGTGGAGTGTCCAGAATGGAGAATTACGTAGTGTGATATTTGTAATCTCAATGTCACTGCTCCACATGAACTGCACAAGTCTCCCTCTTGTATGGTTCATCTGTTTTTGTCGATACTTAGTCCACCAACTTTGCCCTTGGCCATCAATGGTCCCATTGTAACCTGCATTGATTAAGGCATCTGTAATTCTCTTTGCTCAAGTTTTTGAGGATATAAGGCCACAATTCATGGAGCAAATATAAAAGAAAAATACAGCATCCATTGTACAATAACCAGGATGTTGAAATATAATGCCTTCCTGCTGAAATAAATATCCATTGTGAACCTACTAAGGTAAAAAATGAATCGACTCTATGGGGAAAATAATCCTGATTTAAAATGCCTGTTAAGAAATTAAACAAAAATTGTCTGAAGTTCATAATGTTCAACACTGTTAGTATCCTACAAGGATTTAAAGAAAATAAGCATACCATCACATGACCTATTTAGACATTTAACATATAACATATTACTGTTCACTTTCAGTTAGTTAATGCATTAATGAAGATGCAAAATGAAATGTAGTTCTTTATTTTCCTATCATCTAAGTTACTATGTAAACACTATGAACAACTCACAACTTATCATGTTACATACTAATGATGGTCATCAGCTGCTCTGCTTCTCCAACTTTTATCTAGTATGCTCATCTACATCAAACATGAGTCCAGGTATCTGTTGTTGATGATAATCAAACAGGTTATCATTTTAGAGGTCGAGAACACTTGAAGTTTGTATCAAGTGTTCTTATTATAACACACCAATTAAACTTAACAAATGTATTATATATATTTATACCCATAATATAATTATTTATATGCTGTATATTAGTGGATATGGAGTAGCTGACCTGGCACACATGTTTTCCCAAGATTAGTTTGGGACACTTTGATATATATGTGAGTACTGCTTTAATCTGTCCTAGTCTTATTACCCTAATGCTATTAAATATTCATATAGGTCTCAAGTCATATTGTTATCAAGAGATGTTCCGTCATCTCTCATTTTTTATTCACTCTAGCTCTGGTAATTTGTCACCCTTGTGTGTCAAAAGAGGTCCTAGGATAAGTGCCCTGCTCCCTCAGATTGTCAAGCTGAATGTCCTTAATCTATTTCCTATGTATATAATCACAATTTGTGTTGGCCCTATTGTTGCAGCACATCATGATATTGTCAATTCTCTTGCTTTTAGACTTGACATAGAAGTGACACCACTACCCTCTAGCCTCACTCTGAGGCTATGGCTATTTGAATCTATACTTAAAGGGCATGGTTAACATTTACCAAATTGGATTTAGCTCCTCTACTTATGTTTTTGTTGTTTTAGAAGTTAATTATTTTTTCAGCGTAGGGTTTTTTAATCCTAATACTCTTCTATCTTGATTAGATGTATTTTTTGAGTCCCAAAGACTAGTTTGGCAAATCATTTGCCTGATAAGCTGTTGTTTTGGTTCATGGTACAACAAGATATATACAAACAAAGACCCAGCTCATAATGTATTCAAAACACACCTATTTATCATACCACATTCTTTACACCAAAGAAAGACTAATACATCTAGAAACAATAATATTACAAATTACAATATGCTTTGTCATCAATACTTGCTGTTACCAATACCATTGGCATAACAAAAGCTTCAAAACTCCTGTTTGCCAGGGAATTGCTTATGGTGTAGGGTATTTGGGGTAACTTCTCTAGACATGCAAGTGGTCCTTATTTCGCCCAAAATGTTGCAGCACTGTTATTCGTCAATGTTTTAGATTGCAAAGTTGCACCTGGAGGTGGTCCCGTAAATTTGGGGTAGAAATGCTTACCGAGTCTGGTGTATTTTCCTCAATTGCTAGGTTGACAGTGCCTTCTGCTGAGGGTTTAGATGATATAGAGTACCTGTTCTCATGTCCATAAGAGTGGGTGGTGATTCTCAAACTGTCTGCTGAAGTGGCTAGGCCCAGGTTGCCATTTTTTAACATAGGAGCCTGAGAGATAGATTTAGTGACCGTTATATTAGCAAGGCATTTGGGAATATGCACCTTTAAACAAAATGCTCTCAATGACACCAACCCATCAGGAGAGGGAAAACCTAGATCTTTGTGTCAAGTGCCCAAAAGCCCTCTCCCAGTAAAGGAGGAAAGGGACAGCTTTAAGTGCTTCTGCTGTGATAAAAGAACAACTTGCTGAATTAACAAATTCTTAGGAGTGGTGACTGTTGTGACTAAGTTTCCTACAAAGTGATTTATCACTTGTGTCTGGTGACTTAAGGGTGGTGACTGTTGTAATATCGCTCAATTTCCTGTTCAACATTTTGTTGTAAGAAATTGGCAGAGTTATTTTGTGAACCATGAATGTGTGCAACAGGAAGAGCAGGTGCAGGGGAGACAAGATTAAGGTATAAGAAAACTCCCTCAAGGCCAAAACCTCTGGAACAGCCTGTGAGACAGATGAGTTACTTGAAATATGGGTGGAACTTGAGGAGACAGATCCATATTGAACATGAAGAAAGGTTTCGAATGTTGGAATTTGGTTGCAGAAATTTCCCAATTTTGTCGATGTAAGAAAAAGGCCTGGGATTTACCATTGCAGGAGATATAGCATTCAAAATCATAACATTGACCACAGGATCTCTCACCTGAGGTAAACTCCATTGAAATGCATTATGGGTGATGAGCATGTGCAGGGTTACCTTACTCATCTTCAACTGTGAGAGGATTCTTTGCATTTATTAACTGTGGTAAAGCCATACTGCAGAACTGAGGATTCATGAGATATGACTAAACTTTAGCTTTCTTTCTTCTGCACTGATAAACTTTGAGGTGCTTAATTGTCAAAAATCATCAATTACATTTACAAGAATCCCTATCATGATTTATATGAGAGAACTCGTCCCCAGGTTTCATATGAAAGGAGGTCATTGATGGTTGAAAGAAATATCACACCTGAGCTGATTGTTGCAATGTTAAATTATTCTTTTACCACAAGATCAGTGGAAATTGTGCATGCTAGCAATAAAATTATTTTGGATTGGTTGATGTCTGGTGTAGACTTGAATGAACAGGTCTGTGAGTCCCTCTATAAAAAGGATGGAACATTATAGTTTATACACAGTTTCTCAAATAGGCAATGTTTGTGATATTACAGAATGGATCAAAAGAATGGGACAATTTCACCACCTTTATCATTATTACCATCCGAAATGCTGGATCAGAGCCATTCCCATGTGTGTCCCTTGGAAGGTCCCTGGTAGTCGCCCTTCCTTGAATCATAGATGAGGCCTCAATGAAATTAAGCTGCAGGGAGGTAGCGTAGGAGTGAAGTGACCATTTAAGGGAGACATGAACTTGAAAATGGACAGTGGTTTGATGGAAGAGAGTGATTCAGTTTTACCCTAGGTCAATTTCCTGTATGTTAGAAGCACTGCTCTTGAGCCTAAAAGTTTAGCATAAGGACAATTGTATTGTGAAAGCATACATTGGGGAAAATAAAAAATTACTGATCTTAATAAATATTTGGTTACATGAGTAACTTTGTAGTGTGGTTCTTCTCTTTTAATTTTTATGCATTCAGTTATTTTGGTTCTTTACAAGTTTTACCAGAGTAACAATCTTTACTTGGAACCGTTTTGTATATTCATAAATATTTGTATCATAACTCAGAAACAAGGTTTATCTTGCAGCTGCAATAGATTTCTATTGGAGTGTCATATTGAAGCAGCACCAGTGCCATCCAAAGGAGAATTTAACTAGATTTTTCATTTTTGTGGGACTTGATGTGTGTTTGATGTCATCTCAAGATGACATCTAGTAATAACATTTTTCCCCATGTATGTTGGTAATAATTACAAGCCAAGGAACCTGCCTAGCACACAAGCACCTTAAAGTATTGGTTAGTATGAAGGAACAAAAAATTTAACATTGTTTCTATAAAGAGGTCATAAGTGACTCCAAGAAACGTTGACAGAGATGCAACCTTTGGAAATGACTCTTGAGAACTGCCATTTTCTCGTAGGAACCAGCATCAAATGCTGCCATGCCATTTTCTCTTTGTTAAAAAGCCAAATTGGGGGCCCAAACTTTGTGATTTGAAGGAGAGTTGGATCTCATTTTCAGAAAGTGGCCATCATGAGTCTAAAGCAGTTGAGATATAACTTCAACAAATTCACCTTTCATAACTGCTGGTTTATGTAGGAAAGTGGTGACTTGACACACTAGAACCACATCTCCAATTTTTTTGGTGCAAAAATGGCTCTAAGAAAAATCATCAGATCTTTCTACTCTCAGCTTTCATTTATAGATTCGCAACATAAATGCCTCAATTCTCAATCCAAATCTCCCTATGATTGCTTTTCAGATGATAGCTGATCAGATGCTGATTATTTCAGTATAAAAGTCATATTGCTGCATGAAATGACCTCTCATAACTGCTTGTTTATGGAGGAAAGTAATGACTTGACACACTGAAGCACATATCTAATTTTGTTGGTGCAAAAATGGCTCTAAGTAAAAACATTGGATCTTTCTCCTCTCAACTTTCATATCTAGATTTGCTACGTGAACACCTCAATTCTCAATCCAAATCTCCCTATGATTGTTCTTCAGATAATATCATAAGAACCACTAAGATGCTGAATATTTCAGAACAAAAGTCATACTACTGCATGAAATGACCTTTTATAACTGATAGTTTCTGTAGAAAAAAAGTTAACTTGACACACTAGAAGCACATCTCCAATTTTGGTGGCGCAAAAATGGCTCTAGAAAAAGCATTATATCTTTCTTTCAACTTTTACATCTAGATTTGCAATGCAAATACCTCAACTCTTGATCCAAATCTCGTTATGATTGCTATTCAGATAATAGCCACTAAGATGTTGAATATATCAGTATACAAGTCATACTACTGCATTAAATGACCTCTTATTACTACTCGTATGTATCCACAGGAGAGATAATACTTACAAACTATGCAATTCAATCCTAGAAACAAGGATCAACACATAATAGCCTAACACCTCTCCTGCAAAGAACAATTCAGCTAAATATGTTTACTAAGAGGACATATCTCATGGTAATAAGATTTTTCAGTTTGGGCAAATAGGGAATGACACTGAAATCGAGAACTCAACCCATTCCTTCAAAAATCTGGCATAGGGTGAGAGTTTAACAGGCATTCCAAAAGCAACTCTGACTCCAGAAGAGCTCCAAAGGAGTAAACTTGTAGGCTTTCGAGTTCAATAATTGTAATCATCAATTTTCTTACAGATAATAATGCCTTGAACTTCTGGATAACTGGATATTCCTCTGCTTATTAAGTTAAAAGACTAGCATGCCAGTTACTCTCCCTGTGAAACAGCTCTCTTATTCTTCAAAAAGGTAATTTTTTACAAGCAAATTTATATATAACTTGATGCATTAAAAACAAGCATCAATTGAATCATCTCACAATATCAATCAAACAACCAACAAATTCACAGAAGATATTAGTCACACACCACTGACTCTTTCAGACAAACTACTAGTAGAGAAAACTGGATCATCATATAATCAGCTTAAATTTGGTACAATGAAGCACAGCTTTGCCATACGGAAAAGATCAATGGGATAAAGAAACAAACCAGTAATCACCACATCCTGAAGATGTTGACCATGAATGAAACTGCCGTAACGTGGCCCCGGATGCTCCCTACCATATCCATATGAGGGCAATGCGGGCATCAATGGCCAATATTTTTCATCCTACAAAAACAAATGAATGTTGCAATTCAATGGTTTAGTAAAATGCTCATTGATACTAGAAATACAAAAAATAATAATAAACATCAAAAAATCTACAATAAGCTGTAAATCCTTGCCAAGATTATTCTAGAATGCTACTGTTTCATGTTTTTGTTTAAATTTAAAATGCTTAGGTTTTTCTCATTTTTGAGAACAGCCTGTTTAATCTGCGTAAAGTTCAAATTCCTTTGTCTGCTAAGGCTGTAACAGGGAGACTATCTTCTCCACCAGAACCACCTAAGATATAACTTTGTTCACTTTGGTACTGGAGTACACTCACTAAGGATAGAAACTGCACAATTAATTTCAATAGCACCCAAACTTATCATTAGATCACAGCCCAGCAAAGGTTTAAAAAAATTATTTTAATGAGTATCAACATAATATCCAAATGATTTCACCTTTGTGTTTTGTATATGTTTGATTCCCAAAATACATAATTTTTAAAAATCATAAACATTTGCAGCTCCCACACCATGTTTCTAGTAATTTTGATTAGAAATTAGTGATATAAAAATATCCATCTGCCTGCTTAATAATGGAAAAAGCTTAAAGATGTAAGAAAGAAAAAATCCGGAGATGGGATTAAGCTCAATTATGATGGAGCTACAAAAAGGAAATTGTAATGCCCCCTCCTTAAGTACAATTTTATTTGCTGCAGCAGTTTTTTCTTTCTCCTGTGATTCCCTTGAAGGATAATGAAGGGAATACTTAAGGGAGAAAGATTAATATTATTAAAAACTAAAATTTAATAAAGTTTAATTTTAATGAAAAGTCAAAAGGCATGTGAATGAAGAGTTATGTCTATTTAAAAAAGGGGTATATAAGGAAGATCAATCAAGGTTAAGGGGGCATGAATTGTGAAGACATTTTTTTATTATTACTCCTTGTGGAGAGTGAACTGTGGTTCAATAACTTGAGGACGAAATCCTTCAAGGTTTGAAATTAAAGGACAAAAACCACTTCATTTCCATCACTGAGTTAGTGGATGAAAACCCCTGATTCAGGCAGTCTCTAAGACATTTCAAGGAATTTAAATAAAGAGAAATCACTGCAGACTTGAGGAAGGTTTGCAGCAGAGATAAGAGAATAAGTTCTATATTTTTTAAGATACATTCTAAGCCTTAAATTTCAATTATATAATAAACTGTTAACTACAATTTCTAAGTTAATTTCTTGCTTATAATTAATTGTGCAACTATTATTATGAGTTAGATTTTATTATTTAAAGAAAAATTTAAAAGGGAACATTACAAATGTATCAGAGCTGGATCTTGCCAGCCTGTGAGTTTATTTTCATATGCAATTAAGTGACAGAGCCAGCAGATATTAAGAAAGAGAACTAAGAAAAGCTCAAAATTCTAAGGATGAAGTGACCAAAACCCTTTTAGATTCCAAAACAACAGAAGTAAAAATGGTTAGAGAGTTGACAACTATGAGTATGCAAATAAAATAAATGGAAAATTTGACCTTATGATGGATACGATGAGGCAAATGTTACATAAGACAAATGATGCAGAAAATTCCAATAATCAAGATAGTGGGGAAACTTTTAATGGTAACAATAATGAGCATAAAAGTTATATACTAAGAACCAAGGTTGGGTCTACCTTTGTCCCGCATTCATTCAAAGGGGAGAAGAAGTTGCCATTTAAGAAACACAAAATTCAATGCAAGATGATATCACCATTTACTATGCAAAATATAGAAATCTCCCTAAAGAAATTCAAGAAGCAATGTCTCTCACAAATTACATAAATATGAAGAGAGGAAGAAACGGATCGAGAATGGAGCATAGACCCCAACCAAGACAAAATGAATATCAAAAAGCTTTGGGCAAGTTAACATTATATACATTTGATGGATCTAATAAGTGTACTGCTCGTGCATGGGTGCAGAAATTAAACACATACCTATGATTAAAAAATTGTGTCTACTTATGTTTCAATTTACATGGATTGCATTACGAGTCATTTCAATGTTGTCACGAGACATGGTTTAATTTGTGTAGTTTGAATTTTGTAGTACTATTGGATTTGAAGGAAGGATTTAGTATGTCATTGGTTTGTTGGCCCAAGGCCCCAAGTCCCAGTCCGGACCAACCCGAGTTCAGGGTTTGGATTCTGTCCCTTGTGGGTTCGAACAAGGTCTAGCCCACAAATTGTGGGTCTAGCCCTACCAAACCCAGGAAAACCCAAGGGGAATTTGGGTGGGTGGATTCTACTGAAAACAAGAGAATGTCACCTTTTCAAAAAAAAAATTAAGCTTTTTTCACTTTTTCTTTACTCTAAAAAGTGTCATTCGCCCCCTAAACCCTAAAATGATGTGTCGTGAAGGTTTGTGTGGCTTTGATGGTCTTAATTTGGGTTTTATTGTGAATGCAAAATGATGTATGCCATGAAGGCTTGTGTAGTTTTAGAGGTCTTAATTTGGGCTTGGTGGCGAGGGCTCCGCCCCTCAACCCTACCCTGTATTATGACAGGGAATTTGTCAGGGGCATTGCCTCTCAACCTTGCTGGGGGCGTTGCCCCTAGACCCCCATGAGGGCACGGATGCAAAAATTAAACACATACCTATGATTAAAAATTTATGTCTACTTATGTTACAATTTACATGGATTGCATTACGAGTCATTTCAATGTTGTCACAAGACATGGTTTAATTTGTGTAGTTTGAATTTTGTAGTCCTATTGGATTTGAAGGAATGATTTAGTCTATGTTACCGGTTCGTTGGCAGGGCCCAATCCGGACCAACTCGGGTTCGGGCTTTGGATTCGGTCCCTTGTGGGTTCAGACAAGGTCTAGCTCACAGATTGTGGGTTTGGCCCTGCCAAACCCAAGGGGAATTTGGGTGGGTGGATTCTGCGGAAAACAAGTGAATGTCGGCTTTTCCAAAAAAATTAAGCTTTTTTCACTTTTTCTTTACTCGAAAAAGTGTCATTCGCCCCCTAAACCCTAAAATGATGTGTGTCATGAAGGTTTGTGTGGCTTTGATGATTTTAATTTGGGTTTTATTGTGAATGCAAAATGATGTATGCCATGAAGGCTTGTGTGGTTTTAGAGGTCATAATTTAGGCTCAACCCCACCCCTCAACCCTGCCCTGTATTGCAACAAGGAACCTGTCAAAGGCACTGCCCCTCGACCTAGCTGGGGGCATTGCCCCCAGACCTCCATGAGGGCCGCTGCCCCCAAACCCTCACAAAGGGCGCTACCCCTTCATCCCATTGGGGGCATTGCCCTCAAACTCCCATTGAATTCATTTGATTTTCTAGGTATTCTCCAAGTCCAAGTTTGCCTACAAGTCTTCATCTATAAAATCGTCATCCAATTGGACAATCTTCCTTGATGTTACTTGATGCCTACCTGCAAGGAGGAATGCAGCAATGTTGTTAATTTTAATATATAATATATATCATGGCATTTGAGTTTGACTAATTGACATTCTAATTTTTTTTTATGGTATTCTTGTTTATTATACAATATATGATGCTATGTATATTTGATGCTATGTGTAGTATTTTGAACTTAATTATTGTTGTAAATATGTGTATATTTCTGATTTTTATATGTTTTTGCATAGATGAACCTAAAACAAACCCAACCCTAAATTTTATTTTTTTACCAAACCCGCGAACCCGAACTGGTAACTTAGGATTTAGTTAATGATATTCGTGTTTGATGGCCAAGCTTGTTATTGAATTTGGTTATCGTGGTGTACTTTTGCAGTCATGTATAGCATATAATGTTATTATTGCAGCCAAGCCAAGCCACATTATTATAATGGATGTTTTAATTGCTTTGCAGCCAATCTAGTTACGGGAACTAGTGTTGTGTTTGACGAGCCATGTTTAAAATTTGAACTAAACTGGCAAAGCTTGTTTGGCCATTTTTAAGTGTTAATTAAACTGTCAGAGACATTCCACCAAAGTTGTAATCTTGGAGATGGCAGAACCTTGAAGCCATCCAAAGCAAATGTTATTGTGTCATAACCTTGCAGCTATGCTTATATTGAAAGAGTGACTGTAATTTCATGGCCTTGCTATAATAATGGCTTTTATTGCTCTAGTTGTTGGGTCAGTTTTAGATCAGCCTTGTTATGGTTGAACTGTTGTTGCTCTTGTCACTAATTCTGTTATGTGACATTGCCAGACTTGTTGGATGGGGTTGTGAATAAAATATGAACCCTAAACTGTAAAGTGCGAAAAAACTCACATACTAAAAATAGTAACCCAAAAGCAATGCTTATTCCAAATAAGGAAAGTGAAGCATTTATTAATTAGATATCTATGGCTATGGGAAGGCAGAGACCTTCCACAGGCCGTGGCCTGTGGAAAGGGCGGCGCCCCTGAAGGAGGCCATCAGCCCCCCCCCCACTCACAGCCTCTTTGATAGAAATATATATATATATATATATATATATATATATATATTAATATTACTGTACATTTAACAGTATATACAGCTGTATAAGATCTCCAATTTGATCAGAATTAACTACTGTTTGTAAAATGATATTTCTGTATATGTAATATATGTGTGTGTGTGTGTAAGCAAGATTTATTTTGCCAAGGATGCTGTGATGTATATGTGTGTGTGTGTGTGTGTGTGTTATAGATAAATGCACATATTGAATATATAAATATAAATCTATTTTTAGTTAGAACCAGAGAAGTTGGAAATTATTTATATAAAACGAATTATTAGAATTTTGTATGCAAACAGAAAACATCTTCTATAAAATTACTCCAAACCGTAGAGATGAAAAAGACCCACATGAGAAAATTTAAAGTTTTAAACAGTTAGTTTATATCACGAATCTGAAAATTAACTTTAGTTATGTTGAATCTCTATATATCACTCTAAAAGTGTAATAAATAATCCAAAATGTGTGAGCTAGAAAAATGTAGATTGAGTAAATCCTATGATTTTTCTGAAAGGAACAATGTTTCACAACCATTTTAAATCTGAAACAATTTTTAAACTTTGAATTATGTGAAATGGCACTATGTTTATTATTTCTGTGCAATTTTTGCTTCCAGTATAGGATACCGAATGTGGGCTCCCAATGAAGAGCACATAGGAAATACTGAGAGGGGGGGGTGAATCAATATTTCAAAACTTTTTAAAACTTTAAACCAGATTAATCAAGCAAATCAGGAATCAGAACATTAAGAGCATCATCAAACACCATTAACAAGATAAACACCAGGATTATGTGGAAAACCCTTTCGAATAAAAAACCACGGCAAAATATTGCTTTTATTTATCTCCAAAGGCACCAACCCTGATTACATTTAGTAAGCACCAACTCTCCTTCGAAGCACCAACTCCAAACTGTATTTAGTGAGCACCAACCCACCAAGAGCACCAACTCCAATCTTTGAATACAAATCTACAAAACACTGATTTTAATCACTGCCTTCACATGAACTGTGAGGCTCTCAACACAAGCACACGCTGTCCAACACTGCAGAAACTACCTTCACTGAATAGTAAAACTTCAACTTTACAAAACTGATTTAATCAAAAATCTGCACAACAACTGATACCATCATGTTATGCAAATCCATTGCCGAACCATATAATCTTTTCATGCAGAAGATATTCATCACTTCAAATAAGAACACAATAGTAATATGTAGCTCAAAAGGCCACTTCTTTCACATACACCATCAATATAAGCATTTCCAACCAATACTGAAAATTTCGTTTGCTTGACCATCAAGCACATTCTTTGCACATATTCTGCTTTTCTTGTTATAGAAATAACATTGAAGACTTAAAAGCAAAAACACACCCCCTTCACACACCGTAGCATACTGAAATAATAGTCACAAAATTCCCCCTTTTGAAGACACTACACCATTGACATTCCTGATCATATCACCATTTATCTAACACACAATGCAGACTTGATCAAGGAGATTCATACTAAAAAGGACTCTTCCCAAAATGTTGAATGCATCTAAGAGTTCATTGATATGCCACAACTCCTGTTCTTCTCACTAACATTCTGCTCAATAGACTTCATCACGTAGTCCACACACACAACCAGAATATCATTCACAACATTTATTGATGAAGCTATAACCGAAATTCACGACTTCCTCCAGTCATTTCAAAAACTGAGAATGCAAAGGATAGTTTCAATAAAGTTTCAAGACTCATCGGCAAACAGCATTCTCCTTTTTTAATTCACCCACCACACCTAGCATAGAATATATCTCACAATTTTTAATTACCCCACAGAACATCAAGTAACTACTCTGCCCCAACACTAATATCTAAAACTGACTTTCTCATAAAACAGACGCACAACCTCTCATACCAGTCATACTCACCACTTCAACAAAAACAATATATATCTTTTTACTACACTAGCTGAAGATAAATCTCCAAAGATATCAAACCATAAAATGACTAATGTCTGCAAGACATTACACGACTCCTCATCCAGACGCACTCATAGATGGACATTTTTTCCCATATATCTTCCACACTTGGTTCTATATGTGCCGTTAAAAGCAAAAATAACGAATATAACAAGAATAGATATCACCAGAAACTTTTATCCAAGGCAAGCTCTTCACAGCCTGTCCATTACAAAAGCCTGCTCTACCTTAAATGTCTGATGCACTAGAAGCAATAAAGGCATAGCTTCTCATAAACAAAAGACGTCTCCATAATTTTTTGTCCAAGCAGTGAGATAACAAGTAACCGAAAATTTATGAGCCACTTCAAAAAATCCTGACAGCCACGATTGGAGGAAATGATATCCAAATAAAGACGTTTCCAGAAATTAATCAGCCACCACTTTGAATATAGAAAGCATTTCTAAGTCACAACCAGTTCACCTGAATAAAAGATTTACTCAAGAAGCCTTCACACTATGAGCCGCCTCAATTGAATTCGTCAGAAATAAGGAAGAAGACAGTAGTATGCATATTTTATTAAATGCTTTACCACTCATAATAAGAGCTTGACTCTTCTCATGATGAAAGCTTTTGACTCTTACCATTTTCCACCGTTTCATACTCTAATTAAAAACATCATTCATATCATCCACACTCAATGACTCGTATCAAATCAAATATGGCACGATTTCAAACATTGAAAAAATTCCCAAACCAAAACCACCACAGGGATATCTCTTACACTTCCACAGCATCCTCTTTCACTCAAACGTTACTCTACCAATAAAATAAAAAACACCTAATGAAAAACTCCACATATCTCCTTCACAAAAGAATATGCCATTAAAAGACAAATCAGAGTCTGCCGAAAAAGAGAAAGAGAATAATTTGAAATCATGTATGCAGAAGACGTTTTTCATTCAAGGTCCCATTCAAAACATCTGTGATAACATTTTTATCCTTCACAAAGTCGTACACTGGAAACCGTCGAGCATTGAATTCTGAAGGAGTTGTTTTTCCTGAATAGCCTTTAATACTTAGCCGCCTCATACAAAAATAAATATAGGTAGTGCAAAAACATTAGCCGATATGCATGGAGCCGTCGCTGAACAAGTAGAAAAGTCGTCCTCCAATATATGACTTTGCCTCTACTACCAATAGCAAGAAGCCACCCAAGCAAATAAATTCAAACATACATTAAAAAGCCTAAAGAAAATATTATCGTTCCAATCCTCAAATTCAGAACATCCTCAATCAATAAAGATTGACTCTTCCCTACCCCTACTCGATGCTCAAAAAGATATCAAATTTATTTTAAGTTTGATTAACACATCTCTGCCTTCTTTTTTTTTAACCGACACCACTAATGTCTAAAGCCGCCACATAATTTTGGAATCAAAACAATAGCCATTAAAAAAAATGTCTAAAACGCCCCTTCAAAATGTTAATGTTATTGCAGCTTCGGGTTCATCCTTCCAGCCACAAATGAAGACATAAATCAATATAGCCTATCGGCTATTTATTTATATGTGTTATAATGTGAATTGGCGCTTCTCTTGGCAACAATATATTTTTCTATAAGGGCCGACCTTCCTTGTAATTAATATATTTTATTTGTAATTATATTTCTCTCCTTGGCCGACCTTGTGCATGAAGAGGTGCGACCTCTCTCTCATTGCATATATATACAAGGTCATTTCTATTCTTTCCATCATCAAGGAAAAGTTCGATTCAATTCCTTCGTCAAGAGCAGATTACGAATCTTATTAAGAGCAGATTGTGAATCTCATCAAGGGCAGATTTAGTAATTCAAGGAAGTGCAGATAGTTATCTGTCATTGCATCTGGTTTAGGTGCTGAATATTGGCCTTGTGTTTGGCCTCACTGTAAAGAGAGTTGTTGCCATTATTTATATATAAGAGAAGATAATATTGGCCTTGTGTTTGGCCTCACTGTAAAGAGAGTTGTTGCCATTATTTATATATAAGAGAAGATCTTTTGTTGCTGGGTTTTTCTCCCTCAAGTGGAGGGTTTTCCCAGGGTATCTCCTGTGTTATTGTGTCTGATTCTGAGTTAATTTTCTGTGCATTAAATCTGATCATAAAATTTAATACAAAAGACACTTCATCACAATTCATAAAGTCGCCTTCTTAAAAGGAATCAAGCCACCAAGACAAGATGAAAATTAAACCACATCATACTAAATTAGTCGCTACAGCTCTATAGCCAAGCGTTACAAACCAAAATTTATCGTGACTTTCATAATGAACAAGAGCTTGTCCAAAAGAAACAGAATGCTCCCATAAATGCCTCAAATCAATTCGTCTGACATGGCTGAAAAAACTTAATACGTGGCTTCACCCTTGAAGATTACGTTTCCTTTTCATAACCACCTCCAACATGAAGCCAAACCATTTACCAGCCGCCTCATAAAGTAACACATTGATTATTCAAACAATTGATCTCTTAAACAAATTTGACTTTTCAAACATGTTTCCTAAACAAGATGACTTGGCAAGAGACTTTTCAACTGTGACATAAAATTGTTGATTTGGCAATATGATGACATTTGGCACATGTGATGACAAGGAGGAAGCAAGCAGCTGAAGCAGATAGACACCCAGCTGAAGTACACCCAACCAGCTCAAGTAAGCAATCAAGTAGCTAAAGCACACAACCAAGCAGGTGAAGTAGACAAGCAAGCACCTCAACCAAGCAACCAAGCAGGTGAAGTAGACAAGCAAGCACCTCAACCAAGCAACCAAGCAGCTCAAACACTTAAGCAACCAGCTCAAGTAGACGGACACCTAGCTCAACTAAGCAAACACATCAAACACCTTGACATCAATGACAAAATATGTCCAACACCCAGAGACGGTAATTTACTTTTTCTAAATTACCATTTTGTTTATTATTGCTTGGCCAAGCTACTGTACCAATGAAATAGATGGTTTTGAAAAGCCTAGATTTTATGTTATATATGTCTCTACCACATCCTGTATGCAAGAATTATGTTATTCTAGTTTAGGAATGCATATAGGCATCAGGCATTTAAATGACCCCCTTATAATTTTTTCAAATATTTGCAACAACACTTCAACAATGGCACCCGTTAGCGTTAGCCAAAATCAAATCAACTGCTGAAAGTAACCCTACACCAAGAATGTACACCAAGATCCCAATGTTGGGCAAGGTGTAAGCATATGGCGCCGGGGATCGTTAGTCTCCAAACTAAATAAAGTACAATGCTGGAAAGTAAAGTTTATGCAACTCGACCGCATATTTCAGCGGGAGTGATTTGATGGCACAACTGATCAACAATATGAATGCAGGTACAGAAAGTAAATGGATGGCTCAGCCAATCAGCGATATGAATACTAAAAGTAAAGAAGGGTGGCAAGTCGACCCCAGTCCAATATGCAAGACGGTGAAGCCTATCTCTTCCACCAATGGTGGGAATGATAATGCTTAAACAAAAGTAAACAAGGCAGCGAGGCCAGCCTCTTCCACTAAGAGTGGGAATACAATAGAAAATAGTAGAATGTAAATATGAGTTGATTAGTACTACTAAAACAGCTTTACAATTAGAATCAATCCTATAAGAAGCCAATGGTTAAGCTGTCCAAGAAGCTGCAGTATTAATATTTGATCTCCAACCTTCAAAGGCTCACTAAATATAAAAACCCACCCCAAAAACTCCAACTTCTACAAACTGAAATATCAGACCAGCAAACTGAAAACTACAGACCAGCAACTAATAAACTCACTAAAATGCTCATAACTCACTCAAAACCACTCCAAATGACATGAAACGAAATGCACATGACCCCTAGAGAGATGGCGACCAAGCTAGGACTAAGAAACAGCTGCAAACTGATGATATCTATTTTTCTAAAGCTTTCCAAGACTTCCCAGGCAAAAGTGCAACCTGGAAAAGAGACGACCTGCAAGATTAAAACAATGACTCCACAATAAATTCTCAAAACTTGCACAAAGGGGCGCCCTAAGCCAAGGAAGAGATTTATTAGCTGCCCAAAACCAAACAAAAATCGCCTAGAATGCCATGAGTAAAAACCTACTTCAATCACTCCAAATCAGCAACCTATAAACTGACAAAACACACCCAAAGACATCAGAAAACATCAAAAGACTCCATTGCAATAAGCTCAATCTGCTCTTCAATATAAAGAACAGCCTCTAACTTAGCTAGTTGCTATCTTTTGAGCAAGAAACCAAGTCCAAGCTAGGAGGTATGCATTCCTCGAAGCAAACCTATCACAATTTCAGCAACATTTCATTATAATTTCTTCATGGATGAAAAATGAAAGAGCAAGTGCCTCCTTTTATAGACTTTGAGATGATTCTCCAAAAGCTTTTAGAAAGTGCGCCCAAATCCCATGGAGACATTTAAATTTTAAATTAACTTTTTCCCTCCTTCAAGTAGGCATCCATTTCAAGGAGACATAAGATTTAATAATAAAATATTATCTTCCTCAAATGTGGCATCCAACTCCTCTTGAGCAAATTTTAACTTTAAAAATATTAAAATAGCCTCCAGATGAGGCGTCCACCCTCAAGTCCCCTTTTTAAAACAACATGAAGTTATAACACTAGGCCAAGGGGTTATAAACTAAAAATATAACCTTTATAACTTTAAATAATTAATTTCTCCCAAAATTGCACCTCAAAACCAAAAACCAAAAATACTCACTACATTGCCTGAAGAGGAAAGCTCTCTATGTTGCTGCCAACTAAGACACTGCTAAAAATAGAATTTACTAAAAATAGTAAATTTTGAAAAGTTGCCCAAATGCCTTGCAAATCATATCATTATGAAGCTCTCTGAAAACCCGGAAAGAATCTGCAATCCAAAATCCAAAACTCCATGTGCAAGCTTCTGAAAAATGCATAAACATCCTCCTAGATGATAGGAAACCCTAATTTTAGCTTCCGACTAGCCTACAGGCCTCCGAGATAGGCTAATGGCCATCTACACTGATCACTTGCTAAGAAGGGGACATTACAAGCACGCATCGAGAGATTCCCTCCTACCTTTACCGTTCCAAGTTGCTAGGCTCCTCATGCAAGGTCAGTGCTTTCTTCGTATTAGGAAGAAACCCAAGGAAGTCCAGTACTTCGTGGTTGGGTGGAAAGAGCGCCTTAACCTCACTCTTGGCCTCGACTTGCGGAAGACCATTAGAGTCATGGTCGTTGAGGACAAAGATTCTTATGATATATGATTCATTATGGACGTACTTCATTGTAATATTTTTGTATGGCTTGCTTAAGCCAATCTGTAAAATGTATAATTATGTTCATGGATGTAATTGTTGTATTGACGCAAAATCTTTTACTTATAAGAGTTATAACAATGAAACAGATGTAATGTAACACCCCCTTTTGGTGTATGTAAATGAAATGTAACTCTTTAGTGTATGAAATTTGTACTTCATTTTTAGAAACTTGCTATTGTGCAATTATAGATATTTAATTAATAAATCCTTCACTTTCCTTATTTGGAATAAGCATTGCTTTTGGGTTACTATTTTTAGTAAGTGGGTTTTTCGTGCTTTACATAAACCATTATAATGCCATTTAAGGAAAGATATTTGGTTATTACTACCATTGTATGATTTAAGCCTAGGAATGTTGATTACTAAGCCATTAGTAGACAGTTGCCATTATAGGCAGTGTGATAACAAGCGCATGTGAAAAATACCTAAATGCCAAGATTATTAGTGTTGTACATTAGATGATTGCTTCAAATTTGAAGTATTGACTTCATAATCTTTCAACCAGAAACCCAAAATGAAATTTTGATTTGTACATTAGCCTTGTTGTTATGATTTATTCCTTTAGAACGGACCCGATTTAGAAGCATAAATGTGATTGTTATAACATTCAACCTTGCATTTATGGAAAAAAGACAGCAGTCTTTTGACAGGTAATAAGGTTATGAAGGATGGATCTTCTTTCAATTATGAGTATTATAATAGGATTAAATCTAAGATATAGTTTTGAGGTAGATTGCTTTGTGTTAACAGGATTTGTGGCCATTATTAGGTGCCACAATGATACTAGCAAAACTGCAATTAGCATTATACTTCCACATGGCATTTTCATGTGCAACAGAGGCCATAGCAATACCGCACATGAGGATTATGTTGGAATATATTACATCATTAGTATTTAGTTTAGTAGAGATTAGAATAATAAATTAATTAATTAACATGCAAATGTTAATTTATAAATCATAGGTTAGTTTTTAGTTAGTAAATTAATAAATAATGTTAATTGTTAGTTTTGGGAAGTCATTCCCATAGGAGGTTATTCACAGGAAACGAATGGCATTATAAGCTACTGAAATTCAATGTACCATCAATCCTGAAGAATTAAATCAATAATATTTTTCATTTGTGTTATTCTCTGCAATCATGGTTTAGTTTTTTCTGTATTGTGTTTGCTCTACCATTTTTTAATAAATTAAGCATTCAACAAAGAAATATAGGGGGTTGTGCAGTACGCATGCATCATAAAAGTCTATTTTGGACATAGAATGACTCAAAAAACACTTAAATAGCCTTAAATCAACCTTATATGCCTAAATAACCCATAAAAAGTTGATAAATCATGATATCATTAAAAAATGAGAGACTCACACGGGAAGAGGATGATTAAGAGTTATTATGAAGAGCTCCTATGGAAAGGCACTATGAAAAGGCGTAAAGAGGCTGTATAAGGAAGAGAAGAATGTGAGATAAGAAATAGTGTGCTAAAAGAGTAATATGTAAGCATGAGGCATATAAGTGAAATAGAATGAAGATTAATATATATATATATATAAAGAATATAATGTTGTAAAGAGAATATGTACCTTATGTAAATGTATGAAATGATGTAATCATTATAAATTTTTACTATATACAGACACAAGAAAAAAACATAACTTCTCTCCTTTCATTAATTAAGCCAAGATTTTGTCAATTATTAACAAGATCTAATCAGCCCATTCACCTGATTTTCTTATCAACATTTGGTGGCGCAGCCCTCGGTTTGGTTTCTAATGTTCAAGAGAGAGGGAGACGGAAAAGCAACTAGGACCTAGCCCTTAGGGGGGCTAGGCACTAAGGATATGGCATAGAGGAGGGAGGTAAATCTGAAAAGACGTGACTGCTGAACAAATCAGGTGAGATGCATGGTGAGCAAATAAAATGAATAAGGGATATAGGAAGAATAAAGTAGAGGAAACAATTAGAAATAGAGAAATAAAAATTAGAGGACAAAAGAAATCAAAATGAGAGAGAGAATAATGTAGTTAGCAGAAATGTTGGAATATCACCATTTAACAGAATTGCTGAGGCCCGGTGGAAATAAAAAGTAGGTGAGAAGATAAGATGTCCAAGAGGATAAGGGTGGTTGGGCAAAGAGAGAGGGATAGCCAACACCAAGAAGTTTGAGGATGAAGAGAAGTAGAAGGTAGAGAAAAGGCAAGGTCCCTGGAATTGAAAGATCAAGGGGAAACTATAGAGAAACTCTAAAGAGAGGCGACACCTTATATATTGAAGGCATGAATTCATGAGATTGATGGTAGGAAGAGAGAGAAAGTTTGAGAAGATGAAGAAAATATAAGGAAAGATATAAATTAGAAGAGAAAGATAGTGTAGAAGAAGGTAATTACTAAGAGATTAAAAGAGAAAAAAGAAATCTCAAAGGATGTGATCCCCCACATTAAGAGACCCCATGAGGAGATGATCCCCCACAATCACACACCATCCCCCACAACCATTATGGAATATTAAAGAGGAGACAAATATATTGATAAGGACTTAAGAAGACAATTTGTGAGGGAAAAAAGAAAAGACAGAAACAAGAAGGAACATTCCAAAAGTTGATACCGCAACCATTCATGCAGTACCACACCAAAAATTTATAGAAAGAATTAGGGAAATTATAAAAATTGCACACTACAAAATGGAAAAGGAAACTTTTCATATACCTAATAAGGCATAACCAGTCAATATTACCCAAATATACTAGAAATAGGAATGTTGAGGATGACTTGGTGGAAGATATTTTAACATGAGGAGTTGCTTATAGAAGACCCAAATTATACTTTAACAATGAGTATTGCACGGTGGTGGAACACCCATGAGTTGGTCAACCAAACATGGAGGGCAATAGAGAGTCTCATAAAATGTAGATATGTCAAGAGGTGTGCACATTTTAACAATATATTTGATTATAAAGGATCTTCAATCCAAAGAAACATATAGAAACTTGCAAGCAGCACTCGACTCAAATTGGAGTAACATATCAAAGACTAAATGTCCAATTCTTTTATTGGACTTTGGAATCATTTCATCATTCTTGGTATTTAAATCAAGAAGAACAGGGAAAGACAAAGAACTAGGATAAGTTAAAAGAGGACTTTTGTACTACTTTTGACTTATGTGAGCCAAATAAAAGACAACAAAGTAATAAAAAGGGGCCCACCCTTCATTCAATCCCCAAATGAAAATAAAAGGAGAATTAGAAGGATTAGCAGAACAGCAGTACGCCGGTATTGGCATGGTGTGATGGTTTAATGGTGGCATTGTTGTTCTTGCCACCAAGGTTCAAACCCCGCTGGGGTGGTATTGTTGAATGGTTGTATTCCGGTTCATAGCTCCGGTTCAAAAGCGTTTACCCCTTGAATATTAAAAAAAAAAAAAAAAACTGCAGCACTGCAGAGGCATGGACAGAAAAGTAAAGCAATAAAAGAACCCAAACAAAGAATATGAAGAAGGTGAAGAAACAAATTGTTCAATACTTGGACTGTGAAACTTCATGAGGGTAACCACATTAACAAGAGTTGGAACAAAAAGCAGAAAAAGAACAAAAGAAAGAGACACAAAAAGATGCGAAGGAAGATAAACAAAGAAAAAAACCACAGGAAATGGCAACGGTACCACCCACAAGTAGCCACAATATATAGAAAGAAACAATATAGCCAAAACGAGTAGACATGAAGCCCGTGACCATAAAAATAGACGAGGAAAAGGAAGAAGAGGTTTCAATTAATAAAGATATAAATCCTCAAAGGATAAGACCATACCAACTAAGGTATATTGGGAATAAAGGTAAAGACAAATACCTACAAGGACAAGACCACATCGACAAAGATTCATTGAGAAAATCAAGGCAAAGAAGAAAATACCTACATGGACAAGACCACATCAACAAAGATTCATTGAAAAAATCAAGGTGAAGCAAAAGATACCTACAAGGACAAGACCACATCAACTAAGATTCATTGAGAAAATCAAAGTAAAGCAGAAAATAGTTTCCTTATTTGGTAGTAGGTTAAGTAGAGAAATAAAGGGTTTTACAAGACATTTCACAAAGTTGTCTCAAGGATGTGACAATGTTTTAGGCTAGGAAGAATACAGGATTTATGCCCATCATTAGGTGTTGTAACGACACTAGTGGTACCATAATTAACATTATACTTCCACATGACATTCTCATGTGCTAGGGAGCCCATAGAAATAACACACAAGGATTAAACATTTGACAGAGACACATTAGGGATCGTGTAGGACCAAACATGTCATAAAGGTCTATTTTAGACCCCAAAATGACTCATAAAAAATAGCCTTAAATCACCGCTTATATGCCTAAATAAGCCATAAAAGGTTATAATAACTAATAGAAAGTGAGACTCACATAGGATGAGGATAGTGATGATACTTTTGGGAAGTTGAAAGTTGACACTGCTTGAAAGGAATTATAATTGAAGTTTAATGTCCATCAAATTAAGGCAAAATGATGTGATGATAGAGTCTAACAATAAGAGCTTTTGGCCTCTCTTGGTTTATTTTTGTCTTAACACTCGTGTTTTCGTAGCAATTCCTTTCCTTGTTTTAGTTTTCTCCATTGTTTTCCTCCTTATTTCTTAGACCTTGTCGATTTTCATTTCTTCTTACCATTTTCTTTTCTTTGTTCTCCTCATCCTTTTGCTATCTTCTCTTTTACTCTCTTTCCTGAAAATTTTTAATCCCCCATTCATATTATAATCTCCTCCCTTAACTTTTTTGGTACTTTTCTTATTTATCTATTATAATTTTCTTACTGGTTTTCCCTTCTTGCATCCTGATCACTCTTTCATCTTAGTATTTATTGCATCATTCCTTGCTTTTTATTTTTTATTTTTTATTTTTTTTTCTTTCTAATTTTCTTTTCTCTCTCATTGTGCTCTTAACTTTTAATTTTCTTGCATATTCTTATTAATTTAATATTTTGCACTTTTTCCTTTGTCCTTGCTTATTCATATTTCTCTGGCTTTCTTTATCTCCCATTATTTAAGCTTCCTTTTTTATCCTTCTCTCTTATTCATAATTTTATTTTTATCTATTATTTATTATTTTAATTTTCTAGTTATTTTCCTTAGCCTTTTTGATAATTGGTGGGAGAATATTTAGTTTCTTTTTTCTTTTTCTTATTCTTGGTTCCCTCTCTTTTTCTGTGCCTCCTCTTCACTTTCCTGCCATTGCAACCTATTTATGGAGCTATGTTTGCAATCTAACTCTCATTTCACTCTTCATCCTAACGATGAATCATTGAGTGTAATCCAAAATGTTGTCAATAAAAAAACTTACACAGTTGAATTCAAAAGCTCTTATTGTTATCTTCATGGACTGAGGAAAACTCATTCCTACAATGATACAGTCTGTAATTGATCCCAAAAATGTAAGAAGAATTTTCACCTGACAAAGAAGACAAATATGGGAAAGATAACTCAACTCATTTCACTTGTAAACGTAAATCAACACCTAAAGACAAAGAGCCCTTGATGTATGGTAAGACTTGAATTTTTAAAATATAACCCAACTGCACCATGCTTACTATGCACCAAATCTGTCAGGAATAAGAAAGGGTCAGATGGGAATCATGAGATATATTCAAGAAAGTACATACCATGTAAAAAGGGTTACTGATCCAACTAAGTGAACGGGAGAATTTCATTACTCTGGGACCAACCAATATGATTAACCTGTTTTCAACCCTTCCCTAATATTGCAGCAGACTCACAAAGCAAAGATTAGATTTTCACTAATAACCAAAATGGCCACCTGGAAATATCAACTAGAAACACTAAAGAAAATATTGACATGATTGTTTTTCTTAAAGCTGAGCACATATGATGAAATGTGGGTTCTTACGTGGAGAGAAAAGCAAACAATTTGTTGTGTGTTATTGTCTAACCAAAAAAATTGAAAAAGGAATCCAGGGTAAGCACCAATTACATTACTTTAATGCAAAGACTGTTGAAACAGCTACAGAAATTGGCAAAAGGTTTCATACTTACATCACATAAACTAAATACTTAAAAATCAATGTCACTGAGCTTGGAAGAAAACCATCATATGGCCCCATGATGAAGTTATAGGGAGCTCCTGAACCCCTTGGGAACAGGTAGATTCAAGATAGATACATCAAATGAGCATTACCAATAAAAAGTATAATTTGTCGATATTTGGTCAATATATAACACAACCATATGGGCCAAACTATGAAAAAACAACCGTGGCTATGAGAACATACCTGAAAACTGAGGAACGGAATGGCATTAGAAAAAATAAGAAGACCAACTTTAGAAAGAGAAAGAAGGCATATATATGCAGGCTTAATTAGCCACCCAAGAACTTAAATATTAACTAATTGATGCCATTTTGGAAAAAATCAAAAGAATGGAGAAAAAATCCCAAAAATGAAAAGCTATTCCCCCTCTTCAACATAAATATTAAAATCCAAAAACAAAATTCTTTCAACATAAAAGTCGCAACCATTCATCATAATTCCATAAACCATTTTCAAATTTCTCTATTCAAGCACATAAGTTTCCTTCATACATCTTAAACCTAAGTTACCGGGTTCTTCATTTTAGCCCCCCGGACCAGCCAAAATACATGTGGGTTCTAGTTCTGGTTCGGTTCTTCTCTGGGTTCGCTTGGGTTCTCCATTTTCCACCCAGGTTCTCTATGGGTCCTTCCCGGGTTCTCTGTGGGTCCTTCTATGAAGGACCCACAAAGAACCCAAGTGGAAAATGGAGAACCCTAGCTGAACCCGGGGAGAACCCAGAAGGACCCAGGTGAACCCACGTTATCCAGCCTAGAAAAAGGCAAAAACTCAACTTAAAAACAAAAAATAAAACCCTAAAATGTGCCCAGATTACCTTATATTGACTTGGCCGACCAAATGAGGCTCATTTTGCAAACTCAAAAGAGCAAAAACACCATTTTTTTTGCCTCCAAGCTAAAATAGTTGATTTAAGACTTGAGTATTTACTATTTACTAATTTACTAATTTACTATTTACATTTTTGCAAATTATGAATATGATTACAGATTATATGAGGTATTACTATATGGCGTATTTCATTGTTTCAATATTCTATGGCATTATGGCATTATGATCATATGATTATAATTTTGAGCATGCTTATGAGTCTATGGCATTATCATTATGTTTATAAATTTATAATATAATTTTTTATATATATATATATATATAGTACGGCCATACCCGTACCTGTACCCTAGGAAAAAAAATTGCCGAACTAGCGAACCCGAACCTGAACCCGCATCTGAATCCGTACCCGAATTGGCAACTTAGTCTTAAACCGTATATCGTAGCTTTTGTTATTCCACATCTTGATATGCACATTAAGGAAGGCAATTTGTAATACATGTCAATACTTTCAAGGGTAATGTTTAAAATTCTCAACACCATGTTCAAGTTGCTCTAGAACTAGTCTCCTATTTATCATAATTTTCAACTAATTTTGAAACAATGTATGACAAAAGCCATGAATGGTGCAAGAAACATCTCAACAATTTGGGATCTGGACCCACAAAGAAGAGCACTTGTTTGAATATTTTAAAAACATATCAACAATTAGCCTTTTTGGAAATGAAAAACAGTTAGGAAGCAGGGAACAAGCAAACGGAAATAGACCTAAATATTGTGTTTCAAAACAATATAGGGTAGCTGCTATTTCACTTTGATGCAATCTAGTACCAGCATTGAAGTTGGTGTTGCATCTTACTGTGAAAATGATCTCCATTTCATCTAGAGTACAATGTCTGAGTTATCTTGGTATATGCAGTTTGAATCCATCTTGCTTGCAAATGGTACATAGACACTGCTGTGCAAGCATGGCATCAAAAACCTAAGTCTCTGCTACCATGGAGAATTCATGCTTACAATGGCCAAATGTAGTTGTGTGCAATGTGTTACTGATGGCTGTCATGTCACATGTGTCCAACTACACAGAACTGTTAATCTGCTAATATACCACACTACCAGTCTGTCAAGGAATAAAATTAACAACTTGAATTTATTTGCATAAACTGGTTTGATGAATTATCACTGTATAATCCAAGCATATCAATTACCTAACAGAAAACATCTGCAAATGGTTATTCGTTGGCCTGCAAGTGAGTGGTCCAACAGTTACAAGTGGTGTTAGATGGGCACACCATCACCCATGACTTTTATGTATTGCTTGGGGGAGCACACATGGTTATGGGCGTCCAGTAGTTGCATTCACTAAGAGAGTTCACACAAAACTACCAAATGATGGCACTCAACTTTGTGGAGTGGTGACAAAAGAAAATCATCAAGGGGGTTATGGATGCACCAAGACATGTTTCAGCTCATCAAATAGAGTAAATTTTGAGATAGGACCAAGTGTGTTTGATGGCAACCAGTTTCACCATAAGGGGCTACCTCTAGTTACTATGGACTTAGGTGGATAAATATCTTCCAAATATCCATTTTTTATTGGATAGGTATGCATTTATGTTTAGGGACATGCCTCTAGGACTTCCACTAGATAGGGATTTCCAGCATACTGTTGAATTGGAACCAAGGACAAGACCTGTAATTGTGACTCCTTGTCATCATCCATGTACCTTCAAGGATGACATAGAGAGAGTTAGAATGTGTACCTCAAACAATGTTCTATAGTAGCAGCAATTAAAGAAAATTGGCATGCAAATCTCTAGTTTGAAGTGTGAGATTTACTTTTGTTAACCCTAAAATACGCCCTTCTCAAATTTATAAGAAAAAGCACAAAGGTCCCATAAATTTGTAGTTCCCTCTGTCGTATGTGTGCACTCATAAGTCAAATAAAAAAATCAAACGAAGGGATTATTGTGAGATATTTCTGTATGTGTTTTTAGGATCCTCTCTAGGCATATTCTGAGTACCTTGATTAGTTTACTTCAGATTTCTGTATGATTATTGCTAGGGTTGTTACAAAATATGTAGGTTATCTGTATCCACTCTAATATTTTACATTTTGCCAAGAACTAAATTTCAAGGTTGGTAAGATTTGTTTAAAACATAAGCCAATTATTTAATCAAAAGCTACCAAAAAATATTATTTGAAAAAAATTACAGTTAGCAAGTACTATGATTTATCTCAAGTAGAAACATAAGATAATATTAAAAAAATTATAGAATAAAAAAATTTCTTTTAAAAAAAAACGTAAGCTTAGCAAGTACTATGATTTATCTCAAGTAGAAACATAAGATAATATTAAAAAAATTATAGAATAAAAAAAATTCTTTTAAAAAAAAACGTAAGCGTCCAACCTCAACTGCAAGGATAACAGCATCTTCTGCAAGGAACAAAGTCATGTGACTCGTAAGATTGAAGGGTGCAGTGAGCCACTGTCCAGCCTGTACATTAAGTTGTCCTCCTCCTTCATTTCCCAGCGCTGCAATGGCTGCTACCGCATCCTCAAACGCCTTTGTATTGATTGTCAAACCATCCCCCACAGCCCCAAAATCAGTGAGATTAAACACATGGGGTCTTAATCTGGGGATGGGCTTTGGCGGCTTCTTGAAGAAACCAATACTTTCCACTATATTCTTCTGCCAGAGAAAAACTGAAAAAAATGCCAGAATCCATACTAAAAGAAACCAGTTTTTGTAGGATGATAACCGTCCCCCTGACACCCATCTCCTCAAGGTTGCCTTTTGGTGCTGTAATCTGTTCGCCATCCCTGAGTTCTCAACCATTTCTGCACCAGACCTATTTAATGCAGATCCTCTGGGAGAACAAGTATTCATTGAAACTGAGTAAAATATAAGCTCTGAATCTAGTTTAGGACCTACTGATCTCTCTAATACACGTCCAAGATCTAATTTGTGTGATACCTACACTGGACACAAGAACTCAGCAATGCTGGTATGCAAGTTTTGGGCTTTACTGAAATAACCCTGTAAATAATTACGTTGCTCGCATCATATCCACCGTTTGCAGCACGGCCTCATTCTCCGAAACTCTTTTGCGACACTACCAAAGACAAAAAAGAACAATCTGAGATCTAATCTGGGGGACCCACAACTGAACAAATGTTTTAAAAGGTCCTAGAATTCGGGAAAATATAACTATGTTCTTCACATAACACTCAATTTCAGGACAGGATTAGAATAAAACGTCTCTGCAGAATTGAAAATATGGGCCGGTTCTATGAACCAAAAAAAACGATACAATTCTGATTTATTCGGATCAAATACTTATATGGGTGCCATTGGGGTTAAAAATATATCCCAAAGAAAAATGGCAAACTTTTTCACTGATCGGTAGGTGTGTACCAACTGTAGGTTTGTTTGATCACACTTCTCCACCAAATCTTTACCAAACTTTGATGATTTTCTTCACTCTGAAGGCGCTTGTCTAGATATAGACAGCGCCAAGTATGGCACAAATCATTGTCGACGCTGTGGTTTCTCCATCAATTCAGAGCTGAGAGCTCCCCTCCATTTTGTTTGATTTTTGTGAAAGAGCAGAAAAGTGGGTGGATTCGGGATAATTAGAACTGAATATTAAGGTTGTTGCAACCTAAAATATTAAATCAATGTTTCTGGGTGTTTATGAAGTGTTTACTTGCTCAAGTTTATACGACTAGTCATTATAGCAAAGCCAATGCGGTTTATTTTGTGTTTTGATCGAGGCTTTCTTAAATTTTAACTATATATAGGAAAATTATAAGGAGGATAAAGTATTTTACAATTTAAAAATGATAAGAGGCAAATCTTCATCTGATAGTTGGTTTGAATATCGTTCTTAACAAAATAATTATTAGTTTTTAACTCCACTTTTCACTCTGTAATTTCATTCTTTCCATATAAAAAAAATAAAAAATCATGTGATTACATGGAATTATATTTGTCATGCCGTATTTAATGAGTTGTAATTAGTTCTCTTTTCACCAAATGAGAACTCCAGATTTTTTTTATCAATTTACATTGTAATGTTTAACATTTCAAGAATGTCTAATTTATAGTGATTAGTAACTAACATATTTATCTTAAATTAATTTATATAAATTATGTGGAGATGTATCTTTCTAAAAATATAAATTTACTAAATGTTGGACAAAATAAACTTTCAAAAACATGACAACAAAAAATAAGCAGTTGCCAACAATCGAAGTGGAATTCTTGAAAGAGTACATAGGAATCTCAAGTAAAGTTCCCATCTCTTTTACCTAGTTTCTATAAAATTATCCTCAAAGTTTCAATTAAGTAAAGTTTGGATCTCTTTCTATAAAATTATCCTCAAAGTTTCAACTATCAAAGCAAAAGAAAAGGGTTATAGATTAAAAACATGAGTCCAAATAAGTGAAGTGAAATGCATGTAAAAGCAATTAAATTGTCATTTACTTTCATTATTGTCTTTGAATGCCATCCCAAATGATTTAAAATAGAAAATTAAAATAGTTCTCTCACATAGTTAGTTTTGTTTGTTTTAGTTTGTTGGACTATTGTAATGTATCTCTCCTTCCTCATAGATTTTTGGTTGTTTTTTTAATTGTATGATTATTTGCTTTGTTTCAATTAAAAAAAAAAATGATTAAAATCTCACATATCACTCAAAAAAGAAACATGTCAATGTAATTACCTGCATGTCTGTCTGGAGGAAAACCATTAAGGATAAACTGTGAATCATAAATGAAATGATGCAAGAGATGTGGTTCGGATTAATTCAAAAGGTAAAATGGTTAAAGTAAAATAGTTCAAGAAAAATGGTTTATGGTCTATGTGTGTGCTTTGTTTGCACCATTATGAAGCAAAAAAGCCATATTTATTTAAAATTCATGATTTGTGAAACGATCTTCCATGTCTCTTCCATGTCCTCCAACCTTTGATTGATGTATATTCATGTTTCCACAGTTTTATTTATTTTATTTACTTAATTGATTAGTTTCATGTGGTTATAATTTATAAAGGATAATAAGACTAAGGTTTATGATTTTTTTTGTAGTGATTATTATAAAGGATTCTATTTGTCATGTGCGTAATATTTATATAGGAAGAATGCAAAGTGTTGGTCCTTAGAGTTGTAAGTCCATATCTTTAAGGCTAGATCTTACTTTGAGCTCTAGGAGTGTCAAATTTAGGGCAAAGATCTCAAACTTATGAATAGATTGGATAATAATAGACCAATTTGTTAAGGTGGGTAAGACCTTCAACTTTAGACTCTATTAGGCTAAGGGGGCTTCCCTAACGTGTTATTTTAGGTATAATTATAGGCATTGGACATATACCTTCACACAAACCATACTCAACACATAGTATACTCCTATAAGGTTGTTAATCCATACTTATATGCTAGTTTGGTAATGTAAGGTCCTACAACTTAAAGAAGATAAGTAACCATGTGAAGTATCTAAAGATGTGGTTATTAGGTTGTCAATCCATATCTATATGCTAGTTTGATAATGCAAGGTCCTACACCTTAAAGTAGATAAGTACAAATGTGAAGTGTCTAAAGATGTTCCAATAACCCTTAATAAATGTATGTGCATCTAGACATAGAAGTAGATGAAGCTAGAATTAGGATGATGGGAGGTTTAGCATGAATTAGATAGGTGCCTAGATCCAATTGGGTGAACATAATCTAAAAGTTTCATGCGCCAAAGAATGCAATAACTGAAATCCCTTTGTAACACCTTAATCAAGATATTACTAAAGACTATACCTTTTGAATTGCATACATAAGCTAAAATCTATACATGTAGGTAAGAAGATAAATGAAACATGCAAAATATACAAATGAAAATGCTTAGTTACCCATGGATAGACCCATATATTTTTATTAAACTTAAAAAGATACCTTGCAAAGGCTTTACAAGGATTGTGTAGCCATCTAGATGACCAACTAATCAAAAATAATACATAAATCATAAATAAGGATTGAGAAGATTACTAGAAAAAATCTTCATAAATACATGTAATGTCCACATGAAGTTATTTCCCTAAATGTTGGATTTTCAATTTAAACTTAGTCTTCATAAGATTATAATTCTTTATTATACATTCGAGATGAAACCCAAATCAATACAATGTAAAATATCTTAAACACTTTGTGCTAGAGATAAACCTTACTAGCCTAGAAGTTGTTTTCTCTTAATTTCTTGCTTTTTCACATGTTTTCCTTCCCCTATAAATGAAAAGCTAGAAATATATATCATTTAGTACACTCAAGAACCATTAGAAAAATGAATGAGATCACCTACAATTACAAAGGTCACCCACGCCTTCAACATCATCACCCTCAATACTTTCATGCATAAATCACTTCTTAGAGATGTGCAAAGGTGCCCTGAGGCATGCAAAAACCTTGTTCTATATGATTGCAACCATCCTAAGCATTAATGGTGCCCTTTGACTCTAGTGTGTAATATAAGGAAGATCTCGTAAAATCTATTGCATGAATGATTTGGAACAAGCACAAGGACCATTAGGAGCTAGAATTAACCAACAAATCAATATTCGCATGGTTGTCTTGGTACTCTACCATTTGGATTTGCATATGAATACATGCCCTTGAGATAGGTAATTACTTTCAAGTGGTAAAATTCTATTAGAGTAGTTGTGAGATCAAATATGGTCATTAATGGTGGCATGGGTCATGTTGGAGGTATGTGGGAGTGAACAATGAAAAATGTAGGAGTTTTAGCATTGTATGGATTAGGATTTGGAGATACCACAAAATGAGTGGGTAAGTGCATGGATCTGTGACACAATTTTGGCTCTTAAGATGCCACTTTTTTTCTGAAATCAACAAAATCTGATTCACAAGAAAATGAAGATAGTTGCACTCAAAATTTCAAGATGTTGCAAGAACAAAAGTTGAAGTGCTCTGAGTCTAGTTTCTAAGCTACTATTTGTTTTTGAAATTAATGAAGATTAAGGGTCTCAAAAAGGGGGCGAAACAGGTCCTATTTTTTATCAAAAAAAACAACATAGTGTCTGAGGGCTCCCCCCTTTTTGATTAATTTTTTTTTAGAATTTCAAAAATCCCAACGGTGAGAAATTAGCTAACACCATGTAGTTTATCCTCATTTTTTCGAATAATTTTTTAATGAGTATATAATATTTTATGAATTTTCAAAGTGGGCACATCCTAAAAAATTGAAATTTGAGCGTTCCCCCCTAAATTTTTTGAAAACTAATCGAAAATTGATTTTTTCATCATGTGTAGAATGGAGTCTAGTTTCAAAAAATGCAATTTGTTTCACATTTCGATGAACAAGTAAAAGTCTATCCTAAAACTAGCACATGTTGGTTTTTGACCAAAAACGAAGGCATTTACAATAGAAGTTATGGATGAAAACCTTAACTGAATAAAAAAAAAGAAGAATTATATATTTAGATAGCTAAGAGAGAGGTTAAAGTTATCACAACTTTTTTATAAACTTGCATTGAAAGACATGCAAACGTGATGGAGAGCACAGACAAAAATATGAGGAATTTTGGAAAATCCTGTCAATTAGCACGTCCAAAGCAGGTCATTTGGTGAGTGTCAAATGACCTACTTTGAACAAAATGTTACTTTTCCCTCTCTTTGGTCAACCACTCGGATAATGTTGATAGTGTGCAATTTATGATTGTAGATGGATAGTTCATATTTTACCTTTCATACACTCTCTACCTCGTTACCCTAACTGGATAACTCTCCATCCCTATAAAGTCTCTCTCTCTCTTGGGTCTCACTCCCTCCCACACTACAAACTAAACTCTCTCTCACTCAAAATCCCTCTCTTAGGTCTCGTTCCCTCCCACCCTACCTAGATAAATTTATCTCACTCCAACCCCCCTCTCTCTCTCTCTCTCACACACACACACACTCCCCTCTCTCTCTCCCACTCCCTCGCTCTCACCCCCTCTATCTCTCTCCCACTCTCTCTCCCTCTCTCTCAAGTCTCTCCCACCCACCCCCTCTCCCTCTCCCTCCTACCCACTCTCTTTCTCTCTCTCAAGTCTCTTCCTCCCAAACCCTCTCCCTCTCCCTCTCTCTCTCTCCCTCTCTCTCCCTCCCTCTCTCTCTCTCTCTCTCTCTCTCTCTCTCTCTCTCTCTCTCTCTCTCTCTCTCTCTCTCTCTCTCTCTCTCTCCTCTCTCTCTCTCTCTCTCTCTCTCTCTCTCTCTCTCTCTCTCTCTCTCTCTCTCTCTCTCTCTCTCTCTCTCCTCTCTCCTCTCTCTCTCTTTCTCTCTCTCTCTCTCTCTCTCTCTCTCCTCACCCCACTCCCTTTCCTTGGTAGCTCACTCTATCAATCCCCTCCCTCCCTCTCTCCCACTCCCTCTATCTATCTCCCTCTCCCCTTCTTGACCACCTCTCCCTCTCTCTCTTAGGTCCTCTCTCCACACACCCTCTATCTCTCCCTCCCTCCTCTCTCTCTCTAGTCTCTCCCTCCTCCCCCCTCTCCCTCTCTCAAGTCTCTCTTTGTCTCTCTCACTCACTCCCTCTATATCTCTCCCACACCCTCTCTCTCTCTCACTCCCTATAACTCTCTCCCTCTCTCTCAGGTATCTCCCACCCACCCCTTCGCTATCTCTCTCTATCCCTCTCTCTCAGGTATCTCGCCCCACCTCTCTCTCTCTCTCAGGTATCTCCTTCCCACCCACCCTCTTTGTCTCTTCCTCTCTCTTAGGTATCTCATTCCCACCCCACCCTCTGTCTCTCCCTCTTTCTTAGGTATCTCCATCCCACCCTCTCTCCCCCTCAGGTCTTTTTGTCTCTCTCACTCCAATACCTCTCTTGGGTTTTATCTTTCTTGTCTCTCTCTCTCCTCAAGTCCTCCTCTGCCCACCTCTCCCTCTCTCTTGGGTCTCTCCTCCTCCCTCTATCTCTCTCCTGCTCCTCTCTCTCCTCAGCTATCCTCCCTCTCTCGGGGTATCTCCTCCCCCTCTCTCCTCCTCTCTCTCCTCCCTCTCTCTCCTCTCTCTCTCTCTCTCTCTCTCTCTCTCTCTCTCTCTCTCTCTACTCTCTCTCTCTCTCTCTCTCTCTCTCTCTCTCTCTCTCTCTCTCTCTCTCGGTCTCTCTTCCTCCCTCTCCCTCTCTCTCTATTTATCAAGTCTCTCCCTCCTACCCCCTCTCTCTATATGGTTTAAGGGTTGAGGTTTGAGGGTTGAGGGTAGAGGATCGAGGGTTGAGGGTTAAAGGTAGAGGGTAGAGGGTGTAGGGTTTAAGGTTTGGGGTTTAGGGTTTAGGGTTTAGGGTTTAGGGATTACAGTTTACAATTTAAGGGCAGAGGGTGTAAGGTTGATAGAGAGAAAGGGTTGAGGGTTTAAGGGTTTAGGTTTTAAGGGTTTAAGGGTTTATGGTTGAGGGTAGAGGGTAGATGGTAGAGGGTTTAAGGGTAGAGGGCGTAGGGTTGAGAGAGAGATAGAGGGTTGAGGGTTTTAGGGTTGATGGTAGAGGGTAGAGGGTTTAGGGGTTTACGATTTACAATTTAAGGGTAGAGGGTAGAGGGTAGAAAAATCTATTTCACTCCAACCCCTCTCTCGTTGTTAGGTCTTTCCCACCACCCTAACTGGATAACTCCCTATCACTCTCAGGTCTCATTCCCTACCATGCTACTTAGACTAGTATCTCTCACTCATATCCCCTCTCCCTCTATCTCAAATCTCACTCCCTTCCTCTTTATATTGTGAAAGCATTTCTAAGTAACACATTTGGCACTTGCCAAATTTGGTGAGTGTCAAATGTGATTTACCTCGAAACGATAAAATACAGGTTGACCCCATGATTTAGGCCCACATGTTTATGTATTTGTCTAGTTCAATGCTTTATCTAACAGAGAAATTCCTTTTTTATGCAGTTGACTCCCTGTTGTACAATCTATGCTTGATCCATCACCTTTTTACCACCAATTTGCATGCAAGTCAATGCAGATGAAGAAATTTTGAAGTTTTTACATCATTTTACATTATCTCAAGTAATATATTCATTTTGGTAATATTGAAATGTTTATATTTAGTATGTTTGTTTATTTTTTACAATAATCTAAATTCCTTTAATGGGTTTATTAATCATAACAATTGGTCATAGAATTCAACATTGAATTAGATGGGAGTTGCATAAAAAAGTTTATTTTTTATGAGTTTGAAGAAAAAAATGAAAAACATGACATAATTTAGATGAATTCATGTTTAAACTTATATAAATGACATCAACTTAACACAAATTTTCTTATGAATTCTATTTGCATTGCTTATAGTAGTCCATTTCCAACATGGCTAGTGGAATTCAACCTATTTCATTTTAGGTAGATGTTTATATTCAGTTTTTTGGTTTTGTTTTGACAATTTATAGACCATTCATTTGATTATTTTATTAATCTTCATTGTTACACATAGAATTCAACATTAAATTATATGGATGTTGCATGTAAAAGTTTAATTTTTAGGAGCTTGAAGATATAAAATTGAAAACATGACATAATAGATTCAAATTCATTATTACTGATGGTTGTGGGAAAACTTTTATTTTCAACTAATTTGGAAAACCTAAGAGCTTTCATCAATGTTAATGCAAGTTTCCATTAATTTTTTTGTGCCATAAAAAATTCACCTTCATCATGTGCTTAGATAATTTCAAGTGACTCGACATAGTTGGTTTAATGCAAGTTCCCATTCATTCATACCATTTACCATTCTAAGAAAAAAAAGGGAAAATAAGCACAAGATTCTCTAGTTTCCAAAGGTGGTAGCAACTTATACCTTGGGTTTGACACAATTCTTTGTTGCCTTCTTTCATAAAATTCTTTGGTGTGTTCAATAAAATGCAATGTAATAAGTGTTATCAATATGTTTCATAAAATGCATTACTTACTTTTGTTCTATGTGTGTTCGTGAACATGTAGCATTCAATGTCATGTTGAGGAAACGACCAAAGCCTCTAACACCGGAAGAACGTGCTATAAAAAATGCAAGGAGAAGAGAATAAAAAATTATCTCTCGTGAAGCAAATGAATTGCAACCCATACAGCTAGAAATTCTCGTGCAATCTAAGAGAGATGTCCAATTGGAAAAACGAAGAGCACGAATGAAAAAAGTTCGTGGAAGAACAAAAATGGATCCCCAAGTTAGAGGCACATCATCAACCATAGGTGAAGTTCAATGCACAACTCCAATTGAAGACACACCAACAACAACATGTGGTCTTCCAAGTACATCAAAAATTACATCTACAGTTGAAGACACACCATCATCAACATTTTGTTTCGAAAGTACATCAACAAACACACCTCTATTTGAAGGCACTCCACAAAAAAATCCCAAGTTGGAGGTACAACATTGTTTACATGTCAATCTCAAGGTATGTCATCAATTGCACCTCCGATTGAAAGTACACGATCTATCCCCGATGTTGTTGACATTCCTAATGTTGACACAAATTTACATTTGAGAACTCCTCCTAGAGTCTTGCATAGAAAACCTATATTTTTTATTGATATTGATTCTAATGTTTTGAAATGGATGCCTGATAAGATTCCAAAACGTACACGTCAAAGATATGCACAGAGGATATGGAGTTTATTTTTTGAGAAACTAAGTGAGGGTGGAAGATGCCAACTATTTGTTGAAATGATGAGGCAACTCAAATTTAGGCCCACCGTGAAGGCTCTTGGGCTGAGATTTTTGAATGACTAAAGTGAAAATTCCATTGTAAAGAACTTGATGAGTGCATACGAGAGTGTGGGTTCTACCTCATGCACAAAGGATAGTTGTGCCACATGACGTGTGATGACAACAATATTGTTATGTAGTCAAACAAGGAACAAGGTGAACCTTACAAAGACAAGTAAGCCTTTGAAAATAATTAGATCATCTCTAATGAGAGCCAAAGGAAGGCGTGAAAGATTGGAGGATCCAAATAGCAATGAGTTATGGGCATTCTTAGGTAGAGTGCCACGAAAAGATAAAAGAATTGCTCAAGGCTCGACATCTTTAATAGTAGATTATTGGAAGGATAACACAAGGACCTCTCCTAATTAAAGAGATGTTGTAAGAAGGAGAAGTGGTAGTAAAATCCGTGAGCCACATCTAAAGCATTATTTGGATACCACTCAAACCCAATTTTTTGTTGATTTTTTACAAAAGTTTCCTAAAATTAAAATATGTCAAAGTTATTTTGAAATGCTAAAGCCTTCTTGTGTCAAAATAAATCACACACGCACTACTTGTTGTAGAGTACATATTGATTTTTCTAACCATTATGATATTTATTGACGTATATGTGTAGATATGCATATTGACAATGTTTTGCAGGAATGTAACATAAGGCCTCCACCTAAATCCTCAAGGGAATTCTTATCTTCCATTTTATGAAAAAGAGAGGATGGTTAAATTTTTTACAACGATTCATGTTTGGATGGCACATGTGATCATTATGGTGGCATGCAACATTTTCCAATTTTCCAACACATAGCTAGTACACACACAATTGGAGACAAAATTGTCGAATTTGGCAAATACAAGATAGTGGCCTACAGTCTAAAAGATGGGAAATAAGCAAAAAAGTGTGAATTGGTCAGTGATAAGATTCTAGTATATCAGTTTATGGGAATTTTCCATGATCAGGTGGTCTATGAGTATGCAAGGCATACACATAGAGCTTAATGGTTGGACTCACAGTTCAAGTTATGCAAGGACACGTTTCCACTTCATAACATCGTTTCAATTTTCAACTTCGCAAAGAACTACACACTACAACCACAGAATGAGGTGCAATCATAGTACTACAACTCCACGCAGGTTTCTATATTTGTGCATATAACATTCATTCATGCAAATAATAGTACAGAGGATAACAAGAAAGTATTGAGGGAGTATCACTTTTACATCAGTGATGATCGTACACATTCGGCCAAGTTTGTGCAAGGTTTCTTTTAGATGTTCTATGTTGATCTGGCTAGTAGGGGCATATCATTCAGTCAACATATCATATGATCAAATAACTATACATCACAAATCAAGAATGCCATAATGTTTTACTGGTTGAGCAAGATGCATAAGATCAGCAATGTTCAACATATGTGGAACTCCTCAGAGGTTGGGCATGGAAAGGGGGAGCATGATGGAGTAGGTCCATGTATCAAAAGAGCCCTAGCACGAGAAGAGTTAAAGTACAAAGACAACGTAAATTTGACATATGCAAGATCAATTGTCGAGTGGTGCAACCATGCAATGGGTCCAGGTAGTGAAGGTAATTCTTTAGTTTGCAATTTTTTTCATTTAGTAGATGATACTAACATTGAAAAATATGAGGATTGTTGTACACTAACAGGATTGAGCGAGCTACACTCTTTTAGAAGCTCCAATGCAAGTACATGGACTATCCATATGTGAAAGATGGCATGCTTTTGTTTTGCATGTACACTTCGGAAATGGAATGATTGTGAGTCAAAAGAGTGGGTTGACAAATGGTCTGTAAGAATTCTAACCCCACTTGACACTTATCAACTCCTATGGCTCTACAAATCACAGAGATGCAATCATTCATTGACTTTGATCATGTATCGGACCTTATAGAACCAAGTAATATATCTTAATCAGAGGTTTTAATTTGATGTTCATTAAATACATCTAACAAGATGAGCATATCAATGCAAGGCACGTTTATGCAATGATTGCAGATGAAGATAATGAAGAGGGTACAAATTACTACTTGTGTAGTTGTATTGAGGCCAAAAATAAATTGGAGGCCCCAGTTATAGATGGAGAAAACATAGAATATCCTACAGGTTCGATGGTTGTTACTAGAGCATGGCTTAGAAGGTACCCAATAAAGAATGTTGTAGTTTGGTTGTTTGAGGACTTCGACACGCATCGAAAGATTCTTCACTACTCGAACCTTGTCGTCGCCACTGTAATGAGCCAAACTAGATTTGACTCAAAAACCCCCAATTTTTGTAACATCCCCTGCGAATGTTTGCCCCAAATTTCTCCAAGTTTTTCCCACAAAAGATTTAACAGATAAATTGCATGCAAACAGATTTCTATTTATCCAATAACTTGCAACAAATTCAATGTAAATCATATAATACTAGTTTAGAAATAAGATTTGAAATTGAATATGATTATTTCCTTCAAAATCATCAGTAGAATAACAACAAAAATTTCCAATTGTAGCCACAAAAGTCATAGTCGGATAAGATAACCAGAAGTTTGAATGTGAAGCACAAAGTGAGACACTTGAATGATATCTCCAATAGACAATGGGTTTTCGTCCACTTCCTTCAAGCTCAAGGGATTTCGTCCTGAAACCTGTTGAAAGCCAAAGCTTCCCTGAATTCTTCAAGAGAAAGTAATAACCAAGCATGTCATAAAATGAGCCCTGTAGATCCTTTTATATCATTCCTAGGAGAGTTCACACACTTTTCTAGCCAATGTGGGATAAAGATATATTTCCCACTTTACTTTTATTTTAGTGACTTTAAGATATAATGTTTTATTTGAGTCACTTTATAAAATTAAAGTGACTTTATTATTATAAAGTTACATTATAACTTTATAATAACATTTAAATATTTAAATAATTCCTTACTCACTTTAACTAAATAATTTCTAGAATAATTGTTCGTTTAATGAGTCATCTGAAGAAGAAGTTAACTCTATTAGTTCCCCATGTGACTAGGTGCCAGTCTAAAAATAGTAACCCTGCTAAATAACTTACTATAAATAGTAAATACTCCAAATAGAGCTAATAATCATTTGAAAGCTTGAAACCGGAAACCAAAACTGTAATGTCAGAAAGTACTATCACCAACCTCGTCCAACTTCCACCAAGACCCTCTTACCAGACATATTAGCCTACGAGGGCCAAGAATAGGCTAAATCCACCAAAATCAATAATGAGCTAAAATGGGGACATTACTCAACATTCATTTGATCAAATATAAGGGCAGACCTATGAACAAGAACTTGTGGAAAGTGTGTGAGTCTGACCACAAGGCAATACTTGACACAATAAAGAGTAAAGCAGGCCCAGATGGTTCCCTAGATTGATTTGTAAGTATGCACATTAAATTTGTAAAGTCATGTTATTGATCACTGCTTTCTTTCAAGCGTTTAAGTTTGATTGTATAAGAGTTTATAAAATTGCACTATTGTTAATTTGCAAAATGATGATTATATGCTAGTCTCTATTGACCACCTTTAAGTTGGTATTCTCTATTGTTGTTTGTTGTCATATGCTTTTAGGACTATCATTGATGCATTTGTGACTGTAGGTTATACTTAATTTTGTCAACTTAAGAAAAGAACAACATCGGTTGCTGGTGCAAATGTTCAGTGGTATGAGAAACATCAGTTGCTAGTGCATTTTGTAGTTCTCAATCTTCTCTTTCTTTTCCATTTCGTAGCTTTCTCAGATTATTATATGCTCCATGTTTTATGTTGAGGGTGTCAATGATATATTTGAAATTTATATGTACGATCATCGAGAGATGAGAAAGTAGCGAAAGATGGGCCACATCACCATTGTAGGACCTTCAATCGATCTACTTACAACATGCATGAAGGTGATAATAGATCTCATCAGAAGATGTATGTCTGACATTATTCAGTTATTGGTCTTTTAATGATTTTTATGTGAGTCCATGTATGAAATTGTTAGGCTTTTACAGGATTGTTGTGGACCAAATTTTAGTGATAGTACTCAACCATGAAGAGGCTACTACCCATGTGTTTCCAAGGGAGCAATGGAAGTACATGTTTTGAAGCATTTTGGAATGCAAATAACTGGGCCACCTGAGGTGGATTGGAGAAAAGAAATTGGGCAACAACTCCTTTTGTTTCTGTTTGTACAATATATTTCATGATGTGGGTTGCAAATGGGAGGATTATTTCCCTGCATGTATTGCTACAAATATTGATAAATGGGAGGATTTTCAAGATGTTCTTCCATCACTATTGTAATATTTTTTATTGACTTAGTGTATTTTTTGATATACAAAAATTATGAGAAATCAATACATGTAAATATGTATACTCCTTAATATATGCCTCAATTAAATGTGTATAGTACATTTAAAGTTTTCATTGGAATTTTAAATGTTAGTTGGGTCGGTTTGATGGTTAGATTTTGTTGTAGGAGGTTAAATACAACCTCTTAGGTTGATGAGAAAGGTTGTTGATCATTTTTGAGGAAGAAATCAATGAAAACTCTCACTTTTCTATGTTGTTTTTTAAAAATTTGTTGCTCTCTTGCTATGTACAGTTCTGTTCAACTTGTCTTCAATCCAAATTGTATCTGATTTGAAGGATATATGTGTTAGCTTTTTTTTTCTTTGGAGTGAAGTAATTTCATTGTGTTTTAAGAATTTTATTGTAATTTTACTCAAGGCGGGTTTGTACAGTCAAGATCAAGGTTTTGAAGCCATAAAATGAAATAATGACCAATTCTCCAATCATTGATCTTGTGCCACATGCATGTACAATTCCTTACTAATGCAAATCAAGGAGGCAAATTGATTCTCAATCACAAAACAAAGAGATTTCAAACACCTTTTGTTTCTTCAAACCCTATTTTCACAATCTTGCCTAGTGTTCCCTTGTAGGTCTGCAACTTAGTTTCTTGATCATCACTTGCAAATTATTTGTCAAAACCAATAAAAATCCATAATTTAAAACACCCTTTAATCCCTCACAAAACATATCTCAAGACACCATATGGTTACTTTAGACCAACTCCTCAATTCATGGCTTCTATGTTGTCCCAAATTGGCCAATTAGGCCATATTTACAAAAAAATTATACTCTAAACTATCAACCAACCACAAACACCTGTGGAAAGTCCTTTTTCTACTTATAAATCCTCAAAACACACCATTTTTAATTAGATAAGTGCCCTCTAACACCATTAACCATAAAACGCTCAATTTTGCTTATTTTAGGGAGGGTTTATTGAAAGTCCTACTCCCACAACTTATCTCACCTTTCAAAAGCATCAAACATGCCTCAAATGACCTGAAAAAGCTTAAAATACCCTCAAAATCTACTGCCCCAAGTGTTTACTACAATTACCCACCTTAAACCATCAAATTTCACCAAAAACTCATAAATTTGACAACTAGGGCATCATGCCCACACTCACAAATGATCTCCCCTGCTTCAAAACTCAACACCTACACCTAATTTCATCCTAATGGACTCATTCCACCAAGCCACAATATGCACAATAGGTGGAATGAGTCACAAATGCATTTTATATCTTCAAAACCCTTGAACTTTTATGTTCAGACCCATGTACAAAAAATTAGTTATAAAAGCTTTATTTCCTTATGAAACCACACCACACTGGATTCAAAATGAATCTAGTACATTTTTCTAACCAAAATAAAATCCTTCAAACCAATATGGCTTAGTATAGATCCATACAGGCTTGGAAAACAACAAAATTTCTATAAAAACATAGAATTTTAATGAAAACAGGGCACTTTAATGGTTTTCTTTCACAAAATCATCAACAACCTCCTTCATTTGAGTTCCTCAAGCATTTATAAACTCAAAAACAACTATCAAAACTAAGAAAACTGACTTTTAAACTTCAAGTGACCGTTTTCCTTCCTAGTTTGCATTTTTGCAAATTTTCAACATTGCACTTTTGCAATTTCACATCATTTTGACAAATGTGCAACATGAACTCCTAAATGACCCCAAAACCATAAAAAATGAATTATTACATTATAAATTGGTCTAATATGACCTTATTGAATGACAAACAAGACTCTACATAAAGTTGTGAAAAGTTGTCATTTTGTAAAAAAAGTTGCAAAAAGTTGCTCTGCAACGTTGCATTTTTTATGTAAAGGGAATTTGAACTCGTGTGACCAAAAAAATTGTTCCAACATGTCCGATTGGGTACATTTATGCTATGCATGGTCCTATTTTTCATTCAAACATGATGAATTGCTTTGAGCTACGTTCAACCAGTTGAATCCCTTAAGAGTTTGAAGTGCAAAATGGCTGCAAACTTCAACATGTTATTACTCAAACACCATGATGCTTAGAAACTTCTTGTCTGATCCTATGGAATTGCGTTGGGCCCCTCTACAATAACCTCTCTCGGTTTTCACTATCTCAAAGGAATTTTCCTGTGGTGGTGAGTTTTCGCTTGGGGAAAAAGTTGACAAATGCAAGTAGTGCAAAGTTGCAAAGTGGTGCAACTTTCGTTTTGCAACTCATGTGACCAAAAAAATTGTTCCAACGCATCCGAGTGGGTAATTTTATGCTAGTAATAGTCATTTTTTGCACCCAAACACGCTAAATCACTCTGAGCTACGTTGAACTGATTGAATCCTTTAAGAGTTTGAAGTGCAAAATGGCTGCAAACTTCAGCATGTTATTACTAGGACAGTGTGATGCTTAGAAAATTCTAGTTTGATCCTATGGGATCATGTTGGGCTCCTCTACAATAACCACTCTCAGTTTTTTCTATCTTGGAGGAACTTTCCCGTGGTGGCGAGTTTTCGCTTGGGGAAAAAGTTGTCAAGTGCAAGTAGTGCAAAGTTGCAAAGTGGTGCAACTTTCGTTCTACAACTCATGTGACCAAATGAACTATTCTGACGCATCTGAGTGAGTACGTTTATGCTAGGAATGGTCCTCTTTCACACCCAAACACGCTAAATCACTCTAAGCTATGTTCAACTAGTTGAATCCCTTAAGAGTCCAAAGTGCAAAATGACTGCAAACTTCAACATGTCGTTACTTGGACACTGTGATGCTTAGAAACTTCTTGTTTGAGCATATGAGATCATGTTGGGTACCTCTACAATGACCTCTCTTGATTTTCACTATCTTAGAGGCATTTTTTTGTGGTGGTGAGTTTTTGTTTAGAGAAAAAGTTATCAAATGCAAGTAGTGCAAAGTTGCAAAGTGGTGCAACTTTCATATTGTAATTCATGTGACCAAAAGAACTATTCCAATGCATTTGAGTGCGTACATTTATGTTAGGAATGGTCATCTTTTGCACCCAAACATGTCGAATCACTCTGAGCTAAGTTCAACCGACTGAATCCCTTAAGAGTTTGAAGTGCAAAATGATTGCAAACTTCAACATGCTATTACTTGGACACCATAACGCTTAGAAACTTCTTGTCTAAGCCTATGGGATCGCATTGGGCCCCTCTACAATAAATTCTCTCATTTTTCACTATCTTAGAGGCGTTTTCCTGTGGTGGTGAGTTTTTGCTTGGGGAAAAAATTGTTAAATGCAAGTAGTGCAAAGTTGTAAAGTGGTGCAACTTTTGTTCTACAACTCATGTGACCAAATGAATTGTTCCAATGCATTCGAGTGGGAAATTCTACACTAGGTATGGTCTTCTTTTGCACCTAAACACACCAAATATCTTTAAGCTATGTTCAATCAGCTGAATCCTTTAAGAGTCCAAAGTGCAAAATGGCTGCAAACTTTAGCATGTTGTTACTCGGACACTGTGACGCTTAGAAAGTGGAGGAATCAAATTTGGTTAAGACCCAGAAAAGGAAAAAACGCGGGCAACCTCTAGGGAGTGACAAGGTTGTGTGAGCTGACATAGTTCCAAGTTGTGGGTTGTGATGTTATTAATGACCCTTGACATTAAAAGAGCTTGACTGATCTGTTTGCTATTGTTCAATACTAGTGGAAATCAAAGGGATCAGACCAGATCCTAAAACATACATTTGATATTTAGATCATAGGATGAAAAAACTATTTTACTACTTGCTTCTATGTTTGAAATCATTTTTAGAAGATCATCCTTGAAAAACACTCAATTCACTAATTCAAAAACAAGAAAATTGGGCAAACTTTCAAAAAGGTGACATTTCCAGTTTAGCGCATAAACTTCTTGTTTCAACACATTGAGCTCATAGTCTAGTGCATATAGGGTCTTTTATAGCACATTCACCACATCTTTCAATGCATATAAGGTTTGTTCTAGCTCATTTACCTCATTTTTGTTCTAGCACATTTAATTGACAATCTAATGCATATAGGGACCATTTTAGCGTATTTATGCCATCTTTTAGCATATATGCAACCTGTTTTAGCGCATTCACCTGATACTCAAACAAAGAGCTAAATTGAACTTATGTTTGACAACTAGAATCATATTTAGGGACCCTTTTTAGAGAAAAGATCATTTCTCATCAAAAAATTGGTTTAAACTTGAAGAAATTAGTTTTTGTAAGTGCAATCCCTTTAACTAAACTTAGATCAAACAACTTAAAGTGCCCAATCACCAATCTCATCTCTGATTGTCAGCTGACTTTCACTATCAGGATCTATCATCAAAGTAATATGGTAAAGGGTTCAAAATCTTAGAAAAGATGGGATATGAAGGAAAAGGTCCTATTGGCAAATGAAAAGAAGGTATTGTGGAACCAATTCAGCCTATCATAATCAATGCAAAAGACAAGATAGGATTAGGATACAAAGAAGAGATAAAAGAAGAAGCCACTCATAAGATTTGTGAGTGAATCCTCCAATTGCAAGCTAGTTCTTAAACAAACTCAAATGAATATGAATGGGATTCACTATCTGAAGAGTCTTGTGAAGACAAAGAAATCAATGCGATAAAGAGGTATGCACCCATACGTATGGAGGGACAAAGTTTAGGGTCTAGAGCACTTAAATTTGGCACACTACATATCGATGACTCTAGTGAGGAAAATCAGACATCGAGCGAGACAGATGATTCGGAGGAGAGTAACATTATAGACCTTGTTGTTGCTAGTGAACACCTCAAAAACATTTCCATCAAGACCCTCACTGCCTTTGATCTTGACCAATTTGATGATTCCTTACCTTTGATACATCCTAAACTCATTGACTAGGAACAAACCGAGCCTCTTGATATCCCTATCTTTTCAGATGATAATGCCATTGTCAATTTCCTTTGTTCCAAAAATCCAAAACAAGTTCCACCAATGAATTTCATAATGAAGCTTCAAACTTGGGGAGTGCCAAGTCTCTTAGCTACAAAATAAAGAATACAAAAAATTGATCTAATGGTGAAAACCATACAATGGCAGTATTAGATCATGAAAAAATAAAAAGAAAGAGTGTATCCAATGGTGAAAACCTCTCTGAGGCACTAAAGGATGAGATATTTGACACTCTTCTTGAGAATTATCATGAAATATCTTCAATATTGGTTGAGCCTACACAATCCATAAACATCGGTACTACAAAAACAATGAAGACCATACACCTAGCAGTGTCAATGACAAAATAAGAAAAGCCAAATTTCACCAAATTCTTCGAAGAAAGAAAAATCATTTTTTCTTGGTCCTATGTTGACATGCTAGGAATAGATCCAAATTTAATAATGCATCATTTATCCATAGCACCTGAAGTGAACCCAATAAAGCAAAAATTAAGAAAAATGCATCCACACATCACCTTACTAGTGAAAGCAGAATTAAAAAAATTATTAGATGCAGGGTTCATCCGACAAATCGACTATGCAAAATAGATTTCAAACATTGTACCAGTCTCCAAACCAAGCAATAACATCAGAATATGCACGAATTTTAGGGATCTTAACAAGGCTTATCCAAAGGATCTTAAAAATGTGGTAGCATAGACAAGGTAGTGAACTATTTGAAAAAAAAAGCCTCAAAGAAATGTGGTCTCCTGGTGATGGAATGCCATGACAAGCACATTAAGACCACATTTCTTTGAGGCATTTTTTCGAATAGTTCACTACCTTGTCTATGCTATTACTTATTATTATGCTTTGATAGATTTTTTCCAAGCATCCATAGCTTGTTTGGAAGCACCTATTTTAGGATTTTAGCCATAGCAACAAGGAAGTGAACTGTTTGATAAAATGCTTTGGTAAACATGTATAGAAAATGTGGTAGAATAGACAAGGCATTGAATCGTTTAAAAAAATGCCTCAAAGAAACGCGGTCTCATGGTGATGGAATGACATGAAAATCCATAGCAATTTGCATTTCATGGCATTCCATCACCATGAGACCACATTTCTTTGAGGCATTTTTTTTCAAGCAAATCATTACCTTGTCTATACTATTTCTTGCTAATATGCTTTTGATAGATTTTTTCCAAGAATCCATAGCTTGTTCGAAAGCACTTGTTTTAGGCTTTTAGCCATAGCAACAAGGCAGTAAATTGTTTGAAAAAATGCTTTGGCAGACATGTGTGAAAATGTTGGTAACATAGACAAGGCACTGAACTATTTGAAAAAATGCCTCAAAGAAATCCGGTCTTATAGAATGCCATGATAAGAAAATGCAATTGGTAGGTACTCCTAGTTATTAGTTATGCAATGTGAAGTAATTGCATAACTGCTTAGGTTGACTTTTTAAAAACTATATTATAATTGAAATTTTGTCATATATCAACATCTAGTTATTAGTTATGCAGTGTGAAGTAATGCTTTGACTTTGAAAGATGTGCAATACAATGTAATCAATGATATGAATATAAACTACAAAAATCTATTTTTTACAATTCATTAGTTAAAATATTTATTTTATTTGATCTCTATATCTCTATATGCTATGGAAATACCTTTCAATTTAAAAAAAATAGTTTTTATCTCTTGTTCTACAATTTTTTTATGTTTTTTTTAAATATGATTTTTTCTCGATTTTTTCAAAAACTCTTATACTTTTGTTTTGTCAAAATTTTCCCCAAAATATTTTTGTTGCTATGCATTGGAAGCATGAAGCATACACATGAATACATGCAATATGCGTGAGGTATACATGTGAATAAGTGAAGCATACATGTGAATAAGTGAGACACAAGTAATTAAAGCATTCCAAAGGATACAAACCACCAAGAATGGAGCTTATTTACACAATGCACTTTCGATGGAGCTTATTGAGCAATCAACAGTAATTAATTAAGCATTAGATGTAAAAAAAAATCCATTCCTACAACATTCAAGCATACAATTTACACAATACGCATGATAACATCATTCAAGAATGGCGTAGCAAAATAATATATTTTTTTAATCAAAAAGTTGTAAGGCTAAACAATGATATATATTGATAAAAGTATATACAATATATCCAAAAAAGCCATACAGGCTTATTACAAAGGAGCCATATGGACATAAAATGTCATGTATATATTGATAGTACAAAACATATGTTCCAAAATGCCACATAGGCATACAACAAATGACCCTAATGCATAGTCATTTCCCTCTAGGGGAGGGAAATAGATTCTGTGTTGCCTTCAAAATTTGGCTAGATGGAGTGATTGTCGGTTCTCTTGTCTTTTGAACATGCTCACTAGTCCTCCTCTCTTCACTCTGGACCTTCAACTGATACAATAAAAAGTAAAGATGTTAATACATAGAAATTGAATTGTGGAATGACATATAACAAAATATAATCACTTACTGCATACATATAGTCATCATGCACATTTACAACATTACCACGTCCATGATCTGGAGTGACACCCACTTGTAGCAACCATCAAGATAGAAATTAAACTACATAAAATTATCATGAAAATTTTCTATAATAGACCATAAAAGAGCAAATATAATGTCAAATTGACTAATATGTTGCATAGCTCTCTCAATGGATCAAAATTGGCTACTACTATAGCAACTCCATGGTCCATCGTGCCACCAACATCACTAGGGTTGTTTGATGTCAACATGGTAAATGAAAGAGTAAATGGTAGGGTGAACTATTAAATGTTAATGGGATGTGATTAGGAAGGAACAAAGGAACAAAAAGTGAATTAGGAGAAGATAATGTGACACGATCAAGGAATACAAATGCAATGTTTGTGTTTCTCATCAATTTTTTAGATTTGTATATGCAAAATTAAGAAAACTAGATAACATTGTTTTACAACATCATTAATGAATAAAGGCTACCTGAGTGTAAGTTGTTTGAGGAAATTAATTGCAAGGTATGGAGGTCAAAGGTCCACCAAGAAACTATTTGAAATCCAAAGCATGTTATGAGACAAACATTCAAATATAACATTCAATTGTTCAAATGCAATAATAATATCTTTAATACTAGTTGCATACTTGTGGACTCAATGTCGAGAATGAATAAGGGTTTGTAGGAATGGGGTACATCTCATGAACACTCTGACCCTAAAATTTCATCATATTCAAATTCTACTAATTTACTTATTCTTAAATTTCAAAATATAATTTAATAAACAACATTAAATGAGCTTGTTGAATTTTACCTGAGTGTTAATGTCAAATGTATCATTTAGCAAATCATCTGTGAAATCCATCGCCTCTGCAACTGATGTAGGCTATGTAGTTGCATCCTGAGCACTCTGATAATCATACATGCAAACAACACCACAAGCACCACAATGGTGGGGTGGAGCTCAAGGCCTACATGTTTGCTCCACTCCAGGCTCTACTAGAGGCCTCACACACTGTAAAATGGTCTAGGCGAGTGAGCCAATTGACTCCAGCGTGTCCACCTCTACACTATCCTTAACAATGGAAGGAATGATGACATGCTCCACCATGGGTCTAGCCAAGCGTCTTGGTGCCAAATGTTGATTACGTCGTGTAGCAGGTCTATCATGTGTGGAGCCCCCACCTCCACCTTGAAAGTCTAAGATGTCAAAATAATTTGGCATCTTATTGAGGACAAACTCACAATAGAGTTTCCTCAAAAAGTATTGTGGTACCCCATGGTTATTGCATGGAGGTTGTTCAATTACCATCCACCACCGCTCCCAAAATTTATTTTTAACTAACTCATGGTGGTACCAATGGATGGGGAATCTCCTACACACATGAGACAAAGGTGCGTTGGTTCTCGGGTCTATAAATAGGGCACACAAGTTAGATTTGCTATTTTTTGTTTTTTAACATCTACATATGACAAACCACTAACATAAAATTGTCTCATCTCATGCCTCTTATTTGACCAAAAAATTATTTTCTCGCTCATTTCTCCTACATGAGATACAATTGACTTCAATGATTCAACAATCCCTCTCCTATAAGGGTGGGCTTCAACATGCTCGATTAATCTTCCAATTAATTGTTCAATGTTTCTTTTATTATTTTCAATTTGATTTAGAATATTGTCTTGTGTTCCTTGAGGATGCCTATGAATTGATGGAGGGGTTTCAAGTTGTTCTTGTATAGGAGGCTCTTCCTGAGGGGGTGACTATGAATTCTCAATGTTTCGAGGTGGAGATTAATTCCTTGAGAATTATAACAAAATTTTATTATAAAAACCTATTTCAATTTGCATTCTAAATCAAAATCAAAATAAATAGAATAAAAATACATACCTCTTCGCAATCTTCAACGTATATAACGTGTTAGCGACATCCTTGTGAAAAATAGCAAGCTAAGAATGCAAAAGACGGATGAGATTTGGAGAGCATGAGTTGCAGAGCTCAAATCCTCCAAGCCAAGCCATGGGTTGAAATAAAAAATGCAAGTTTCAAATCCATTTTTTTCTTTTAATCTACTTTTTCATTTGGTGTGCACCAAATGCTCAATTTTGAGCTTTTTTGCGAATTTCTTCACTTTGGCACCAAAATTGTGTCACAGATTGGTGCACTTACTCGAGTACCACTTATTAGGGATCAGGAACCAATATTATATCATACCTTATACCAAAAAGTAAGCAAATAGAAGTATCTTTACAACACCAACTTTGAAAAGATACATGAAAAAAATAGGATTCAGGGATCAAGTGTAATAAGGAATTCATCTTGCAAGGAATGTAAGGATAGCTCCAAACTCGTTAACCCAATAAGATAACATAGTATGAAATTTCAAGATCAAGAGTCAAGGATACTCTATAACGCATGTCAGGAGTACCATGTTGGAGGTATTCCTACATATCTAACTCCAAAAAATATATATAGGGAAATTTTAGGAGTCGAGGATTAGGATATTCCATAACTCATGCCACAAGGTAAGATGATAAAAGGATGACCAAAATCACAACAATAAAAAAGAGTACAACATAAAATATTAAGAGTTAAGGATTGGCTATACACCATACCTCATGCCCAAAAGTAACAAGTTAAAGGTATTCCTAAAACTCCAACTCTGAAATTTTGAAAATCAAGCATTGGAGGAAAAGCATACTAAGATGAGAATTTTGAAATCGTGACAAGAAAAAGGGAAATGGATGGGGTCAAAGGAAATGTATGCCTAGATGAAAAACTCCAAAACTCTAAAATTATTCCCACACCTAGAAAAATGACCAAAAATGCCCTAAAATTATAAAAAAATTGGGATCTTCGCAACTTCTAACATATGAGGATGATGAAGAATAACACTTAGGAAATTTTTTTAAAAAGAAGACTCACTTGAAAATCTCTCAAATTTCTTATCCATGATGGAAAAAATGAGGGCTACTTGTATACAAAGGAGTTGGAACTCAAAAAAATTTGAACAAAATCAAATGGGGTGCAGACACAAGGTGCAACTATTTGTAGTGTTTTGTATAGTCTTTGTAACACTTTAAAAAACCTTATCATGGTATATGATCATATGGGTGGCTTCCTAATAAGATCTATAAGGTAATTATGTGGTGGTTCTTCATTTCATTTAAATTTTTTGAAAAAATAACATTATGTATTTTATATATCGTGTAGATCAATGAATCACCATATTTATATATACAAGCTTTACCTATTCTTAGTTCTTATATTCACATTTGGTGGCTTATTTTTTGTAGACATCAATTGTTTGTAGTTCAATAGTTTTAGAGTTTGTAGGACTTTTGTTATATCATATGGAATATCATTTGTTGTTCTATCTAATTTTATTGTTATTTAAATAGAGCAAATATCCTTTTTTTAATGTATTTATGTCCATGTTTACATTGTGATTTATTTGTCCATATGCATTGTTGCTTTGTTTTCTAGTTTTTATGCTTACACAAGTATATTTATGCATTCTTTAAATATTTAGTGCTCTATATTTTTGGGTGACCACTTCCACTCATCATTATTTCTTCAAATATTTAATACTCTGGATTTATGGATATTTACTTATGTTCATCATCATTTCCTTCCCAACCAAGGTTACATAGATCCTCTTGTTCAAAATTCCATGAATAGTGTAACCAACCAAAATTGTGGAACATAATGTAAAAATAAGATTAATAGTCGAGACAAAAAACATGCTATTAGATAAAATGAACCAAAACAAATAAGTTTTTCTTCCCTTCCTCTTAATGTAATCTCTAAAGAATTTTTTCTCATAATGAATTATAGAGTTCAAAGAGAATTTGGACAAGAAGGCTTATTACTAAAGATACAAGGAGCTTTGAGTCCTTTCTTGAGCAAAGCCTTAACATTATAGAGAGTAGATATCCCATAACTAAGACCACATTACTATGAAGTATCTTATTCATAAATCTAGAACTAAAATAACGTGTTGTGTTCCGACTAGAATCATTACATTGTAGTTGTAAAGAAATAAAAATATAAACCTTCAAAATTCTATAGAAACATTTCTATTATATAAAAATTGAATAGAAATAGCTTAGTCTTTTGACTAAATTTGGTTTTCTAGAGAATTTTTTTAGCTTTTTTGTAATTATATATTACTAATGCTACTAATATTAGCTCTATTTTTCCATTGTATAGATACAAGAGTGGCTAGTAAGGGAATTTGGTTGTTATCTAGGAGGACATGAAAGACACTTAGGTGCACAAACTAGGTTTATGGTTTTCTTTTTTGCAACTTATCAATTTATGTATGTATCCATGTTATACTTCTAAGATTTGAGTTATGTTCTAAGTTTAAAATGTGCTTCTTGATCATTATTTCTTAACTATATATTTTTAATTTCTATACAAATGTGACCACTACACCATAATATGACTTCCTTATATACATAATTTTTCTATGCACTAAGCAATGTAACTTGAAGTCTCTTACATAGTTGACTAAAACTTTGACACTAACATGGCAAAGTAGTTAGCTATTTAAATGATGGATTTTTGGATGTCCACATGACTATTGATTTCAATTAAATTTTAATTTAGCATTAATATTTTATAAAATCCAAATGAGAGACTTGATAGTTTGATACATTTCAAGGAGTAATATGTGCATGCTAGAAAACTAGTAATTAACCATAGTTGTCAAGAGACAATTTCAAAATTTGAACGAGGGAAATTTAGAATTGTACCTTGCATATGGAAGAGTTTAATATATGTAGAAAAGAAAACCATAAAACTTGGAAGAAGCACATTGGTGATTTTAGCAATATCTTATATAGAAACAAGGTCCCTTGCCAACCACCCTTCTATCTATATAGTAATGCAAAATATTCAATATTAGGAATTCATGAATAAGGAAAAACTATAGAAAAATAGAAGAGTAGTTATTCAAAGTAGTAATAACTTATGTATAAAAATTGAAAAATTAGAAAATTTTAATTGTTGCCTAGAATCAACCTTAAATAATCACTTTATGGGTTGATGTGTACCTAAAAAATTGAATAACATGTACATTATTTCAAAGGGGCCAATAAGTATTGTCAAAAAATATAGAGGAAGCCTCCAAGGTTCAAAAGGAATTATTTCCATGTTGAAAGCTTCCTCAAATTGCATGGTATTCCTACAAGAGATGAAAGGCTAAATGATGAACATGAAGATTGATTCCCATGGTATTCCTAGAATGATAATATAAATCCTTATGACACTAACAATATAAATCACGTAGCTATAAATCAGCTTTTTTAGCAAAAAAAAAAAACAAAAAAGTGCATACAAACAAAGGAATACAACTTTCAAACTATAAATTGTTTGCCTTATAACTTAAAGGAAAAAACCATAAATACACCCTTACAATCATACAAACCAGAAAATAGAACAAAATCATGTAGAAACAAAGGAATCATAGTGCAAACATGGGCACCGATTTAGACAAAATCATATGTTGTCTCTAGATAGAAAATAATAAAATATCTAACATTCTCTATGACATTATAATAGTCTTACCAAAAAAATAAAAAATCTACATGAATCCAACAATGAAGAACAAGCCAAGCTTATGGACCAAAATGATATGACACATAAATATATGTAGAATATAAAATATGCAACATTTTAAATTAGGGTTACCTTGTCTCATTTTAATGCTATACTTTTAATTTCCCTCAAGCTTGAGATTGTGGTTCCAAAAAATTCTATAAAAATGGAGGGTCATCTTGTTAAATTATGAAATTGAGATGTTGGGGGGAGAAGGGGGGGCTCAATTCTTATTTTGTGTGAAAAAAGGGACATTAAAGTAGAGACCACCCAAAAATATTTAGAAAATCGCTTAGGTATGTGGGCAATGAAGTCCCTATAGGTAGTAATGTAATGAATAACATGGTAATAGAGTTAAATAGAGTTAAATGTCAATAATATTCCAATTAAGAATTTTTTTCCTAGAATTAATAATGTTGATATTATGGAGGAGGGGATTCTATCTTGTTTCCCTCTGGCTCCAAAGAATACGAGCTCTCAAGCAAAAAATATGATTTCTCATCAAGATGTTTTGGTAAATAGTGAAGTGGATTTCATGGAGGATAGTAAATTCATAATAATTATTATTCTATAATGGATGAGTTATTTATTTTTATTTATGTTGTTTCTATTGATAAATTAGAAAATAATTATTTTAGGGTTAATGTGCAAAATGAAGTCATGGAAAAATAATGCTCAATAGTTTCCTCTTGAGAGCCTCAAAGCTAAGGCTTATATTAAGAATTTGAAATATGTTTCCACTTCCCCTACACTTTATTGAATAATAAACCTAGTTTTGATAATGATCTTATATATACCATATTTACAAAAAAAATTAAAAGGAAGAAAACCATCATTAGCTATGTAAACCCTCTTTTTCAAGAGGAGTACAAAGATAATGAGAAGATTGGTATTGAGAGAGGAAGTGAATTGTGTGAGGATAAGAAAACAAGAAACAAATAGACTAAATGACTAATGATCAAAAAATTAGCAAGAAATGGAATAATGAGAAATCACCTAAATGTTTTCATATGATTTATAAGAAAAAAAATCCCTTCTCTTCTTGTCCCCCCTCCAAATGCTTTTAAATTGCTCTATTTGGAATGTCAAAGGCCTAGAGTTCTTTGATAGAGATATATTCTTAGGTCCTATTGTAATAATAGGACTAAATTTTTTTTTATCTATCTACAAGAGACTAAGATTGGATTTATAGTTTCAATTTGTGTGAAAGGATTATATTTTCTTCTCTACTAACTTGTGTAAAAGGGAAAGGTGGGTCTACTATTTTGATGGACCCTAAGTAGGTGCATTTTTTTTTGTTGACAATGGATCTTCCCCTTGTAATAGACTAGTTTGAGTGGTTCTTAAAAAAATGATATTAAATCTAGATTATGTTTTGTGTATACCTCAAATGATAGATATTTGTGAAACATGAACATATATTTATTACTCTTTCCCTAAGGTTGCTTATATTTTGAGGGGAGACTTTAACATGATTAGGTACAAAGAGGGTAAAGTGGGAGAGAATGAATCACTTGGAAATGGAATGAGCTTGATTTTTGGGCCAAAACTAAAAGGTTTCATCTTTTTGATCCTTTGGAAAGGGAAAAAATGTGTGAGTAAGCACATTTGGTTTACTTTGTGTAATAACCAAGTTATAAGTAAAAGCTCTAGATTAGAAAAATTCTTTGTTCATAAGTTGTATTTAACCTTTAAAAATAAAGAGGATAATAATATTTTACATGCATTCCCATCCACCTACGATTAAATCACCTTCGTAATGAAGCTTCAATCAAATTTGATAATAATGTTATTGTTGAGGGTAATAATAAAGATTATTTATTCAAGATTAATGTTATTGTTCTTAAGGAGAAAGATTGTTTGAATGGTATCTACATAGTTAGAAACATCAATAAATATATATTGTGTGAAGTATTTGCTATAATAAACATCAATGTTACTTTGCAAGCTTGGAGGAAGCTATTATAGATTCTTAGTAAGATGAAAACTCTACATCGAAGAAAAGCAGAAAAAGGGTTATAGGAAAAGCTTAATATATATTAGAGTTAAAAATTTAGAATGATATGAAAATAATAAGGCTCAAGAAGAGTTGGTATAGGAAGAATATGTTGACATGTCTATAAAACCTTTATAAATTAAGGGTCAAAAGTTAGGGCTAAGATGAATTGGTAAAAATGTAGGATACCAAGGCATTATTTTTTTAATATCTTAAAATCCAAGTAGAATAAAGGAAAAAAATTCCTTAGTCAGATGTGGTGATAGATGATTTTTATAAAATGAAATAATCCTTCAAAATATTATATCAAAAATTATTCTCTTCTATAGAGAATGATCAATGTATTGCTTTTGAAATTTTCTACAAGAAGATAATTCCAAAAATACTTGAAGTTCAATATGCAAAAGATATCAACAAGGATAATTTAAAGAATGTGTTTAATAATACAGTAAGCTCCTTTAAAAATGGAAAGTTCCTATGGATTAATGGGTTACTCATTGCATTTTTAGAAAGTAAATTGATGCAGGGGCATCATCTCCTTAATTTTGGCTTTTGTTTCTTTCAGGAAATTTGTTTTGTTAAGTTTTGTTTCTTAATATTTTGTAATGCTTCATGGTTGATTCTCTTTGAAAAAATTAGTTAGTAGTTTGGTGTTCTAATTGTGGATGAATCGACAGTTGGAAGGAAACAAATATGCGTAGAGAATGGATGCTATAAATAGAGTTGGTGGTAGAAAGAGAATAGGGGATTGGAGAATGGTGGAAGCAAGAGAAACAATCTAGAGTAGATGACAATGGTCGACTAGAAGAAGAGTCGAATCCTCTTTGAGTGATGGTGATGCGTATTTGATCAGGTCGATCATTGAGGCCGAATGTAAGATGTGCTTGTATCACCCCTATTATATGAATGTAACTCTATAGCTTTTGTTCTTTTGTCATTTCTTCTAAAATGTTCTAGTTGGCCATTTCATGTTAAATCTTGAATTGCTTACAAATCTGAATTGCTCGAGTTTGAAGTCTTTGTTGAAAGCCATTTAAGATGTGTTGTGTAATCCTTTGTAATATATATTGAATGTTGTAACTAAGATCAATTGCTTGCTACCATTAGAGCCATTAAGAAATTTAACTGACATTATACTCTTCCTATCATTGGTTGTGGGGGATTGGTATAATAGCTTGTGGTTTCTAATTTCAATCCTAATTTCCTTTGTGAGAGTTTGCTAATAGTTTGTTTGTGTGAATTTGATTCCTTTGTGACCAAAAAGGCTTGCCATCAAGTGGTATCAGATCCTACAAGTGATTGGGAATTGGTGAGTAAATCAAATTCCTCCAAGGAGAATGGGTAGAGGAGGGGCTCGAGGAAGAGGCAAAAGGGAACAACATGTTGATGAATTGTTGCAGCATTTGATAGCAAGATTGGCTGCGTTGGAAAGGGAATAAAGAAGAGGGACCCCTGATGAATTTGCAAGTGATGATGACAAGGAGGAATAAAAAAAACATGAAGACAATGAGGGAGGACAAGTAGACTAGGAAGGTTTTGAAGAAAGGTTGTTGAGGACTGTCATGAATGTGGGTTCCAAACCAAAGATAGAAGTTCCTACCTATTCGGGAAGTCTCAATGGTGAAGACCTAATTGATTGGATCAATGACTTAGACAAATATTTTGAATATGAGGGTGTAGCAGAAGAAAGGAGAGTGAAATTTGTTTGCACCAGATTGAAGGGCCACACTGCTATGTGGTGGGACTTTGTCCAAACTGAGAGGAGAAGAAAGAATAAGAAAAATATTAACTCTTGGGATCGGATGGTGGAAAAGCTAAAGGCTAAGTTCCTTCCAACAGATTACCAAACTAACCTCTTCAAAAGATTGCATAATTTGAAACAAAAAGACATGTATGTGAAAGATTATATGGAGGAATTCTATAAGTTAGTGATTAGATCTAGGCATAGTGAGGAAGATGTGGAGAAAATTGCTAGATATATGATTGGTCTAAAGTATAGTCTGCAAGATGAATTAATCCTTGTGTCCCCTAGAAGCTTGGAAGAGGCTTATCAACTTTCCTTAAAGGCAAAAGAAAAGTTGCAAAGGAAACAAACTCAACGAGAGAAGAAGAGAGGAAGAGGTTTTAGAGGAAGGGGGCAACAAACTGGTAGAGGGCAACAACATCATCAAGGAGAGGAGGCTATAATTTCTAGTGGGGAAGCAAAAAATGATAGAGGAAGCTTCCAAAACAAAGGGGGAAGATCCTATGGAAGAGGTGGTTCTCAAGGTAGAGGTAGAGGGTTCGCTAGAAAATTCCTTAAGTGCAACCAATATGGACACAAGAGTTGGGAATGCTCTGAATAATCTCAAGGGGAACATTTCAAGTTTGAAAGAAGTAATCAAATTGTTCATGCTGACCAAAAAAGTGTGGGGTCTCCTATTCATCATAAAGAGGAACCAGAATCAGATGAATATTTGTTGTTGAAGAGGGTATTGTTGATGCCTCAAAAAGAAAGCCAAGAACCAGTCCATAGGAGAGCCTTGTTCAAAACCAAGTGTAAGTCCAAAGGTAAATGTTTTAGACTAATAATTGATAGTGGTAGTATAGATAATATTGTTATAGTAGAGATGGTAGAAAAGCTAGATCTTAAAAGAATTAAACATCCATCTCCTTAAAAGGTATCTTGGTTGCAAAAAGGTCATCAATTGTTAGTGAATGAGCAGGCCCATGTTGATTTTTAGATTGGTAATTACAAAGATAATTTTCTTTGTGATGTGATGCCTATGGATGTGTGTCATCTATTGCTTGGTAGACCATGCCAAATTGACAAGAAAGCAGTGCATAATGGAAGGGAGAACACATATACTATTGAGAAAGATGGAGTGAAACATACCTTGATGCCTATGAAGGAGCCTAAAGTGGACAACAACAACAATAGCAGTGGTAAGGTAATGATGGTGAGTGATAAAGAGTTTCTACATGCCTTGAAGAATGAGGAAATAGGATATGCTTTGGTTCTTAAACCTAGGAGTGTATTTACTACTACAAAATTTGATGATTTGCCTCTTAAAGTGCAAGATATTTTAAATGAACATTTGAATATTGTTGTATCTAATTTTCCTAGTGGATTGCCTCCTATGAGGAGCATCAGTCACCAGATGGATTTGATTCCAAGGGCTAGCCTTCCTAACAAGGCTACTTATGGGTTGACACCTATGGAAAATGAGGAAATAAGGAATCAAGTGGAGGACCTTTTAAAGAAGGGTTTGATAAGGGAAAGCCTAATTCCTTGTGTTGTACCCATAGTACTAGTGCCAAAGAAAGGAGGGGAATGGCGTATGTGTACTTATTCAAGGGCTATTAACAAATTTACCATAAGATATAGGTTTCCCATTCCTAGAATTGAAGATTTGATAGATTTTTTAAGTGGCTCCATGTGTTTTTTTAAAATATATTTGAAGAGTGGCTATCATCAAATAAGAATTATACTAGGGGATGAATGGAAGACAACCTTTAAGACTAGTGATGGTTTGTATGAATGACTTGTTATGCCTTTTAGATTTTCTAATCTACCTAGCACTTGAAGCAATGATTTATTTTTTGTTGTGGTAGATAGGTTATAAAAAATGGTGCATTTTATACCTTGTAAGAAAACTAGTGATGCCACTAACATTGCAATTGTTTTCTTCAAAGAAGTAGTGAGGTTGCACGGGATTCCTAAAAGTATCATCTCAAATAGGGATACTAAGTTTGTGGGTCATTTTTAGAGGACACTATGGAAGAAATTGGGCACTAATATGAACTTTATTTCTTCTTATCATCCCCAAATGGATGGGCAAATCGAAGTTGTTAATCGAAGTCGTGGAAATATGTTGAGGTGTATTGCTAGGAAAACACCAGGTAATTGGGATTTAGCTTTGGCTCAAGCTGAGTTTGCATTTAATGATTCTTCTAATCACAGTACTGGATTTAGTCCATTTTATGTCATGTATGGTTTACATCCAAGGGGGGTGTATGAGTTGAGAGATCTTGGTAATATGAAAAGGCAACGTGCAACACGTGAAGATTTTGCTAAACTCATTGATGAGGGCGCAGCCCGAGACTTAGAAAATAACCCACAAACAAGAGAATAATTTTATTATTCAGAAAATGGAGCTTCTTACATGCAGAGGATCTCAAATCCCCAAGTTCTACAACACATGCAAGTTACAGAAAGCTACATAATAACCCTTTCGCAATATGCGAGCTTGTCCCCGAAAAGCTACCCAAAAATTAGAAACCCGCCCATAAATAGAGCTCCTCTTTAGTTTGGAGCCAAAACAACATTAAAATTTGAGTTTAGGTGGTTTGGCACTGAAAATTACAACTTGAAGTTCAAATTTCAAAAGAACATTTGCAATTGTATCTTCTAGAAAGTGCGCCAACTTCTCGGGGCCATAACTTTTGATCCGGGACTCCGATTCGCGAACTGTTTGAACCATTGGAAAGGTCTCAAAGTCAATAACGTGCTCAAAATCCACTACGCCAATTTCGGCAAGTTTTGAGGCCGTTTCGGGAATGCTAAGTGCCTCAAATCTAACTCAGAAGATTTTCAGGTGCAAATCTGGGAAACTAAAACTGCAATATCTTTCAACCCAGGAATAGAAAATAAAAACCATAAATTGGGAATTTCATTATGACGAAAAGGGTATCCAAAAATGTAAAAATATCTAAAAACCAAGAAACTTGAAATTTAACTATTTTTGGGTGATTCAAGATTGCCCTTACAACACTGGATGCTCCTGCATCACTCATCCATGATCTCCATGAAGAGTCCAAAAAAAATATAGAAGAACACAATCAACAATATAAACAACATGTTGATAAGAAGCAGAGGGAGATACATTTTTAGGTTGGAGACCTTGTATTGGCTCACCTTTGAAAGGAAATATTTCCTAAAGGAGAGTACAAAAAATTGAAAATGAAAAAGATAGGACCTTGCAAAGTTCTCAAGAAAGTTTTGGATAATGCATATGAGATATATTTTACTTCAAACCTTGGCATTTCACCTATTTTCAATGTAACAAATTTGTATCCTTATAAGGGGGATGTTGAGGATGGTGCAACAAAGACCGAGCCTTCAAACACTAGGAAACAACAAGGTGTTGCATCTCCTCCAAAAGACATTGAATGCATTCTTGATACACAACTGTGGAAGAAGACCTTAAGGCATGAGTACTTCAAATATCTGGTGAAGTGGAGAGATCAGTTAGTGGAAGATGCTTCTTGGATCACTATATTTGAGCTTTCTTAGTTGGGTTATTCAGTTGCAGATCTCATGAGTAGGAGCTCATGAACTTATTTTTTCTAGGGGAGTTTGATGCAGGGGCATCGTCTCCTTCTTAATTTTGGTTTTTATTTCTTTCTAGCAATTTGTTTTGTTTTGTTTTGTTTCTTAATATTTTGTAATGCTTCATGGTTGATTCTCTTTGAAAAAATTAGTGAGTATTTTGGTGTTGTAACTTTGGATGAATCGACAGTTGGAAGGCAACGAATGTGTGTAGAGAATGGATGTTGGATATAGGGTTGTGGCAGAAAGAGAATAGGGGATTGGAGAATAGTGGAAGCAAGAGAAACAATCCAAAGTCGATGACAATGGTCAACTAGAAGAAGATTTGAAGCCTCTTTGAGTCATGGTGATGCATATGTGATCATGTCAATCATTGAGGTTGAATATAATAAGTGCTTGTATCACCCTTGTTATATGAATGTAACTCTACAGTTTTTGTTCTTTTGTCATTGCTTCTGAAATGTTCTAGTCTGCCATTTCATGTTAAATACAAAATTTCTTACAAATATGAATTGCTCGAGTTTGAAGTCTTTGTTGAAAGCCATTTAATATGTGTTGTGTAAGCCTTTTTAATTTATATTGAACGATGTAACTGAGATCAATTACTCACTACCATCGAAGCTATTGTGCCTGTAGCACACACACCCTGTTCGGAATGGGGACCCTCTCTTTTTCATCTCTATCAGGTCATTTTTTCCTTTGCCCAATTTTTCATGCCCCTTGTTTTGAGTTATAGATGGTCAAGGAGTTGTAAAATTATCATCTTGAGTTGAAAAAGTTTCACCACCCTGGAAATGTCCAATTATTTTCCCTTGGCAGGGTTCCTCTAGCAGTTTTCCTTAAGTCATTGAAATTGTTGTCCATTGTGCCTTGCGGGCCTACCCATGCAGGGTTCCCTTTTTCTTTCATTGTTTCAGTGGCAACCATTCCAGTGCTTCCTCCCACATGGTGGGGCCCGCACCCTACGTTGTCGTCATCCTTGGTTGACCCACCAAAAGGAAAACTCTTGGCTACTTTCCACATCGCGAGACCTGACCTTCCCGCCACCGACTGTTTCAAAAGTCGTGCCCAACTACCTCACTAACTATTGTATGAGAAATTAATGTGGGTTATTAATGATAAAATTCCTATAAATAGACAAGTTGACCTATCATTTTCATTCCTTTGGTTAGAAAAATTATCAGAGCTCGGCTAGCTTACACTGCCTCCACACCCGCGTAATCCTTTCATTTTTTTAAGCATTGCAGACACCAAATTCTTCACAGGTTTTTGTGGGATATTTAGGTAGGTTTTTTGCCGCCACCCTAGTTATGTTTTTTAATGGGTTTAACAAAGTTGTTAAAATCTTGAAAGGAAAAATCCCTTAGACTAGTTAGAACACCAAATTTCGCACAAAACCCACCTTGACAAAACTTGAAACCCCATCGTACACAGGCCCAAAGATCATGCAAAACTTCAAGCTTCAATCGCTATTCTTCACCAAGGTGTTCATGCCCCTCCGTTCTTCAATCCTCCTTCCACCATTTGAACTTCAACCATGAAGCCTAAAGCCTTCGCCCTAGGTGGGTCCACATACGCGGGCAGACATCGCCCCTTCGCCACGACCTATGGAAGTAAAGATAAAACTAAGTAAAATGGGAGTCCAAAGCCCTTGCAGGTTTTCTTTTGCAGACTTCTACATGTAGGCGACACTACACCCATCGTCATTTCCTATCTGTCATCTGACCTCACCGCCCTACCTTGTGGGCCTCGCAAGACTCGTGTCTGCTAAACTTACTAAAGCTTTTAAGTCTCTATCGTGAGCTTCTCTCTATGAAATTCCATCATCTCCTTACCGTCATTATCAACACCATCACAAGCGGCCAAGACCACACTCCTTTCTACATCACAAGACCCGCGATCTCCTTCACCCTCTAGACTTGCCCAACAAAAAAACCCAAGTATAAATCTATGAACCAAGATTCTAAACTTGCATAAACACAAGAAACAAACACTATATTAGATCAAATGGAAGTTAGTATCATGATTCCACAAGAAATCTATTTGAATTGTAAAGGAAAAGGAATGAAATGAAGAACATAAACAAGCATAAACCAAAGATGTTAAATCCTATTCAAATACAAAGCAAACTCTTAATCTCTTGGGGGAGTTGGTGCCAATTTGATGTGGAAATTGGCCCTTTTCCAACTCCTATGCAAGCCTTGTGATTTGATGAAGATGTGATCCACTTTGTTAAAGATTGAAGTGTGTTCCAAGATAAAAATGTGTGCATGACCTAGCTAAAACTTTGATGAAATGGATGAGAATTGCTATGGATTTGAGTATAATAACTTTTCTCAAATTGTGGATGCTAAAATGAGGAATGAGACCTCTTATTTATAGAATGATAGGATGGAGAAATGCCCAAAATGGAGCAAAGTGGGACTAATGATGAGCTCAAGAGTTGTCCTAATTATTGTCATGATTTGTCTGGTTTTGTGTCCATAATAGTTTATTCCTTTGGCCTATTGTTCCTTTATTTGCCATAATAGTTGTTAGAATCAAAGTTAATTGATATGATATAAATGATATAAAAACTCTTAAATAAATAATCATTTATAAACATTAACCGTGGTGATTTTGTGGAACAGGTTACAGAGGGGCGAAGCATGAAGACCATTATTTCCATGTGATTCACCATTTCCCATTAGGTGGTTGTCTTTTAGCATGGTATTAGTTATCAGTTAATGGCTGGGATAGATATCGATTAAGTAGTTCTTGAAAAATAGTAGGTCGATAGGCCATATTACTATTTTTCATATATCGATAGTGTTTTGTTATCCACATATGAGTGGTGGATCTGGTATTTCAAGTATTTCTTTTATAATTGAAGACTTATATATATGACCCTCCATAGGCATGGAAACATCTTAATCACTATTTTTTTGCAAGTTTGGATTAATACATATATTGCTATTGAAGACTAAGCTGCAAGTTTCTTAACATCTTTAGTCCATTCAATTGGTTGGGGAAAAGGGCCTGTTCCCTGCCATTGCTTGGATATTATCAATGGCTTGGACCTTATGAGATTGATACAATATATGATAATGGTGCTATTCGCCTCTGTATCATGGACTCCAAACATAGACATCTCCTCGTCAATGGTCATTAACTAAAGCTCTACAAAAAGCCTCTTTCCAAGGAAGCCTTCTTTTTGGAAGTAGCCAGGGAACTCACTATCGTTCCTTTTGGCCTCCTCCAAGAATGATTTGATTATTATTTTAAAAAAAAGACAAAAAATTAAAAAATTAAAAAAAGAAGAAGAAAACGAAAAAAGGAAAAGAAAAAAATAGAAAAATTGTAAGTAGCAAGCCGGCCCACCACCACCACCTTACCTTTACCCTACCCCATAGCCAGCCCCATCACAACCTCACCCCACCTCCACATCACGCCATAAACCACCCCATACCCCAACCCACCATTCACTCCATCACACCACCACATAGCCCTTTTCTCCCCCTTCCATTCTTTCCACCCCTCACGCACCCCTCATTTCACCCCTTTCTTCAGCGTTGTCTAGCCACAACAACCTTTTCCATACACACACCACCTTGGCATTGGTCCCATCACCTGCTTCATTCACCGTTTATCTTCCAATCATTCACTTCCCTTCGTGCGACCTATCCCTTTCACCTTCTCATTGCATTCATATCCTGCACAATCTCCCATTCTCTAGCCACACGCCTTCTCTCTCCACCGGGTTTTTCCCCCTCTATTACCATTGAGATGGTCGCCTGTGTGTTGCTCATTGGTTGGCTCACCCAAGCATGTTGGCGCCCTTCTCATTTGTTTCCATTTCCTCCATGCCTCCCATAGACATTTTTTAAATGGTATTCCAACCAGGTTTGTGTATCATTTATTATTATATTTGTTTTATTTTGTTTTTAGCAATTATTATGGAAAATTGTGGATGGTTTCGTACACTAAGTTGGGGGGTGCCATGTCACATAATTACCTTGGAATACATCATACCCTGTCGCCACTCCAAGTATTGATTGTCACAGAAGGAAACCCGTTTAAATTGTAAGTTCATTTTTAAAATGCTCATTATTGACAAAACACCCTGCTAAGTTTGTTTATCAATTCTTCTTCCATGGGAGGTATTCATCGATGCCAAGAGCCAAAGGACATGCAAAATGTTAAAAATAATGCAACAGTGTATGGCGTCTTTGAATCTGCAGGGTGGCATGTATTTTTCAAGCAGCTTTGTGGATATCATGATGGGGTAGCTCTTGAATTTGCAATGATGTTAGATGTTGTCAATAATTCCACAAAGGTCTAGGGGCTTTCTTTGTCCATTACGCCCTGAATCATAGCGAAAGTGATAGGGCTACCAAAAACAGGAGATGAGTATTTTCCTACGGCCACAAATAAGCACATTGAGCTCCAACTTCAAATTCAGAGGTTTTTGCAACACGATGAGAAATTGCAATCGACTCCCAACCAGGGCACCAAATGGACCTCTCTGCGTACACATTGGGCTAACGTTGCCAAGGTAGTTATCCAGTATATCACAGGAGAAGGAAGGTATGCCTATATTTTTTCCCACCATTTTTTATTGCTTTTCCATTTATGCCATAATGAGTTCGTTAATATGCCATACTACCTTTTCCATTTCATTAAAAAGATGAGCTTAGAAGTCTGGAAATGTCGCAACAATTCCCTGGCTCACCATGGTTTAATTAAGTTAATTGTTTAAAGGGGTTTAGCCAACATTGTTTTGCCAGGCATTTGGGATGAATTCGCCAAAGAAATAGGGTCAAACCCTTCTTCAACCCCACCAACTGGAAACTCCCGTAGTGCTGGTAAAACTAAAAAATTCTAGCCAAGAATAAGAGCACTCCCATGACACAAAATGGACAAGTCGTGGGTCACAGCCCTAGGCCAAGAAAGATAAATCTGTTAGTGAGGTTAGCAATCCTCTAATTGTAACCCCCTATAATACTAAGCTCAAGAGGAAATACCTAGAAGCATCCTCTGGATTGCAAAAATTGGCCTTTGTAGCTTGTATAGTGAACCAAGAAACACCTGAACTGGATGTTGAAATTTTGGCCACAAAGAAAGTAGGGAAAGATAGGGTGAGTAGAGAAATGGGACGCCAAAAACGCTAGAGGAAAAAAGGAAAAAATGTGGTATCTGAAACATCATCTAAGGAACAGGAGGGAGAATACGTGTTAGAGCCATCCATAAGCTCTGAAGAGCAGAGTTGAGGAGTGGATGCAAGTAACCAAGAATCTAGTCCTTCACTAGCCCCTTCACAAGAACAACCCAATGAGGAAATGCCAAATTCATGGAACCTTTCTCATGATACCACCGCAAATGAAGAGTACTATGTTGAGGAAATTAGGGATCTGCAAGCTAGGGTACGAAGATTAGAAGCCCAGGTATTGATTTTGCAGCCGCAATTGCAACAAGCTTTAGATGTTAATCAACAACAAAATGATGAAATCAAACAATTGAAGGATCAAATAGAACAAACAGCTGCACAGTTCACACTAATCATACTAGGGTATATCACTTTAACAAAGCATAGGAACATGATTGACAAGTTGCAAGCATCATGGGAAGACCAAATTACTGAGAAATGCATGACTGTGGAACACCATCAGGAGAAGGTCAGTGAGTTACAGGCCAAGATGGAATTGCCACTGATTATATCTCTAAGGTTGAGGATCAACAAATCATTTAGGGCCTAAAAGACCAATGGAGTAAGGAAATTTTGACTACAATACAACATTGGACAACCAAGTCATCCTAGGTCAGTGCATATTACATGAGGACATGCAATGTCTTTAGCTGGGGGGAATGATGAGCTCAAGAGTTGTCCTAATTATTGTCATGATTTGTGTCCATAATAGTTTACTGCTTTGGCCTATTATTCCTTTATTTTCCATAATAGTTGTTAGAATCAAAGTTAATCGATATGATATAAATGATATACAAACTCTTAAATAAATAATAGTTTATAAACATTAACCATGGTGATTGTGTGGAACAAGTTACAAAGGGGCGAAGCATGAAGACCATCATTTCCATGTGATTCACTATTTCCCATTAGGTGGTTGTCTTTTAGCATGGTATTAGTTATCAGTTAATGACTGGGATAGATATCGATTAAGTAGTTCTTGAAAAATAGTAGGTCGATAGGCCATATTACTATTTTTCATATATCGATAGTGTTTTGTTATCCACGTATGAACGGTGGATCTAGTATTTCAAGTATTCTGTTTGTAATTGAAGAATTATATATATGCCCCTTCATGGGAATGGAAACATCTTAATCACTATTTTTCTACAAGTTTGGATTAATACATATATTGCTATTGAAGACTAAGTCGTGAGTTTTTTAACATCTTTACTCCATTCAATTGGTTGGGGGAAAGGGCTCGCTCCCTACCATTGCTTGGAGATTATCTTTTACTATTGCATGTGAGGTAATGTTTACATTTGTTCTGTGTGATTTTATATGCAATTTCAGTAATATTTATAATCAAGTATATATGTGGTAATAAGCAATTTCTTGATTACAATTATGAGAAGTGAACGATTTGAGTGTTACTAATGATTGATATAGACACAGGCAGCAGGATAGAAGCTTGACAGTAGCACATAATCTATTTTAGAACGTTGTAAACAAGTCTGTTATGATTGTTGCATCTTGTCGCTAGGGTATAGGGATCCTGTCGCCTGAGCATACAACTCTTGTCGCTTGCATTACATTAGTGTGATTTCAGTAATTAATTTTGTTTTTCACCATTGTTAATAATGTTATGAGATAAAGCATGTTTAGCAGAATTGAGTTAAGATTGTTGGAGTAGATAAGAATTTAAATAGGTCTT
>VDFB02193867.1:308923473-309131986 GCA_007258455.2 Sequoia sempervirens
TAAATAACTTAGGAAGCTTAGGAAAATGGGGAATATTAATTAAATAAATCATTTAATTAGTATTGATGGGGGATATGAAATAGATGAATAAAAGGGATGAATTTGACCATACGGGAGTGGTCAAATTTGGATATTATGTATTAAAAATAATAGAGGTAACAGATATTCGTTTCAAACAAATATCCATTTTTTCTGACAAAATCAATAGGCTCGGGATTTGGTTCAGGATTGCCAAACTTGGAAAGCCAACTAAAAAACGTGTTTACAAAATTTCCTTAGTTTTATGAAGTTCACCCTTATGGCTAATGACTTTTTTTTTATCTAAATTTAATGAAACAAAAAAGGTTTATTAAAAAAATTGTCAGCTTTCCACCAATATAAGATATGCCTTTTTTTGAATTTAATAGATAATTATTATTGATTTTCTACATACATTACGACTAAAGTCCTGATTGATAAGCTGACTGAAAAACTTCTATAATTTTCAAACTATTTAAAAAAAAAAATCTAAAAGATTCATCACATTCTTTGCTTCACATATTATAGGATAAAAAAAAATGAATTTCATAATTTTTTGACCAAGTTATGGTGTTTAGACAAACACATTTTAATAATTTTGAAATGTTCTAATAAAAAAATCATAACTAATTATTTACGTGCAAAAAAAAAAATACAAAAAAATTGTGGCACATCTAGGCATGTGTCCTCTACATATATTGAAAGTTTCAAAAAAATAAATAAATTATTTTTTCTTGTACTTAGGGTGGTCAAACATACACCGGCTCTTATCTTTTTCCTAAAAAATTATTACTACTACATTGAAATTTCAAATTTTCACAAAATAGATTTACTTTTTTCCAAAAAAGGACTAGTTGCTTAGAAACTACATTTGATTTGCTACAAATTATGTTTTTACATATTTTTCAAATTATGTTAATAACCTATTCAAATTTTTATGTCAATTTGTCTAACTCTATTTTTCTGAATTTTTATTGCCATTTAAGGGCCTAGTTTGGACCCCCATGATCCTGCATTGACCCTCATCCTTCTCTCTAGGAGGAAACTCCACATCCCTATTAGCCTCAATCTTGTTTTACATGGACCTCAACTTAATATTGATTTGATTAAGTTCAAGAAAAAACCATTTAGTAAGTCTAAATTGACCCACAACTTCGTCTCTATCAAGCCTTAGGACATTATAAATGTCCTCTCTATTAGAATTAAGCTAAGGTAAATCCTTTGAAAGGTCTTAGGGTGAAAAACCATGTTCCCCTTTAGAATTTATAAGAGCAACAATAGGGCTTTTTCTACTTTTATTAGTAGGAATTTTAGGTATTTCATCCATCTTACCCTTGCCTTAAACACTTAACTTTCTCTGTGTTATCTTTGGGTTTTAATTTTTTTATTTTTCACATTAGAAGAAATTTGGACAACACCAGGGTTAGCTCCTTCCATATAAAAGATCCGCTTGACCAAGAAATCTAAGCTCTATTCCATTTTTTGAATGACTTACCATTCCTATATTTTTCATCCTCCGACAAGGGATTGGAGAAAATTTATACCTCATTCTCCACCCGCCATTCCTTATCCCCATCAGACTCCATAGACTCTGATCTGTATTTGTTAGCCAAAAAAATTGAAATATCCCAAAAGTGGACATTACATTAATTTTATTTTATATTGATTTGGGATGTTAAAATTTTGAAGTGTCTTTTTGTATCTTATATTTAAAAAAATAAGTTGAAGCTTTTAATATATTAGGTATTTTTTCAAACATCACACATTCCTTGCTTATGTTTTCACATTTTGCATACACGTCTATGAGGGCAGTTGCAACCATGACATCATACAAAAATTCCTCTATCCTTTAGTTTTTAATGGCATATTTCAGTTTCAAATGAGCATTGTGGGCAATGCATAGGACCCCTATTTAAAATTTTGTTGATAAAAGCCAAGTGTTGATAACTTCAAACCGTAGTTTGTGTTTTCATTTGCTTTCCAACATGTGGTTTCATATTCCTACCTTAAAAATGGATTGTGGCTTAAATCTAGATAACCTTGGTCATGCTTCATCATATCTTGGGTGACCACCTCCGACATAGTTTGTAGCATATATACTCTCATCCTTTTCTTATCAAATGTGCTCTTATAATTTTTCTCCTTGGATATAATCTCAAAAGCTCTATGAGATTGATGATATTTAGGTTTAATAACTAAAGCTCCTTCATGTTAATATAATTCAAAAGGATATTGTTCTCAATACTATCATCCATTTTGTGAATAATCTCATCAATAAAATTTTATTGATTCAAAGAATAAGGAGTAAGTAATAGATACACCTCTCTTTTTTTATCAAATCCTTTGCATGGTGTATTTGAAGGGATATCATAAGAAGCTAAGACATTGTGATAGGAAGTTGTCAATATACTTTCTAAGGCCAACTTGGTTAGTGTAGTAGACTTACAACTAATACATTGTGTTGCATAAAACTGAGAGGTCATTGTTATTTATGCACTCACTCATTAGTACTTGACCAGGCTATTCCATGGATAATCACTAGAGAGAATATTATAATGATAATCGATAAGGAGTATATCTCAATTTTCTCCTTGTTTAGATAGATGCATATCAAGTGGTCTCTATTTGACTAGACTAAGTGATGCATCCCTTCGAAGAGAGGAATATATGAATGATTATGCATATTTAAAATCATCAATTAATAAGAAAAAATAATATATATATATATATATATATGGGTGTAACACATATGAATTTAAACCTTAAAATTATGATTAGAGTCTACTAAGTTTATCATTAAAGAGGATCGAAATATGATCGAAGATAAGAGAAATTTATTTAATCCTCTTTTTAGAAATAAAGATTAAGAAATTCATATGAAATGAGTGCTTGAGTTTGATGATTCCATTTAGGAGCACATCAAACATGTAAGAAAATGAGCATTTGGATTATGAGTAGGAATCCCATATTTCTTGTACTTTGATTGTATATGTTTTCTTAGATATTGTATTTTGAAAGTTAAATTACATTGGCATGAGTTGTTTTGTTTTAAAAATTCATATATATTCATAAGCATGTGAGTGTGCATAAAGAGACAAAAAATGTGACTTATTTTATCTCAACCTTGACCATTGAGACAAGAAAAAAAACAATAAGGATAATGCACATATATAATGTTCTAGTGAACAAAACATATGACAATTTCTTTATGTATTTATTTTTAAGTAGTTTGGAGAATTTTTGTTATGATCATTCACTTGAAAAATATAGTGATATTTCAAGGCTAAAAAAATTCATGGAGGGAAGAGAATCTAGTAATATTTTAATTTTTTTTTTCTTGTATCATTTTTTTATACAAATGTAAAAGATGGATCAAATAGGTTAAATTCTATAATGTATATATATATATATATATATATTAGTTATATCTCTCAAATTTTACTTGCAAGATATAATGTTAGTTTTTTCTAGAGTATAAAATGATATCCTTCTTAAATGTATAGTGCAAGCATATTAAATGCTTGATAAAAAAAAATCAAAACTTTTCAAGAAAATACAATTGCAAAGTGTAAAGTCAAATATAGCTACTAGTATCCCAATTATAATTTAGTGATTAGTACAATCTAAACAAGCTAAACAATTCTAGTCATGCGTGTGGTTTTACCCAAGAAAAATCAGGCTACATAGTGGGATTATAAATCAATGTAAATAATTAACAACTTAAAAAGAGAAAATGAAATGATGAGATTTTAAAGACAATATAAATACACAATAGACATATTGCAAAAATGGCCTTGCACATGTGTTGATTGAGCATTAGAGAGGTGTTCCATCAAATTCTACATATCTTTTAGTATAACCTATAAAAATGATTAATATAGCCTAACCTACTCTTATACCATGCTAGAATTTAGGATCTTAGGACACCAATCATTATAAAAAAGATATAAAATAAATAAAATGAGAATCATACAAACATATAATTTACACATTGCATGAGATATACATGGGGAAAACCCTTTCAGGTATAAAAACCCCATAAATAATCATTTTATTAAAACACTTACAATAATGGTCTGTTATAACATAAATCGAGTTTGGGGAACACTTCTCCATACTTCCACATGTCCAATAATATCTCATGTGCATAGTGATATAATTCATTATAAAATCTCCAAATTATATATCTCTCAAATGAGACATACCCTCCTTAAATATAGGAGAAAGGGTGGCATAATACTTGAAAGGGTATTAGTCACGCCTATTCAACAACCACCATTCATATATAATTAATCATCTAATATTTATTAGACTATAACTATTTCAAATGGGGTATGCTTAATAAGCATATAATATATAAGGTTTTATAACCTTATATTAGAACAATATATAAGTGTTATAAGGGTATGACCCCTAATAACATTATGTTCTAATAATAACAAACCATATTTGTCTAGGAGGCCAACATATCGTTAGTTATTCAACTATTTATGATGTTTTTGACAATATATAGTCACATATCTAGTAGTTGTGATGACATAAGCATCCTAAGGTTTAACACTTTTATTGTTATTTTCAGTCCTAGGCCTTACTAGGTTATTAACAAAAAAAACAATTTCAATAAGGAATAGGGTAGGGGCTAAAGGACAACCATGTTAAATGGACCTTTTTAGATAAACATGCTTAGTCAAGGAGCCATTGATGTCAATTTGACCAGAGGCATCTTTAAACAATATCTTTATTCATTTGTATAATTTTAAATGGAAACCAAAATGCTCCAAGACAAAAAGAATAATATGCCATTATACCCTATTTTGGCTTTCTCAAAATCAAGCAACATAATACAAATATTTTGATTGGAATGTTTTATCCAATTGAATCCCTCTCAACTTGCAATTAAGATATACATTTAATAAAACTATTTTGAGTCACATAAATAATATTTGACAAAACTTTATATAATCTAAGAGGTAAGAGTTTAGCTAGAGTCTTATAAGAGACATTAAAAAGGGTAATAAGTCTCTAGATATTGATGCTATTTTTCTCACCTTCTTTAGGTTGTAGATTAATGACCCTTTGATAATATTTTTACCTAGAAAACCTTATTTAAAAGCCTCATTGTACACTTCAACCAAATCCTATGTGATCCAATCACTATTTATGACGGCAAGCCTTGATGGTCACAGAGGAATCAAATGCACACAAAAAAACTCTCAACAAACTCTCACGAAGGAAATTAGGATTGAAATTAGAAACCACAAGCTATTATACCGATCCCTCACAACCAATGACAAGAAGAGTACAATGTCAATTAAATTTCTCAATGTCTCCGATGGTAGTGAGAAATCGATCTTAGTTACAACGTTCAATATATATTACAAAGGCTTACACAACACATCTTAAATGGCTTTCAACAGAGACTTCAAACTCGAGCAATTCAAATTTGTAAGCAGTTCAGGATTTAACATGAAATGGTAGACTAGAACATTTTAGAAGCAATGACAAAAGAACAAAAATTGTAGAGTTTCATTCATATAACAGGGGTGATACAAGCATATCTTATATTTGGCCTCAATGATTGACATGATCACGTATGCATCAACATCACTCAAAGAGGCTTTGACTGTTCTAGTCAACCATTGTCATCGACTCTGGATTGTTTCTCTTGCTTCCACTGTTCTCCAATCCCATGTTCTCTTTTTGCCACAACCTTGTATCCAACATCCATTCTCTACACATATTCGTTTCCTTCCAACTGTTGATCCATCCAAAGTTACAACACCAAAATAATAATTGATTTTGTCAAAGAGAATCGACCATGAAGCATTACAAAAGATTAAGAAACGAAACTAAAATAAAAATTAACAAAACAAACTGCCAGAAAGAAACAAAAACCAAAATTAAGAAGGAGATGATGCCCCTGCATCAAAATCCCTAGGAAGAAAGAAGTTCATGAGCTCTTGCTCATGAGATATGCAACCAAATAACCCAACTGAGAAAGCTCTGATTCGGTGAGCCTAGAAGAATCTTCCACTGGCTGATCGCTCCACTTCACTAGATATCTGAAGTACTCATGTCTTTGGGTCTTCTTCCATAACTGTGTATCAAGAATGCATTTGATGTCTTGCAGAGAAGATGAAACACCTTGTTTTTTCCCAGTGTTTGAAGGCTCAGTCTCTACTGCACCATCCTCAACATCCCCCTTATAAGGATACAAATTTGCTACGTTGAAAATAGGTGAAATGCCAAGGTCTAAAGGTAGAGATATCTCATATGCATTATCCAAAAATCGTCTGAGAACTTTGTAGGGTCCTATCTTTTTCATTTTCAATTTGTTGTACTCTCCTTTAGCAAATATTTCCTTCCGAAGGTGAGCTAATACAAGGTCTCCAACCTGAAAATGTATCTCCCTCCGCTTCTTATCGACATGTTGTTTATATTGCTGATTATGTTCTTCTATATTTGTGTTTGACCTCTTCATGGAGATCATGGATGAGTTTAGTAAAATATTCACCTATTGCACTTTGCCTTTCCATATTACCAAGATCTCTCAACTCATACACCCCCCTTGGATGTAAACCATACATAACATAGAATGGACTAAATCTAGTATTGCGATTAGGAGAATCATTAAATGCAAACTCAACTTGAGCCAAAGCTAAATCCCAATTACCTAATGTTTTCCCAGCAATACACCTCAACATATTTCCAAGACTTTGATTAACAACTTTGTTCTTCCCATCTGTTTGGGGGTGATAAGCAGAACTAAAGTTTATATTAGTGCCCAATTTCTTCCACAGGGTCCTCCAAAAATGACCCACAAACTTAGTATCCCTATCTGAGATGATACTTTTAGGAATCCCATGTAACCTCACTACTTCTTTGAAGAACAAATTTGCAATGTTAGTGGCATCACTAGTTTTCTTACAAAGTATAAAATGCACCATTTTTGAGAACCTATCTACCATAACAAAAATTGAATCATTGCCCCTTTGTGTATGAGGAAAACCCAACAAAAATTCCACACTCACCAAATCCCAAGGCCTAGTTGGAACTAGAATTGGCTAATATAATCCAACATTTTGGCTTGTCCCTTTAGCATGTTGAAAAACACTGCACCTTTCAACATATCTCCTCACATCTGCTTGCATCTTTGGCCAAAAATAATGAGTTCTCAACTGCAAATAAGTCTTATCCTATCCAAAGTGGCCAACAAGACTACCACAATGCTTTTCCTTCAACAAATTGTCTCTCATGGGCCCTATAGGAATGCATAATTTATTCCCCTTGAACAATAGACCTTTTGAATCATATAATCCACCCATGTCTCTCTATTTCTACAAATAGGATCATTGCAAGCTACAAGTGCTTCCTTAAAATCTGCATCCTTTGCATACAACTCTTTCAAACTTTCAAAGCTCACACTATTAGTTTGTACTTCACATAACAACAAATTATTTCTACTCAAAGCGTCAACAAATTTATTCTTTTGTCCACTTTTATGCTTCAAAACAAAATTAAAACCTTGGAGATACTCAACCCACTTGGCATGTCTTTGATTCAATTTATGTTGGTTGTTGATAAACTACAAACATGGTTATTCATGTATACAATGAACTGTTTAGGCAGTAAATAATGTCTCCATTTATCTAAAGATTGAACTAAAGCATAAAATTCCAAATCAAAAGAAGAATACTTCCTTTTTGCATCATTTAGTTTCTCGCAAAAGAATGCTACTAGTTTACCTTCTTGACTTAGGACAACCCTAATAGCTAACCCACTAGCAACACACTCTACTTGAAACACTTTCTCAAAATCAAGCAAAGCAAGAATGGGCTACTCACTCACCTTTTGCTTAAAAAATTTAAAACTATCTTCATCCTTCCTAGTCCATTCGAATGGCCTCTTATTTCCCTTAATAGTCTCAAGAATAGGTGCTACCACATGACTGAAACTTCTAATAAATTTTCTATAAAAACTTGCGAGCCCATGAAAGCTTGTTGCCTCTATTACATTTTTAGGTGTTGGCCAATTAAGGATAGCTTGTACCTTCTCTTTGTCCATCTTCAATCCCTCCTTTGACACCACAAGCCCAAATAAACTAGTTTGGTCTGCATAAATACACACTTTTTTAGATTTATCTGCAACTTCTCCTCTTGCAGCCTCTTCAATACCTGCCTCAAATGCTAAAGATGCTCCTCCTTAGACCTTCTAAACACCAAAATTTCATCCAAGTATACAATCACAAATTTACTAAGGAATGGTTTCAAAACCTCATTCATGAGACACATAAAAGTGCTAGGTGCATTAGACAATCCAAAAGGCATAACAAGTCATTCATACAAACCATCACTAGTGTTAAAGGTTGTCTTTCGTTCATCCCTCGATCTAATTCTTATTTGGTGATAGCCACTCTTCAAATCTATTTTTGAAAAATACATGAAGCCACTTAAACAATCCATCAAATCTTCAATTCTAGGAATGGGAAACCTATATCTTATGGTAAATTTGTTAATAGCCCTTGAATCAGTACACATATGCCATTCCCCTCCTTTCTTTGGCACTAGTATTGTGGGGAAAACACAAGGACTTAGGCTTTCCCTTATCAAACCCTTCTTCAAAAGTTCCTCCACCTGCTTCCTTATTTCCTCATTTTCCATAGGTGTCAACCTATAAGTAGCCTTGTTAGGAAGGCGAGCCCCTGGAATCAAATCCATCTGGTGACTTATGCTCCTCATAGGAGGCAATCCACTAGGAAAATCAGATGCAACAATATCCAAATGTTAATTCGAAATATCTTGCACTTCAAGAGGCAAATCATCAAATTTTGTAGTAGTAAATACACTCCTAGGTTTAAGAACCAAAGCATATCCTATTTCCTTATTCTTCAAGGCATGTAGAAAATCCTTATCAGTCGCCATCATTACCTTACCGCTACAATTATTGTTGTCCTCTTCAGGCTCCTTCATAGGCATCAAGGTATGTTTCACTCCATCTTTCTCAATAGTATATGTGTTCTCCCTTCCATTATGCACTACTTTCCTGTCAAATTGCCATGGTCTACCAAGCAATAGATGGCACACATCCATAGGAATCACATCACAAAGAACACTATCTTTATAATTACCAATCTGAAAATCAACATGGGCCTACTCATTCACTAACAATTGATGACCTTTTTGCAATCAAGATACCTTGTAAGGAGATGGATGTTTAATTATTTTAAGACCTAAATTTTCTACCATCTCTATTGCAGCAATATGATATGTACTACCACTATCAATGATTAGTCTACAACATTTACCTTTGGACTTACACTTGGTTTTGAACAAGGCTCTCCTTTGGATTGGTTCTTGGCTTTCTTTTTGAGGCTTTAATAATACCCTCTTCAACAACAAAGATTCACTCAATTCTGGTTCCTCTTTATGGTGAACAGGAGACCCCACGCTTTCTTGGTCAGCATGAACAATTTGATTACTTATTTCAAACTTGGAATGTTCCCCTTGAGATGATTCAGAGTATTCCCAACTCTTGTGTCCATATTGGTTGCACTTAAAAAAATTTCTAGCAAATCCTCTACCTCTACCTTGAGAACCACCTCTTCCATAGGATTTGGCCCCTTTGTTTTGGAAGCCTCCTCTATCATTGTTGGTTTCCCCACTAGAACTTCCAGTCTCCTCTCCTTAATGATGTTGTTTCCCTCTACCATTTTGTTTCCCCCTTCCTTTAAAACCTCTTCCTCTCTTCTTCTCTTGTTGACTTTATTTCCTTTGCAACTTTTCTTCTGCCTAAGGCAAGTTGATAAGCCTCTTCCAAGCTTCTAGGGGAAACAAGGCTTAATTCATCTTGCAGACTATACTTTAGACCAATCATATATCTAACAAATTTATCCACATCTCCTCACTATGCCTCGATCTAATCACTATGCCTAGATCTAATCACTAACTTATAGAATTCCTCTATATAATATTTCACAGACATGTCTTTTTGTTTCAAATTATGCAATCTTTTGAAGAGGTTAGTCTGGTAATCTATTGTATTGAACTTAGCCTTCAACTTTGCCACCATCTGATCCCAAGAGTTAATCTTTTTCTTATTCTTTCTTCTCCTCTTAGTTTGGACGAAGTCCCACCACATAGCAGTGTGGCCCTTCAATCTGGTGCAAGAAAATTTCACTCTCCTTTCTTTTGCTACACCCTCATATTCAAAATATTTTTCTAAGTCATTGATCCAATCAATTAGATCTTCAACATTGAGACTTCCTGAATAGGTAGGAACTTCTATCTTGGGTTTGGAACCCACATTCATGACAATCCTCAACAACCTTTCTTCAAAACCTTCCTTGTTTCCTTGTCCCCCCTCATTGTCTTCTTGTGTTTGTTCTTCCTCCTCATCATCATCACTTGCAACTTCATCAAAGGTCCCTCTTCTTTGTGCCCTTTCCAAGGCATCCAATCTTGCTATCAAATGTTGCAACAATTCATCACCATGTTGTTCCCTTCTGCCTGTTCCTCAGGCTCCTCCTCTACCCATTCTCCTTGGAGGCATTTTGTTTACTCACCAATGCCCAATAACTTGTAGGTTTTGATACCACTTGATGGCAAGCCTTACTGGTCGCAGAGGAATCAAACACACACAAACAAACTCTCAACAAACTCTCACAAAGGAAATTGGGATTGAAATTAGAAACCATAGGCTATTATGTCAATCCCTCACAACCAATGACAGGAAAAGTACAATGTTAGTTAAATTTCTCAATGGCTTTGATGGTAATGAGAAATTGATCTTAGTTACAACGTTCAATATATATTACAAAGGCTTACACAACACATCTTAAATGAATTTCAATAGAGACTTCAAACTCAAGCAATTCAAATTTGTAAGTAGTTCAAGATTTAACATGAAATGGCAGACTAGAACATTTCAGAAGCAATGACAAAAGAACAAAAACTATAGAGTTCCATTCATATAACAGGGGCGATACAAGTACATCTTATATTCAGCCTCAATGATCGGCCTAATCACTTACACATCACCATCACTCAAAGAGGCTTCAACCATTCTTCTAGTCGACCATTGTCATCGACTCAGGATTGTTTCTCTTGCTTCCATTGTTCTCCAATCCCCTGTTCTCTTTCCACCACCAACCCTATTTCCAACGTCCATTCTCTACACATATTCATTGCCTTCCAACTATCAATTCATCCACAGTTAAAACACCAAACTAATAACTGATTTTGACAAAGAGAATTGACCATGAAGCATTACAAAAGATTAAGAAACATAACTAAGACAAAACTTAACAAAACAAACTACCTGAAAGAAACAAAAACCAAAATTAAGAAGGAGATGATGCCCTTGCATCAATTTACTTTCTAAAAATGCAATGAGTAACCCATTAATCCGTAGGGACTTTCCATTTTTAAAGGAGATTACAGTATTATTAAACACATCCTTAAAATTATCCTTGTTGATATCTTTTGCAGATTGAACTTCAAGTATTTTTGGAATTATCTTCTTATAGAAAATTTCAGAAGCAATACATTGATCAATCTCTATAGAAGAGAATAATTTTTGATATAAGATTTTGAAGGCTTCTTTCATTTTATAAAAATCATCTATCACCACATCTGACTAAGGCATTTTTTTTCTTTATTCTACTTGGATTTTAAGATATTAAAAAAATTATGCCTTTGTATCCTACATTTAACCAATTCATCTTAGCCCTAACTTTTGACCCTTAATTTGTAAAGTTTCTATAGACATTCCAACACATTCTTGACTTATACCAACTCTTCTTGAGCCTTGTTATTTTCATATCATTCTAAATTTTTAACTCTAGTATAGATTAAGCTTTTCCTATAACCCCTTTTCAACTTTTCTTTGATGTAGAGTTTTCATCTTACTAAGAATGCATAATAGCTTCCTCCAAGCTTGCAAAGTAATATTGATGTTTATTATAGCAAAGAATTCACACAAGATATATTTATTGATGTTTCTAACTGTGTAGATACCATTCAAACAATATTTCATCTTAAGAACAATAACATTAATCTTGAATAAATAATCCTTATTATTGCCCTCAACAATACCATTATTATCAAATTTGATTGTTTTGGAATCAAGGAACACTAAGAGGGGGGGTGAATTAGTGTTCTACAAAATTTAACTTTATTAACTTGATCTTTAAACCAATTATAACATTGAACCAAAAGAAAGATGAAAGAACACAAGGCAATCAACCACAACACCATAACACAAGGATTTTTTATGTGGAAACCCTATTAGGGGAAAGACCACAGTGGAGGTTAATCCACAATATGAGTATACTCAAAATAAGTGTTTACAAATGGGAAAGGCACATGCATTCAGGCACACTACCTAGAGCTCACTGCTCAAATACAAAAGGTTTACTGCCCAAAAGAAGAATCACTATCTTACAGTCACAGTTGGAAGACAACTGGAGTGGATGAACTATGAGATAGCATCTGCTAATGCTTGATTATAGTTCTGGTTAAGCACATTGATCGCACTCTCCACATTCTGTTTGATTATGCTCTTGAAACTTTGTCTGCTTTAATTTGAATCACCAATCTTTGTTCTGCTCAAATGAAACTGCACACAATCGATCAATATTCCTTTTGAATCTCACATCATATCACATCATGCATCAAAATGATATGAGTAATCGATTATATATATCCATGACTAGAGATTACATCAATTGCATGTTGGCTTTAACAAAATATGAAATGTGTACAAACTGTTATCCCAATCCATAAACAACTATCAATGTGAACAAGACAATGTCATCCAAAACATAGTGAGGACCCAAAAAAACATGTCTCAAACACGAACCACCTTAAACAATTATGCCTCGAATATCCATAATGTGCTATAGTCATCTAGTCAGCCTTTATGCACTATTAGACTGAAAATCAATAAACTGGATCTTCTAACTTGCACACCAATCAATATGAGGCCCTGTGATTCAAAGATGAGATAGTTCATACATCAAAAGACCTTCCCTGAGATCCACAACATAAAATGATAACAAGAAATTACATATGAGTCAATATACACAACTCTGTCGGATGCCCTGTTTTAGCTTTGACAGTTAACACATATCTTCAATCTGACTTCTAGTATAAGCAAATACTAAAGTGCGGATATGATTACCGACTAGGGTTGCCATCAATGAAAACACTAGATGACTTGTGCAGTGTCTCTTGCCAATAATCTCCCCCTTTGGCATTGATGGCAACACTTAGTGAAAAATGACTAAGTGTCGGAATCAATACCAACATGAATACACTGCAATTCTCAAAACTTCAAAAAGATTTTTAATCACAACTCCCCCTAAGATGAATATGAAATTTTTCACTGTTTCACACTCCCCCTTTGACATCAATGGTAAAGACAAGAATTCGCATGCCAAAAATTATACAAAATTTCTAAACATGCTTTTCTAACTTACATGGACTTGAATATGTTTGTAAAATTGTTCTTCAACAAGCTTAAACAGTGTCTCAACCCTTTTTGAGACTCTCCAAAATAGTCATGTGACCACATAATAGGTAGGTTTGCATCTCTGTTGACTCAAGATTTTCTAGATCACTGGCAACCATAGCATCCTGTGCTTCCTTCAATGCACTAAGAATTGTCTCCATTTTAGGACCAATTAGTCCTCTGAGCTCACATACCCTTTCTACAATTCTGTCTTTTTCATGCTTCAAAATTTTAATTTTGTCAAGAAGGGATATGACTTGACCTTCTTGCTTACCAACAAAAACAGTTAGAGGATCAAAGGCTTGAGAAATATCTGCTAACTGTTTCTCATATTCCTTAATTTTCTTCTCAGTGACCTCAGTGAATTTTGACAAGGATAAGCATGACTTGTAGATATTTTCACCCTTAGATAATGCACCTTGAATGTTCTTTTCACAGGTAGCTAATAAGGCTTTATCATTAGCAATCATACACTTCAGTCTACTGAACCTATTTGCATCAAATTATTTTTGGACCTTATCCTCAACTGACTTTTCAAGAGACTCAAAGTGAGTACTTACAGAGTTGATAAATTTCTTTAGTTGACCAGAGGGAGAATCAGATGAGTCGTTGACATGTTTGGGCATGATCTTCTCCAAGATATCGGATGCAAGACTTAGCAACTCACTGTCCTCAATGTGATATTTCAATATCTCCTCCCTTGCCTTGGCCTAAGCAAATGATGCTACCTTCATCTTCTGAATAGGGGATAGAGTGGCCAAGTTGATAGGACCTTCAACCAATTCAGGGTCAAACTCCTCTTGTTGTTCTTCTAAAAACTTCTTTACTGACTTTGTAGTGTCTCTTGCTTCCATAACAACCTCCTTTGCCTCAACCTTCTTTTCTTCAATCATAGATTCTTGCTTGGCTTTGGGAATCTCTATTTCTTCAACTGACATATCTTTAGGAGCTTCAGTCTCCATGGGAATTTCAGTATCTTTCATATCTAGAGGATTCAAAGTGTCCCCAATTATGTCTTCCTTCACTTCTTCAATATTAGCCTGAATATCTTGAACTTCTGGACCAGATGGAACATCTTCACCATGAGTTTCTTCAGAGACAATGTTATATATGTTCTTCAACAGAAATGCCTTAAGAATTTTCTCAGTGTCCTTTTCTACTTCCTCAGTCTACCCGATCATAAGCTTATTCACCCTTGATTTGCTCTTAAAATCCTTTTTAGCATCATTAAGGATTTTCTTCATTTCTTCTATTGACATTACTGGACATAGATTGGCAAGTATGCATTCTCTCATTCGTTCATCTTCAGCTCTTGCATTTACTCTCCTCATTTCTAAGACTTCATATAACCCTTTAGGTAACTCTGACATTATTTCAGTGAGAGTCATATTGAAAATATTCAAATATTTTATTGTGGCTTCTTCAAGAGTTCTCTGATCGACACTATCAAAAGTGTCATAACATTCAAAAAGTGGTTTGAGATTACCATCCTTAATTAAAGCTTTTTCCACTTCCTCTACAGTTATACCTGATCTATCAGTTTTCTTGGCTTTTTCTTCACTGGAGGGCTTGTCCTTAGAGACTTTTGATGCCTTTTTTCCCTTATGCTTGATTTCTCTTACTTCTTCATCTGATTCAGTTTCTTCAACATCTTCAACAACATAGACTCTTGTGCTTTTATCGTTCTTCCTCTTTCCTTCTCTTCTGGATGTCTTGGCTTGAGCTATTACTAGGCTTGATTTCTTTGTAGGACCAGATGAGGGTGCAGAGCTCCATGTCGATCTAGTTTTGGCAGAGGATGTTGCCAGACTAGCTGACTCGGTTCTAGCAGGCTCCCCTTCTTCAACTTGTTCTCTTTTCTTCCTAGCTTCCCTCACTGCTTCAACTAATATGTCGATGCTTTCTACAAAAGCTTCAACTTCCTTTCTCACCTGCTAGACTATCATAGGCTTCTTTAGTTGTTCATGCACTTGCATATTCTTCTCTTCAAAGGTACCAAACCTTTCTTCTGTCAGATCCCAAGGTTTACTCAACAAGTGTTGGGCATACAACTCCAAAATGTGTTCTTCAACCTCATATCCCATAAGCATTATCCAAATTGTTCTAGGTTTTGCTACTTCCATCAAACACTGATCAATGTCAACCATGAAGCAAATAGTTTCTTTATATTTTTCCACAATAGATTTAGGAATCCTTTCCGTAGCTTGCATTTCATTCTGAAAGCTTTTGAAGTAACCCCAGACAACAGTTTTCCTTGCTTTGCTATCACCAATTCTATATAAGATGTATCTAATTTGAACAGCTACTAGTCTGTCACCTTCCCATTGCACTTTACCAATTCCCAGAACTTCATTCATGAAGTAGAAGAATAGACATAACAATAGATTTCCATACTTGAAAAAGTTCTTCTTGTCCTCTTGATTTTACCAAAATTTTCAATTAGTTGGCTCCTGAGTAACTCACATAAGTCATATTCTGCATTTTCCTTGACCATTTGATAAGCTGCATAGATTGCAATACCGAATATAGAGTTATCCTAGCTAGAGTGATAGATTTTATATCCAATAACCATAGAAGTAAATCTTACATCCAATTCAATGATGTCATTAATTTTCATGGCTCTCTTGTCAAAAGTGGAACCGGTTGCCTCAGTGATTGTTTGGTTCTTCACAACTTTCAATTTGGGCAACCCACCAGATGAATTTAGACCAATAACAATGCTCATAGCTTCTCTTGTGATCTTGAAGGGTTGATTTAACCACATGAACTCGGCATGCACTTGACTCAGTATGTATCAGACCCATTCATTTTTTCGAACATAGGAAACTTCACAATTTGTGTGAACTTCTCCTCCAAAGTCTTAAATTCAGGCCTTACATAGAGATCTTCTCCCACAATGTGATTTGTGTACAAATTTAACAACTGGGAGCTTCCTAATTCCTCAATGTTCGCATGAATATATGCCCTAATATCGTCAATGTGCAAAACACCATACAAAACAAAAGAAAATGCACCTAATGGTTCTGTCTCAATGGATTTGAATGGGTGCCATTTGAATTTTGGGTGGGGTCTATCCTTAATATCGACTACTAATGGAGCAACCATTTCCAAAAATTTCAAGTTCACAAGTTTTGTAGATAAATACCTTTCGCCAAATTAGGGTTTGTTCACTGAATCACCTTTAGACTTGAATCTTGCCAAAAAAATTTGCAGAGCTCTCCAAACTTCTTTTTTTCGAAATGCAATGTGACAAATGAGGAATAGAAGTAGCATTTTATCATTCACACACCTAACCTTTTATCGCAATAAATGCTTTTGCCCTAGGTCTTCTGAATACCCTATTTTCATAGTTTGTGAAAGAAAATTCTTTTGTGGACCTTCAATTTTGCATAAATTTCCTCCACAAGTGTTCCCAAAACATTTGTAGATCACTAATGAAATCGTTGCAATTTGCCACATTCTGGTACCAACTACCAGCAGGGGGTAAAAGATTTTATTAAGAGCTCCCCCTAGGCTAGAGGCCTTAAATTAATTTCTAGAGGAATTTCCAGTGCCAGATTCTAGTGTGGATTCATTTCCTACATCAGAAACACTCTTCTTCACCCATGTCTTCTTCATTTGATTCCTGATCTCATCTGTAGTAAATTTTCCTTTTCCCTTATCATCCTTTTGCATATTTTTCCTTTTGTTTACTAGACACTTCTTGCTTCTACAAAATCTTGCAATGTGACCAGATTTGTTACAATTATAGCACATGACATTTCTTTATCCAGACCAGTTATTCCATTGATTTTCTCTTGATCTGCACTAGTTAGCAATATGGCCAAATCTATTGCAAGCATAACATCTGACATTTCTATTGAAAAAGTTGTTTGTCATATTTTTGCATTCAATTGACTTATGACCATACTTATTGCAATTGAAACATTGACTAGAGAATGATGGAACACTTGGATTCATTCTACTTCTACATTGAGCAACCATATGACCAAATTTATTGCAAACAAAATAGTATCCATTGAATTTTTGAGCATTGGGTTGTCTTACTGGATACCTTCTAGCTTTTCTCATCTAATTTCCTTGCCTAAATTTCCTTTGAACAAATCCAAAGCTTTCTCCTTTCTCATATCCAAGACCTTGCTTGTCATTTCCAATCTTCTAACTTTGAATCAATTCATCAAGCTTAGATGAGCTAATCTTGAACTTCTCCTTGTATTCATTTGCAGTAGCAAGTTTATCCCTGAGAGTAACAATCTGTCTTTCAAGCTCTTCTTCATTCTTTATGGATTGTTGCAATTCAAGCTCCAACTAATTGAATCCATCATTAATTCTTCTAAATTCTTCAAATTTTTCTTTCAAGGACTGAGTGAGATTCTCTTCATTCTTCTTTCTCTCTTCAATCTCCTTGGTCATCCTCACCACGATAGATTCCATCTCATGCTTTAGGACAACATTATCTCTGGTGAGCTTTTCACATTCTTCAGTCTTTTCCTTCAAGGCTTGACTTAGGTGTTCATCTTCCATGCTTTTACTCTCTTTCTGCTTGAGCTGATCACAAAGATCCTTTCTCTTTTCCCTAGACTTATTGATTTGATCTTTCAATGATTAAATGAATTTCTCAGCATTCATGAGGCTTTCTTGCAATTCCCAGACTTTAGATTTGGATTGATCAAGATCATCTAGTGCCACCAAAAGTTATTGATGAAGACTGCTGGAATCCATTGAATCACCTTCCTGGATCTTCCCCAAGCTATTAAACTTCTTCCGAGGAACTAGGCTCTGATACCAATTGTTGGAATCAAGGAACATTGAGAGGGGGGGTGAATCAATGTTCTACAAAATTTAACTTTATTAACTTGATCTTTAAACCACTTATAGCATTGAACCAAAAGAAAGATGAAAGAACACAAGGCAATCAACCACAACACCATAACACAAGGATTTTTTTACGTGGAAACCCTATTAGGGGAAAGACCACAGTGGAGGTTAATCCACAATATGAGTATACTCAAAATAAGTGTTTACAAATGGGAAAGGCACATGCATTCAAGCACACTACCTAGAGCTCACTGCTCAAATACAAAAGGTTTACTGCCCAAAAGAAGACTCACTGTCTTACAGTCATAGTTGGAAGACAACTGGAGTGGATGAACTATGAGATAGCATCTGCTAATGCTTGATTATAGTTCTGGTTAAGCACATTGATCGCACTCTCCACATTCTGTTTGATTCTGCTCTTGAAACTTTGTTTGCTTTAATTTGAATCACCAATCTTTGTTTTGCTCAAATGAAACTGCACACAATCAATCAATATTCCTTTTGAATCTCGCATCATATCACATCATGCATCAAAATGATATGAGTAATCGATTATATATATCTATGACTAGAGATTACATCAATTGCATGTTGGCTTTAACAAAATATGAAATGTGTACAAACTGTTATCCCAATCCATAAACAACTATCAATGTGAACAAGACAATGTCATCCAAAACATAGTGAGGACCCAAAAAAATATGTCTCAAACATGAACCACCTTAAACAATTATGCCTCGAATATCCATAATGCGCTACAGTCATCTAGTCAGCCTTTATGCACTATTAGACTGAAAATCAATAAACTGGATCTTCTAACTTGCACACCAATCAATACGAGGCCCTATGATTCAAAGATAAGATAGTTCATACATCAAAAGACCTTCCCTGAGATCCACAAAACAAAATGATAACAGGAAATTACATATGAGTCAATGTACACAACTCTGTCAGATGCCCTATTTTAGCTTTGATAGTTAACACATATCTTCAATCTGACTTTCGGTATAAGCAAATACTGAAGTGCGGATAGGATTACTGACTAGGGTTTCCATCAATGACAACACTAGATGACTTGTGTAGTGTCTCTTGCCAACAGATTGAAGCTTCATTAAGCAGGTGATTTGATCGTGGGTGGATGGGAATGCATGTAAAATATTATTATCCTCTTTATTTTTAAAGGTTAAATACAATTTATGAACAAAGAATTTGTCTAATCTAGAGCTTTTACTTATAACTTGGTTATTACACCAAGTAGACCAAATGTGCTTACTCACACCATTTTTTTCCTTTCCAAAGGATCAAAAATATGAAACCTTTTAGTTTTGGCCCAAAAATGAAGCTCATTCCATTTCCAAGTGATTCATTCTCTCCCACTTTATCCTCTTTGTACCTAATCATGTTAAAGCCTCCCCTCAAAATATAAGCAACCTTAGGGAGAGAGTAATAAATATATGTTCATGTTTCACAAATCTCTATCATTGGAGGTATACACAAACATAAATCAAAGTTAATATCATTTTTTTTAAGAACCACTCAGACTAGTCTATTACAAGGGGAAGATCCATTGTCAACAAAAAAAGGCACCTACTTAGGGTCCATCAAAATAGTAGACCCACCTTTCCCTTTTACACAGGTTAGTAGAGAAGAAATATAGTTCTTTCACACAAATTGAAATGAAAAATCCAATCTTAGTCTCTTGTAGATAGATAAAATTTATTTTAGGCCTGTTATTACAATAGGACCTAAGAATATATCTCTATCAGAGAACTCCAGGCCTTTGACATTCCAACTAGAGCAATTTAAAAGCATTTGTGAGGGGGAACAAGAAGAGAAGGGATTTTGGTTCTTATAAATCAAATCAAAACATTTAGGTGATTTGTCATCATTCCATTTCTTGCTAATTTTTTTTATCAGTAGTAATTTGGTCTATTTTTTTCTTGTTTTCTTATCCTCACACAATTCACTTCCTCTCTCAATACCAATCTTCTCGTTATCTTTGTACTCCTCTTGAAAAAGAGGGTTTACGTAGCCAATGATAGTTTTCTACCTTTTAATTATTTTTGTAAATATGTTATATATAAGATCATTATCAAAACTAGGTTTATTATTTAATAAAGTGTAGGGGAAGTGGGAACATATTTCAAATTCTTAGTACAAGCTTTAGCTTTGAGGCTCTCAAGAGGCAACTGTTGAGCATTATTTTTCCATGACTTCATTTTGCACATTAACCCCAAAATAATTATTTTCTAATTTATCAATAGAAACAACATAAATAAAAATAAATCACTCATCCATTATAGAATAATAATTATTATGAATACTATCCTCTATGAAATCCACTTTATTATTTACCAAAATATCTTGATGAAAAATCATATTTTTTGCTTGAGAGCTCGTATTCTTTGGAGCCAAAGGGAAACATGATAGAATCCCCTCCATAATATCAACATTATTAATTCGAAGAGAAAATTTCTCAATTGACATATTATTGACATTTAACTCTATTACCATATTATTCATTACATTGCTACCTATAGGGGCTTCATTGCCCACATACCTAAGTGATTTTCTAAATATTTTTGGATGGTCTCTTCTTTGATGTCCCTTCTTTTTACACAAAATAAGCATTGAGCCCCTCCCCACCCCCCAAACATCTCAATTTCATAATTTAACAAGATGTCCTCCATTTTTATATAATTTTTTTGGAACCACAACCTCAAGCTCGAGGGAAATTAAAAGTATAGCATTAAAATGAGACAAGGCAACCCTAGTCTAAAATGTTGCATATTTTATATATTGCATAGATTTATATGTCATATCATTTTGGTCCATAAGCTTGACTTGTTCTTCATTGTTGGATTAATGTAGATTTTTTATTTATTTTTGGTAAGACTATTATAATGTCATAGGGAATGTTAGATGTTGTTTTATTATTTTCTATCTAGAGACATCTGATTTTGTCTAAATCGGTGCCCATGTTTGCACTATGATTCCTTTGTGTCTACATGATTTTGTTCTATTTGCTGGTTTGTATGATTGTAAGGGTGTATTTATGGTTTTTTCCTTGAAGTTTAAAGGCAAACAATTTATAGTTTGAAAGTTGTATTCCTTTGTTTGTATGCACTTATTTATTTATTTTTCTAAAAAAGCTAATTTATAGCTACATGCTTTATATTGTCAGTGTCATAAGGATTTATATTATCATTGTAGGAATACCATGGGAATCAATCTTCATGTTCATCATTTAGCCTTTCATTTCTTGTAGGAATACCATGCAATTTGAGGAAGCTTTCAACATGGAAATAATTCCTTTTGAACCTTAGAGGCTTCCTCTATATTTTTTGACAATACTTGTTGGCCCCTTTGAGATAATGTACATGCTATCCAATTTTTTAGGTACACATCAACCCATAAAGTGCTTATTTAAGGTTGATGCTAGGCAACAATTAAAATTTTCTATTTTTTCAATTTTTATACATAAGTTACTACTACAATAATTTGAATAACTACTCTTCTATTTTTCTATAGTTTTTTCTTATTCATGAATTCTTAGCATTGGATATTTTGCATTACTATATAGATAGAAGGGTGGTTGGCAAGGGCCCTTGTTTCTATATAAGATATTGCTAATATCTTTAATGTGATTCTTCCAAGTTTTATGGTTTTATTTTCTACATATATTAAACTCTTCCATATGCAAGGTAGAATTCTAAATTTCCCTCGTTCAAATTTTGTAATTGTCTCTTGACAACTATGGTTAATTACTAGTTTTCTAGCATGCACATACTACTCCTTGAAATGTATCGAACTATCAAATCTCTCATTTGGATTTTATAAAATATTAATGCTAAATTAAAATTTAATAAAAATCAAGTCATATGGACATCCAAAAATCCATCATTTAAATATAGCTAACTACTCTGCCATGTTAGTGTCAAAGTTTTAGTCAACTATGTAAGAGACTTCAAGTTACATTGCTTAGTGCATAGAAAAATTACGTATATAAGGAAGTCATATTATGGTGTAGTGGTCACATTTGTATAGAAATTAAAAATATATAGTTAAGAAATAATGATCAAGAAGCACATTTCAAACTTAGAACATAACTCAAATTCTAGAAGTATAACCATGTGGATACATACATAAATTGATAAGTGCATAAAAGCAAACCATAAACCTAGTTTGTGCACCTAATTGTCTTTCATGTCCTCCTAGATAGCAACCAAATTCCCTTACTAGCCACTCCTCTATCTATACAATGGAAAAAAAGAGCTAATGTTAGTAGCATTAGTAATATATAATACAAAAAAGCTAACCAATTCTCTAGAAAACCAAATTTAGTGAAAAGACCAAGCTATTTCTATTCAATTTTTATATAATAGAAATGTTTCTATAGATTTTTGAAGGTTTATATTTTTATTTCTCTACAACTACAATGTAATAACTCTAGTCGGAACACAACACATGATTTTAGTTCTAGATTTGTGAATAAGATACTTCATAGTAATGTGGTCGTAGTTATGGGATATCTACTCTCTAGAATGTTAAGGCTTTGCTCAAGAAAGGAATCAAAGCTCCTTGTATCTTTAGTAATAAGCCTTCTTGTCCAAATGCTCTTTGAACTCTATAATTCATTATGAGAAAAATGTCTTTAGAGATTACATTAAGAGGAAGGGAAGAAAAACTTATTTGTTTTGGTTCATTTTATTCAATAGCATGTTGTTTGTCTCAACTATTAATCTTATTTTTGCATTATGTTCCACAATTTTGGTTGGTTACACTATTCATGGAATTTTGAGCAAGAGGATCTACGTAACCTTGGTTGGGAAGGAAATGGTGATGAACATAAGTAAATATCCATAAATCTAGAGTATTAAATATTTGAAGAAATAATGATGAGTGGAAGTGGTCACCCAAAAATCTAGAGCACTGAATATTTAAAGAATGCATAAATATACTTGTGTGGGCATAAAAACTAGAAAACAAAGCAACAATGCATAGGGACAAATAAATCACAATGTAAACATGAACATAAATACATTAAAAAAATGACATTTGCTCTATTTAAATAACAATAAAATTAGATAGAACAACAAATGATATTCCATATGATATAACAAAAGTCCTACAAACTTTAAAAATATTGAACTACAAAAAATGTCTACAAAAAATAAGCCACAAAATGTGAATATAGGAACTAAGAATAGGTAAATCTTGTATATATAAATATGGCTATTCATTGATCTACACGATATATAAAATACTTAATGTTCATTTTCCAGAAATTTTAAATGAAATGAAGAACCACCACATAATTACCTTATAGATCTTATTAGGAAGCCACCCATATGCTCATATACCATGATAATGTTTTTTAAAGTGTTATAAAGACTATACAAAACACTACAAATAGTTGCACCTTGTGTCAGCACCCCATTTGATTTTGTTCAAATTTGTTTGAGTTCCAACTCCTTTGTATACAAGTAGCCCTCATTTTTTCCATCATGGATAAGCAATTTGAGAGATTTTCAAGCGAGTCCTCTTTTTTAAAAATTTCCTAAGTGTTATTCTTCATCGTCCTCATATCTTGGAAGTTGCAAAGATCCCAATTTTTTTTATGATTTTTGGGAAATTTTGGTCATTTTTTTAAGTGTGGGAATAATTTTAGAGTTTTAGAGTTTTTCTAGGCATACCTTTCCTTTGACCCCATCCATTTCCCTTTTTCTTGTCATGATTTCAAAATTCTCATCTTAGTATGCTTTTCCTCCAATGCTTGATTTTCAAAATTTAGAGTTGGAGTTTTGGGAATACCTTTAACTTGTTACTTTTGGGCATGAGGTATGGTGTATAGACAATCCTTAACTCTTAATATTTTATATTGTACTCTTTTTTATTGTTGTGATTTTGGTCATCCTTTTATCATCTTACCTTGTGGCATGAGTTATGGAATATCCTAATCCTCAGCTACTAAAATTTCCCTACATATATTTTTTGGAGTTAGAGATGTAGGAATACCTCCAACATGGTGCTCCTGACATGCGTTATAGAGTATCCTTGACTCTCGATCTTGACATTTCATACTATGTTATCTTATTGGGTTAATGAGTTTGGATCTATCCTTACATTCCTTGCAAGATCAATTCCTTATTACACTTGATCCTTGACTCCTAATTTTTTCATGTATCATTTTAGAGTTGGTGTTGCAAAGATACTTTTATTTGCTTGCTTTTTGGCATAAGGTATGATATAATCTTGTTCCTTGATCCCCAATAAGTGGTACTCATTTTGTGGTATCTCCAAATCCTAATCCATACAACCCTAAAACTCCTACATTTTATATTATTTACTCTCACATACTTCCATCATGACCCATGCCATCATTAATGACCATATTTGATCTCACAACTACTCTAAGACGATTTTACCACTTGAAAGTAATTACCCATCTCAAGGGCATGGATTCATATGCAAATCCAAATGGTAAAGTATCAAGACAACCATGTGAACATTGATTTGTTGGTTAAGTTCTAGCTCCTAATGGTCCGTGTGCTTGTTCCAAATCATTCATGCAAATTTTATGAGATATTCCTTGTATTATACACTAGAGTTGAAGGGCACCATAAATGCTTAGGATGGTTGCAATCATATAGAACAAGGTTTATGCATGCCTCAGGGCACCTTTGCACATCTTTAAGAAGTGGTTTATGCATGAAGGTATTGAGGGTGATGGTGTTAAAGGCACGGGTGACCTTTGTAATTTAGGTGACATCGTTCATTTTTCTAATGCTTCTTGAGTGTACTAAATGATATATATTTCTAGCTTTTCATTTGTAGGGAAGGAAAACATGTTAAAAAGCAAGAAATTAAGAGAAAACAACTTCTAGGCTAGTAAGGTTTATCTCTAGCACAAAGTGTTTAAGATATTTTACATTGTATTGATTTGGGTTTCATCCCAAAAGTATAATAAAGAATTATAATCTTATGAAGGCTAAGTTTATATTGAAAATCCAACATTTTGGAAATATCTTCATTTGTACATTACATGTATTTATGAAGATTTTATCTAGTAATCTTCTCAATCATTATTTATGATTTATGCATTATTTTGATTAGTTGGTCATCTAGATGACTACAAAATCCTTGTAAAGCCTTTGCAAGGTATCTTTTTTAGTTTAATAAAAATATATGGGTCTATCCATGGGTAACTAAGCATGTTCATTTGTATATTTTGCATATTTCATTTATCTTCTTACCTACATGTATAGATTTTAACTTATGTATGCAATTCAAAAGGTATAGTCTTCAGTAATAATCTTGATTAAGGTGTTGCAAAGGGATTTCAGTTATTGCATTCTTTGGTGCATGAAACTTTTAGACTATGTTCACCCAATTGGATCTAGGCACCTATCTAATTCACGCTAAACCTCCCATCATCCTAATGCACCCAAAAAATTCAAACGTAAACACCATTTTGCTTTGTGTTTATTTAGCTTCATCTGCTTCTATGTCTAGATGCACATAAATTTATTAAGGGTTATTGGAACATCTTTAGACACTTCACATGGTTACTTATCTACTTTAAGGTGTAGGACCTTGCATTATCAAACTAGCATATAGATATGGATTGACAACCTAATAACCACATCTTTAGATACTTCATATGGTTACTTATCTTCTTTAAGTTGTAGGACCTTACATTACCAAACTAGCATATAAATATGGATTAACGACCTTATAGGAGTATACTATGTGTTGAGTATGGTTTGTGTGAAGGTATATATCCAATGCCTATAATTATACCTAAAAATAACACCTTAGGGAAGCCCCCTTAGCCTAACAGAGTCTAAAGTTGAAGGTCTTACCCACCTTAACAAATTGGTCTATTATTACCCAATCTATTCATAAGTTTGAGATCTTTGTCCTAAATTTGACACTCCTAGAGCTTAGAGTAAGATCTAGCCTTAAAGATATGGACTTACAACTCTAAGGACCAACACTTTGAATTCTCCCTATATAAATATTACACACATGACAAATACAATCCTTTATAATAATCACTACAAAAAAAATCATAAACCTTAGTCTTATTATCCTTTATAAATTATAACCACATGAAACTAATCAATCAAATAAATAAAAATGTGGAAACATGAATATACATCAATCAAAGGTTGGAGGATATGGAAGATCATTTCACAAATCATGAATTTTAAATAAATGTGGCTTTTTTGCTTCATAATGGTGCAAACAAAGCACACACATAGACCATAAACCATTTTTCTTGAACTATTTTTCTTTAACCATTTTACCTTTTGAATTAATCCGAACCACATCTCTTGCATCATTTTATTTATGATTCACAGTTTATCCTTAATGGTTTTCCTCCGAATGCAGGTAATTACATTGACATGTTTCTTTTTTGAGGGATATGTGAGATTTTAATCATTTTTTTTTTAATTGAAACAAAGCAAATAATAATACAATTTAAAAAACAACCAAAAATCTGCCAAGAAGAAGAGATACATTACAATAGTCCAACAAACTAAAACAAACAAAACTAACTATATAAGAGAACTATTTTAATTTTCTATTTTAAATCATTTCGGATGGCATTCAAAGACAATAATGAAAGTACATGACAATTTAATTGCTTTTACATGTATTTCACTTCACTTATTTGGACTCATGTTTTTAATCTATAACCCTTTCCTTTTGCTTTGATAGTTGAAACTTTGAGGATAATTTTATAGAAACTAGGTAAAAGAGATCGAAACTTTACTTGACTGAAACTTTGAGGATAATTTTATAGAAACCAGGTAAAAGAGATGGGAACTTTACTTGAGATACCTGTGTACTCTTTCAAGAATTCCACTTTGATTGTTGCCAACTGCTTATTTTTTGTTGTCATGTTTTTGAAAGTTTATTTTGGAAAGATATATCTCCAGATAATTTATATAAATTAATTTAAGATAAATATATTAGTTACTAATCACTAAAAATTACAACTCATTAAATACAACATTACAAATATAATTCCATGCAATCTGCATGATTTTTTATTTTTTTATATTGAAAGAATGCATTTAAGAGTGAAAAGTGTAGTTAAAAACTAATAGTTATTTTGTTAAGGACAATGTTCAAGCCAACTATGAGATGAAGATTTGCCTCTAATAATTTTTAAATTGTAAAATGCTTTACCGTCTTTATAATTTTCCCATTAAATTAAGCCTCCATCAAAACACAAAATAAATTATGTCCAATAGTACTAATCACTAAAAATTAGACATCACAAAATAAATTATGTCCAATAGTACTAATCACTAAAAATTAGACATTCTTGAAATGTTAACATTACAGTGTAAAACTGATAAAGAAAAATCATTTGATGGAAAGAAAACTAATTACAACTCATTAAATACAACATTACAAATATAATTCCATACAATCACATAATCTATTTTTTTTATATTGAAAAAATACAATTACAAAGTGAAAAATACAGTTAAAAACTAAATAATTATTTTGTTAAGGACAATATTCAAGCCAACTATCAGATAAAGATTTGCCCTCTTATCATTTTTAAATTATAAAATACTTTACCCTCTTTATAATTTTCCCATTAAATTTAAGGAAGCCTCGAACAAAACACAAAATAAACCGCATTGGCTTTGCTATAATGATTAATCGTATAAACTTGAGCAAGTAAACACTTCATAAACACCCAGAAACATTGATTTAATATTTTAGGTTGCAGCAACCTTAATATTTAGTTCTAACTATCTTGAACCCACCCACTTTTCTGCTCTTTCACAAAAATCAAACAAAATGGAGGGGAGCTCTCAGCTCTGAATTGATGGAGAAACCACAGCTTCGACGATGATTTGTGCCATACCTGGTGCTGTCTATATCTAGACAAGCGCCTTCAGAGTGAAGAAAATCATCAAAGTTTGGTAAAGATTCGGTGGAGAAGTGTGATCAAACAAACCTACAGTTGGTACACACCTACCAATCAGTGAAAAAGTTTGCCATTTTTCTTTGGGACATATTTTTAACCCCAATGGCACCCATATAAGTATTTGATCTTAATAAATCAGAATTGTATCTTTTTTTTCGGTTCATAGAACCGGCCCATATTTTTAATTCTGCAGAGACGTTTTATTCTAATCCCGTCCTGAAATTGAGTGTTATGTGAAGAACATAGTTATATATTTCCCGAATTCTAGGGCCTTTTAAAACATTTGTTCAGTTGTGGGTTCCCCGGACTAGATCTCAGATTGTTCTTTTTTGTCTTTGGTAGTGTCGCAAAAGAGTTTCAGAGAATGAGGCCGTGCTGCAAACGGTGGATATGATACGAGCAACGTAATTATTTACAGGGCTATTTCAGTAAATCCCAAAACTTGCTTACCAGCATTGCTGAGTTCTTGTGTCCAGTGTAGGTATCACATAAATTAGATCTTGGACGTGTATTAGAAAGATCAGTAGGTCCTAAACTAGATTGAGAGCTTGTATTTTACTCAGTTTCAATGAATACTTGTTCTCCCAGAGCATCTGCATTAAATAGGTCTGGTGCAGAAATGGTTGAGAACTCAGGGATGGCGAACAGATTACAGCACCAAAAGGCAACCTTGAGGAGATGGGTGTCAGGGGGACGGTTATCATCCTACAAAAACTGGTTTCTTTTAGTATGGATTCTGGCATTTTTTTCAGTTTTTCTCTGGCAGAAGAATATAGTAGAAAGTATTAGTTTCTTCAAGAAGCCGCCAAGGCCCATTCCCAGATTAAGACCCCATGTGTTTAATCTCACTGATTTTGGGGCTGTGGGGGATGGACTGACAATCAATACAAAGGCGTTTGAGGATGCGGTAGCAGCCATTGCAGCGCTGGGGAATGAAGGAGGAGGACAACTTAATGTACAGGCTGGACAGTGGCTCACTGCACCCTTTAATCTTACGAGTCACATGACTTTGTTTCTTGCAGAAGAGGCTGTTATCCTTGCAGTTGAGGTTGGACGCTTGCGCTTTTATTTTCTAAATAAATTTTTTTATTCTATAATTTTTTTTATATTATCTGATGTTTCTACTTGAGATAAATCATAGAACTTGCTAACTGTAATTTTTTTCAAATAATATTTTTTGGTAGCTTTTGATTAAATAATTGGTTTATGTTTTAAACAAATCTTACCAACCTTGAAATTTAAGTCTTGACAAAATGTAAAATATTAGAGTGGATACAGATAACCTACATATTTTGTAACAACCCTAGCAATAATCACAAAGAAATCTGAAGTAAACTAATCAAAGTACTCAGAATATGCCTAGAGAGGATTCTAAAAACAGATGCAGAAATATCTCGCAATAACCCCTTCGTTTGATTTTTGTATGACTTATGAGTGCACACATACAATAGAGGTAACTACAAATTTATGGGACCTTTGTTCTTTTTCTTATAAATTTGAGAAGGGCATATTTTAGGGTTAACAACGTAACAAAACTAATTCTCACACTTTAAACTAGAGATTTGCATGAAGGGATGAGGTAGTGTGCTTCAGGAGATAGTTAAGCTTCTAGTGGGAATCTGCACCACAACTCAAAGTTAAACTAAATAATAGAAAGCTAAATTGAAAACAGGGCTTCACTCAACCTAACGCTAAATCTAGAACCAAGAGATAACCTTATCCTAATTTATCTATCTAAAGTTGGCACCTTAAAATTAGACTTGAACCCCAATTTTCTTTAATTGGTGCTACTCTAGAACATTGTTTGAGGTACACATTCTAACTCTCTCTATCTCATCCTTGAAGGTACATGGATGATGACAAGGAGTCACAATTACAGGTCTTGTCCTTGGTTCCAATTCAATAGTATGCTGGAAATCCCTATCTAGTGGAAGTCCTAGAGGCATGTCCCTAAACATAAATGCATACTTATCTAATAAAAAATGGATATTTGGAGGATATTTGTCCACCTAATTCCATAGTACCTAGAGGTAGCCCCTTAATGGTGAAACTGGTTGCCATCAAACACGCATGGTCCTATCTCAAAATTTACTCTATCTGATGAGCTGAAACATGTCTTGGTGCATCCATAACCCCCTTGATGATTTTCTTTTGTCACCACTCCACAAAGTTGAATGCCATCATTTGTAAGTTTTGTGTGAACTCTCTTAGCGAATCCAACTACTGGACGCCCCTAACCATGTGTGCTCCCCCAAGCAAGACATAAAAGTCATGGGTGATGGTGTGCCCATCTAACACCACTTGTAACTGTTGGACCACTCACTTGCAGGCCAACGAATAACCATTTGCGGATGTTTTCTGTTAGGGAATTGATATACTTGGATTATGCAGTGAGAATTCATCACACCAGTTTATGCAAATAAATTCAGTTATTAATTTTATTCCTTGACAGACTGGTAGTGTCATATATTAGCAGATTAACAGTTCTGTGTAGTTGGACACATGTGACATGACAGCCATCAGTAACACATTGCACACAACTACATTTGGCCATTGTAAGCATGAATTCTCCATGGTAGCAGAGACTTAGGTTTTTGATGCCATGTTTGCACAGCAGGGTCTATGTACCATTTGCAAGCAAGATGGATTCAAACTGCATATACCAAGATAACTCAGACATTGTACTCTAGATGAAATGGAGATCATTTTCACAGTAAGATGCAACACTAACTTCAATGCTGGTAATAGATTGCATCAAGGGGAAATAGCAGCGACCCTAAAATTGATTTGAAACACAATATTTAGGTCTATTTCCATTTGCTTGTTCCCTGCTTCCTAACTGTTTTTCATTTCCTAAAAGGCTAATTGTTGATATGTTTTAAAAATATTCAAACAAGTGCTCTTCTTTGTGGGTCCAGATCCCAAATTGTTGAGATGTTTCTTGCACAATTCATGGCTTTTGTCATACATTGTTTCAAAAGTAGTTGAAAATTATGATAAATAGGAGACTAGTTCTAGAGCAACTTGAACATGGTGTTGAGAATTTTAAACATTACCCTTGAAAGTATTGACATGTATTACAAATTGCCTTCCTTAATGTGCATATCAAGATGTGGAATAACAAAAGCTAGGATATACGGTTTAAGATGTATGAAGGAAACTTATGTGCTTGAATAGAGAAATTTGAAAATGGTTTATGGAATTATGATGAATGGTTGTGACTTTTATGTTGAAAGAATTTTGTTTTTGGATTTTAATATTTATGTTGAAGAGGGGGAATAGCTTTCCATTTTTGGGATTTTTTGTCCATTCTTGTGATTTTTTCCAAAATGGCATCAATTAGTTAATATTTAAGTTCTTGGGTGGCTAATTAAGCCTACATATATCTGCCTTATTTCACTTTCTAAAGTTGGTCTTCTTATTTTTTCTAATGCCATTCTGTTCCTCAGTTTTCAGGTATGTTCTCATAGCCACAGTTGTTTTTTCATAGTTTGGCCCATATGGTTGTGTTATATATTGACCAAATATCGACAAATTATACTTTTTATTGGTAATGTTCATTTGATGTATCTATCTTGAATCTACCTGTTCCCAAGGGGTTCAGGAGCTCCCTATAACTTCATCATGGGGCCATATGATGGTTTTCTTCCAAGCTCAGTGACATTGATTTTTAAGTATTTAGTTTATGTAATGTAAGTATGAAACCTTTTACCAATTTCTGTAGCTGTTTCAACTGTCTTTGCATTAAAGTAATGTAATTGGTGCTTACCCTGGATTCCTTTTTCAATTTTTTTGGTTAGACAATAACACACAACAAATTGTTTGCTTTTCTCTCCACGTAAGAACCCACATTTCATCATATGTGCTCAGCTTTAAGAAAAACAATCATGTCAATATTTTCTTCAGTGTTTCTAGTTGATATTTCCAGGTGGCCATGTTGGTTATTAGTGAAAATCTAATCTTTGCTTTGTGAGTCTGCTGCAATATTAGGGAAGGGTTGAAAACAAGTTAATCATATTGGTTGTTCCCAGAGTAATGAAATTCTCTCGTTCACCTAGTTGGATCAGTAACCCTTCTTACATAGTATGTACTTTCTTGAATATATCTCATGATTCCCATCTGACCCTTTCTTAGTCCTGACAGATTTGGTGCATAATAAGCATGGTGCAGATGGGTTATATTTAAAAAATTCAAGTCTTACCATACATCAAGGGCTCTTTGTCTTTTGGTGTTGATTTACATTTACAAGTGAAATGATTTGAGTTCTCTTTCCCATATTTGTCTTCTTTGTCAGGTGAAAATTCTTCTTACATTTTTGGGATCAATTACAGACTATATCATTGTAGGAATGAGTTTTCCTCAGTCCATAGAGCTTTTGGATTCAACTGTGTAAGTTTTTTGTATTGACAACATTTCGGATCACACTCGATGATCCATCATTAGGATGAAGAGTGAAATGAGAGTTAGATTGCAAACATAGCTCCATAAATAGGTTGCAATGGCAGGAAAGTGAAGAGGAGGCACAGAAAAAGAGAGGGAACCAAGACTAAGAAAAAGAAAAAAGAAACTAAATATTCTCCCACCAATTATCAAGAAGGCTAAGGAAAATAACTAGAAAATTAAAATAATAAATAATAGATAAAAAGAAAATTATGAATAAGAGAGAAGGATAAAAAAGGAAGCTTAAATAATGGGAGATAAAGAAAGCCAGAGAAATATGAATAAGCAAGGACAAAGGAAAAAGTACAAAATATTAAATTAATAAGAAAATGCAAGAAAATAAAAAGTTAAGAGCACAATGAGAGAGAAAAGAAAATTAGAAAGAAAAAAATAAAAATAAAAAGCAAGGAATGATGCAATAAATACTAAGATGAAAGAGTGATCAGGATGCAAGAAGGGAAAACCAGTAAGAAAATTATAATAGATAAATAAGAAGAGTACCAAAAAAGTTAAGGGAGGAGATTACAATATGAATGGGGGATTAAAAATTTTCAGGAAAGAGAGTAAAAGAGAAGATAGCAAAAGGATGAGGAGAACAAAGAACAGAAAATGGTAAGAAGAAATGAAAATCGACAAGGTCTAAGAAATAAGGAGGAAAACAATGGAGAAAACTAAAACAAGGAAAGGAATTGCTACGAAAACATGAGTGTTAAGACAAAAATAAACCAAGAGAGGCCAAAAGCTCTTATTGTTAGACTCTATCATCACATTATTTTGCCTTAATTTGATGGACATTAAACTTCAATTATAATTCCTTTCAAGCAGTGTCAACTTTCAACTTTCCAAAAGTATCATCACTATCCTCTTCCTATGTGAGTCTCACTTTCTTTTAGTTATTATCACCTTTTATGGCTTATTTAGGCATATAAGCGGTGATTTAAGGCTATTTTTTATGAGTCATTTTGGGGTCCAAAATAGATCTTTATGACACGTTTGGTCCTACACAATCCCTAATGTGTCTCTGTCGAATGTTTAACCCTTGTGTGTGGTATTTCTATGGGCTCCCCAGCACATGAGAATGTCATGTGGAAGTATAATGTTAATTATGGTACCACTAGTGTTGTTACAACACCTAATGATGGACATAAATCCTGCATTCTTCCTAGGCCTAAAACATTGTCACATCCTTGAGACAACTTTGTGAAATGTCTTGTAAAACCCTTTATTTTGCTACTTAACCTACTACCGAACAAGGAAACTATTTTCTGCTTTATTTTGATTTTCTCCATTAATCTTAGTTGATGTGGTCTTGTCCTTGTAGGTATCTTTTGCTTCACCTTGATTTTTTCAATGAATCTTTGTTGATGTGGTCTTGTCCATGTAGGCATTTTCTTCTTTGCCTTGATTTTCTCAATGAATCTTTGTTGATGTGGTCTTGTCCTTGTAGGTATTTATGTCTTTACCTTTATTTTCTCAATATACCTTAGTTGGTATGGTCTTAACCTTTGATGATTTATATCTTTATTAATTGAAACCTCTTCTTCCTCTTCCACTTTTATGGTCATGGGCTTCATGTCTACTCGTTTTGGCTTTATTATTTCTTTCTATATATTGTGGCTACTTGTGGGTGGTACCATTGCCATTTCCTGTGGTTTTTTTCTTTGTTTATCTTCCTTCACATCTTTTTGTGTCTCTTTCTTTTGTTCCTTTTCTGCTTTTTGTTCCAACTCTTGTTAATGTGGTTACCCTCATGAAGTTTCACAATCTAAGTATTGACCAATTTGTTTCTTCACCTTCTTCATATTCTTTGTTTGGGTTCTTTTATTGCTTTACTTTTCTGTCCATGCCTCTGCAGTACTGCTGTTCTGCTAATCCTTCTAATTCTCCTTTTATTTTCATTTGGGGATTCAATGAAGGGTGGGTCCCTTTTTATTACTTTGTGTTCTTTTATTTGGCTCACATAAGTCAAAAGTAGTACAAAAGTCCTCTTTTAACTTCTCCTAGTTCTTTGTCTTTCCCTGTTCTTCTTGATTTAAATACCAAGAATGGCGAAATGATTCCAAAGTCCAATAAAAGAATTGGACATTTAGTCTTTGATATGTTACTCCAATTTGAGTCGGGTGCTGCTTGCAAGTTTCTATATGTTTCTTTGGATTGAAGATCCTTTATAATCAAATATGTTGTTAAAATGTGCACACCTCTTGACATAGCTACATTTTATGAAACTCTCTATTGCCCTCCATGTATGGTTGGCCAACTTATGGGTGTTCCACCACCGTGCAATACTCATTGCTAAAGTATAATTTGGGGCTTCCATAAACAATTCCTCGTGTTAAAATATCTTCCTTCAAGTCATCCTCAACATTCCTATTTCTAGTATATTTGGGTAATATTGACTGGTTATGCCTTATTAGGTATATGAAAAGTTTCCTTTTCCATTTTGTAGTGTGCATTTTTTATAATTTCCCTAATTCTTTCAATAAATTTTTGGTGTGGTACTGCATGAATGGTTGCGGCATCAACTTTTGGAATGTTCCTTCTTGTTTCTTCCTTTTCTTTTTTCCCTCACAAATTGTCTTCTTAAGTCCTTGTCAATATATTTGTCTCCTCTCTTTAATATTCCATAATGGTTGTGGGGGATGGTGTGTGATTGGGGGGGATCATCTCCTCATGGGGTCTCTTAATGTGGGGGATCACATCCTTTGGGATTTCTTTTTTCTCTTTTAATCTCTTAGTAATTACCTTCTTCTACACTATCTTTCTCTTCTAACTTATAACTTTCCTTATATTTTCTTCATCTTCTCAAACTTTCTTTCTCTTCCTACGATCAATCTCATGAATTCACGCCTTCAATATATAAGGTGTCGCCTCTCTTAAGAGTTTCTCTATAGTTTCCTCTTGATGTGTCAATTCCAGGGACCTTGCCTTTTCTCTACCTTCTACTTCTCTTCATCCTCAAACTTCTTGGTGTTGGCTACCCCTCTCTCTTTGCCCAACCACCCTTATCCTCTTGGACACCTTATCTCTCTCACCTACTTTTTATTTCCACTGGTACGTGTCCTGTATCATCGCCTCAGCAATTCTGTTAAATGGTGATATTCCAACATTTCTGCTAACTACATTATTCTCTCTCTCATTTTGATTTCTTTCGTCCTCTAATTTTTTTTTCTCTTTTTCTAATTGTTTCCTCTACTTTATTCTTCCTATATCCCTTATTCATTTTATTTGCTCACCATGCATCTCACCTGATTTGTTCAGCAGTCACGTCTTTTCAGATTTACCTCCCTTCTCTATGCCATATCCTTAGTGCCTAGCCCCCCTAAGGGCTAGGTCCTCGTTGCTTTTCCATCTCCCTCTCTCTTGAACATTAGAAACCAAACCTAGGGCTGCGCCACCAAATATTGATAAGAAAATCAGGTGAATGGGCTGATTAGATATTGTTAATAATTGACAAAATCTTGGCTTAATGTAATGAAAGGAGAGAAGTTATGTTTTTTTCTTGTGTGTGTATATAGTAAAAATTTATAATGATTACATCATTTCATACATTTACATAAGGCACATATTCTCTTTACAACATTATATTCTTTTATATATATATATATCTCTATTAATCTTCTTCCATGTACTTCATTCTATTTCACTTATATGCCTCATGCTTACATATTACTCTTTTAGCACACTATTTCTTATCTCACATTCTTCTCTCCTTATACAGCCTCTTTATGCCTTTTCATAGTGCCTTTCCATAGGAGCTCTTCATAATAACTCTTAATCATCCTCTTCCCATGTGAGTCTCTCATTTTTTAATGATATTATCAACTTTTTATGGGTTATTTAGGCATATAAGGTTGATTTAAGGCTATTTAAGTGCTTTATGAGTCATTCTATGTCAGAAATAGACCTTTATGATGCATGCAGTACCGCACAACCCCCTATATTTCTTTGTTGAATGCTCAATTTATTAAAAAATGGTAGAGCAAACACAATACAGAAAAAACTAAACCATGATTGCAGAGAATAACACAAATGAAAAATATTATTGATTTAATTCTTCAGGATTGATGGTACATTGAATTTCAGTGGCTTATAATGCCATTTGTTTCCCGTGAATAACCTCCTATGGGAATAACTTCCCAAAACTAACAATTAACATTATTTATTAATTTACTAACTAAAAACTAACCTATTATTTATAAATTAACATTTGCATGTTAATTAATTTATTTATTATTCTAATCTCTACTAAACTAAATACTGATGAAGTAATATATTCCAACATAATTCTCATGCGCGGTATTGCTATGGCCTCTGTTGCACATGAAAATGCCATGTGGAAGTATAATGCTAATTGTGGTTCTGCTAATATCATTGCAGCACCTAATAATGGCCACAAATCCTGTTAACACAAAGTAATCTACCTCAAAACTTATCTTAGATTTAATCCTATTATAATACTCATAATTGAAAGAAGATCCATCCTTCATAACCTTATTACCTGTCAAAAGACTGCTGTCATTTTTCCATAAATGCCAGGTTGAATGTTATAACAATCACATTTATGCTTCTAAATCTGGTCCGTTCTAAAGGAATAAATCATAACAACAAGGCTAATGCACAAATCAAAATGTCATTTTGGGTTTATGGTTGAAAGATTATGAAGTCAATACTTCAAATTTGAAGCAATCAACTAATGTACAACACGAATAATCTTGGCATTTAGGTATTTCTCACATGCGCTTGTTATCATACTGCCTATAATGGCAACTGTCTACTAATGGCTTAGTAATCAACATTCCCAGGCTTAAATCATAAAATGGTAGTAATAACTAAATATCTTGCCTTAAATGGCATTATAATGGTTTAGGGTTCATACTTCATTCACAGCCCCATCCAACAAGTCTGGCAATGTCACATAACAAAATTAGTGACAAGAGCAACAAGTATTTGATCTATCATCTTTAGCAACAACAGTTCAACCATAACAAGGCTGATCTAAACCTGACCCAACAACTAGAGCAATAAAAGCCATTATTATAGCAAGGCCGTGAAATTACAGTCACTCTTTCAATATAAGCATAGCTGCAAGGTTATGACACAATCACATTTGCTTTGGATGGCTTCAAGGTTCTGCCATCTCCAAGATTACAACTTTGGTGGAATGTCTCTGACAGTTTAATTAACACTTAAAAATGGCCAAACAAGCTTGCCAGTTTAGTTTAAATTTTAAACATGGCCTTTCAAACACAACACTAGTTCCCGTAACTAAATTGGTTGGAAAACAATTAAAACATCCATTATAATAATGTGGCTTGGCTTGGCTGCAATAATAACATTATATGCTATACATGACTGCAAAAGTACACCACGATAACCAAATTCAATAACAAGCCTGGCCACCAAACACGAATATCATTAACTAAATCCTAAGTTACCGGTTCGGGTTCGCGGGTTCAGTAAAAAAATAAAATTTAGGGTTGGGTTCGTTTTTGGTTCATCCATGCAAAAACATTTAAAAATCAGAAATATATACATATTTACAACAATAATTAAGTTCAAAATACTACACATAGCATCATATATTGTATAATAAACAAGAACACCATAAAAAAAAATTAGAATGTCAATTAGTCAAACTCAAATGCCATGATATATATTATATATTAAAATTAACAACATTGCTGCATTCCTCCTTGCAGGTAGGCATCAAGGAACATCAAGGAAGATTGTCCAATTGGATGACGATATTATAGATGAAGACTTGTAGGCAAACTTGGAAACTTGGACTTGGAGAGTACCTAGAAAATCAAATGAATTCAATGGGAGTTTGAAGGCAATGCCCCTAATGGGGTCGATGGGTAGTGCCCCTTGTGACGGTCTGGGGGCAGCGGTCCTCATGGGGGTCTGGGGGCAATGCCCCCAACTAAGTCAAGGGGCAGTGCCTCTGACAGGTTCCCTGTCGCAATACAGGGTAGGGTTGAGGGGCGAAGCCCTTGCCACCAAGCCCAAATTAAGACTTCTAAAACCACACAAGCCTTCATGGCATACATCATTTTACATTCACAATAAAACCCAAATTAAGACCATCAAAGCCACACAAACCTTCACGGCACACACCATTTTAGGGTTTAGGGGGCGAATGACACTTTTTAGAGTTAAGAAAAAGTGAAAAGAGCTTAATTTTTTTTTGAAAAAGGCGACATTTGCTTGTTTTTTGTAGAATCCACGCACCCAAATTCCCCTTGGGTTCTCTTGGGTTTGGCAGGGCCAAATCCACAATCTGTGGGTCGGACCTTGTCTGAACCCACAAGGGACCAAATCCAAACCCCGAACCCGGGTTGGTCCGGACCAGGACCCGGGGCCTTGGGCCAACGAACCGGTAACATAGACTAAATCATTCCTTCAAATCCAATAGGACTACAAAATTCAAACTACGCAAATTAAACCGCGTCTTGTGACAACATTGAAATGACTCGTAATGCAATCCATGTAAATTGTAACATACATAAATTTTTAATCATAGGTGTGTGTTTAATTTCTGCACCCGTGCACGAGCAGTACACTTATTAGATCCATCAAATGTAGATAATGTTAACTTGCCCAAAGCTTTTTAATATTCATTTTGTCTTGGTTGGGGTCTATGCTCCATTCTCGATCCATTTCTTCCTCTCTTCATATTTATGTAATTTGTGAGAGACATTGCTTCTTGAATTTCTTCAGGGAGATTTCTATATTTTGCATAGTAAGTGGTGATATCATCTTGCATTGAATTTTATGTTTCTTAAATGGCAACTTCTTCTCCCCTTTGAATGAACGCGGGACAAAGGTGTCAATCCACAGACCCAACCTTGGTTCTTAGTATATAACTTTTATGCTCATTATTGCTACCATTAATAGTTTTCCCACTATCTTGATTATTGGAATTTTCTGCATTATTTATCTTATGTAACATTTACCTTATCATATCCATCATAAGGTCAAATTTTCTATTTATTTTATTTGCATACTCATAGTTGTCATTTCTCTAACCATTTTTACTTCTGTTGATTTGGAATCTAAAAGGGTTTTGGTCACTTTGTCCTTAGAATTTTGAGCTTTTCTTAGTTCTCTTTCTTAATATCTGCTGGCTCTGTCACTTAATTGCATATGAAAATAAACTCACAGGCTGGCAAGATCCAGCTCTGATACATTTGTAATGTCCCCTTTTAAACTTTTTCTTTAAATAATAAAATCTAACTCATAATAATAGTTGCACAATTAATAATAAGTAAGAAATTAACTTAGAAATTGTAGTTGAACAGTTTATTATATAATTGAAATTTAAGGCTTAGAATGTATTTTAAAAAATATAGAACTTATTCTCTTATCTCTGCTGCAAACCTTCCTCAAATCTGCAGTGAGTTCTCTTTATTTAAATTCCTTGAAATGTCTTAGAGTCTGCCTGAATCAGGGGTTTTCATCCACTAACTCAGTGATAGAAATGAAGTGTTTTTTGTCCTTTAATTTCAAACCTTGAAGGATTTTGTCCTCAAGTTGCTGAACCGCAGTTCACTCTCCACAAGGAGTAATAATATAAAAATGTCTTCACAATTCATGTCTCCTTCTCCTTGATTGATCTTCCTTATATACCCTTTTTTTTTAAATAGACATAACTCTTCATTCACATGCCTTTTGACTTTTCATTAAAATTAAACTGTATTAAATTTTAGTTTTTAATAATATTAATCATTCTCCCTTAAGCATTCCCTTCATTATCCTTCCTTAAGGGAATCACAGGAGAAAGAAAAAACTGCTGCAGCAAATAAAATTGTACTTAAGGAGGGGGCATTACAATTTCCTTTTTGTAGCTCCATCATAATTGAGCTTAACCCCATCTCCGGATGTTTCTTTCTCACATCTTTAAGCTTTTTCCATTATTAAGCAGGCAGATGGATATTTTTATATCACTAATTTCTAATCAAAATTACTAGAAACATGGTGTGGGAGCTGCAAATGTTTATGATATGATTTTTTAAAATTATGTATTTTGGGAATCAAACATATACAAAACACAAAGGTGAAATCATTTGGATATTATGTTGATACTCATTAAAATATTTTTTTTAAACCTTTGCTGGGCTGCGATCTAATGATAAGTTTCAGTGCTATTGAAAGTTAATTGTGCAGTTTCTATCCTTAGTGAGTGTACTCCAGTACCAAAGTGAACAAAGTTCTATCTTAGGTGGTTCTGGTGGAGAAGATAGTCTCCCTGTTGCAGCCTTAGCAGACAAAGGAATTTGAACTTTACTCAGATTAAACAGGCTGTTCTCAAAAATGAGAAAATCCTAAACATTTTAAATTTAAGCAAAAACATGAAACAGTAGCATTCTAGAATAATCTTGGCAAGGATTTACAGCTTATTGTAGATTTTTTGATGTTTATTATTATTTTTTTGTGTTTCTAGTATCAATGAGCATTTTACTAAACCATTGAATTGCAACGTTCATTTGTTTTTGTAGGATGAAAAATATTGGCCATTGATGCCCGCATTGCCTTCATATGGATATGGTAGGGAGCATCCAGGGCCACGTTACGGCAGTTTCATTCATGGTCAACATCTTCAGGATGTGGTGATTACTGGTTTGTTTCTTTATCCCATTGATCTTTTCCTTCTATGGCAAAGCTGTGCTTCATTGTACCAAATTTAAGCTGATTATAAGATGATCCAGTTTTCTCTACTAGTAGTTTGTCTGAAAGAGTCAGTGGTGTGTGACTAATATCTTCTGTGAATTTGTGGGTTGTTTGATTGATATTGTGAAATGATTCAATTGATGCTTGTTTTTAATGCATCGAGTTATAGATAAATTTGCTTGTAAAAGATTACCTTTTTGAAGAATAAGAGAGCTGTTTCACAGGGAGAGTAACTGGCATGTTAGTCTTTTAACATAATAAGCAGAGGAATATCCAGTTATCCAGAAGTTCAAGGCATTATTATCTGTAAGAAAATTGACGATTACAATTATTGAACTCTAAAGCTTACAAGTTCACTCCTTTGGAGCTCTTCTGGAGTCAGAGTTGCTTTTGGAATGCCTGTTAAACTCTCATCCTACTCCAGATTTTTGAAGGAATGGGTTGAGTTCTTGATTTCAGTGTCATTCCCTATTTGCCCAAACTGAAAAATCTTATTACCATGAGATATGTCCTCTTAGTAAACATATTTAGCTGAATTGTTCTTTGCAGGAGGGGTGTTTGGCTATTATGTGTTGATCCTTGTTTCTAGGATTGAATTGCATTGTTTGTAAGTATTATCTCTCCTGTGGATACATACGAGTAGTAATAAGAGGTCATTTAATGCAGTAGTATGACTTGTATACTGATATATTCAACATCTTAGTGGCTATTATCTGAATAGCAATCATAAGGAGATTTGGATCAAGAGTTGAGGTATTTACATTGCAAATCTAGATGTAAAAGTTGAAAGAAAGATATAATGCTTTTTCTAGAGCCATTTTTGCACCACCAAAATTAGAGATGTGCTTCTAGTGTGTCAAGTTACTTTTTTTCTACAGAAACCATCAGTTATAAGAGGTCATTTCATGCAGTAGTATGACTTTTGTTCTGAATATTCAGTATCTTAGTGGTTCTTATGATATTATCTGAAGAACAATCATAGGGAGATTTGGATTGAGAATTGAGGTGTTCACGTAGCAAATCTAGATATGAAAGTTGAGAGGAGAAAGATCCAATGTTTTTACTTAGAGCCATTTTTGCACCAACAAAATTAGATATGTGCTTCAGTTTGTCAAGTCATTACTTTCCTCCACAAACAAGCAGTTATGAGAGGTCATTTCATGCAGCAATATGACTTGTATACTGAAATAATCAGCATCTGATCAGCTATCATCTGAATTTATCTGAAAAGCAATCATAGGGAGATTTGGATTGAGAATTGAGGCATTTATGTTGCAAATCTATAAATGAAAGCTGAGAGGAGAAAGATCCAATGAATTTTCTTAGAGCCATTTTTGCACCAAAAAAATTGGAGATGTGGTTCTAGTGTGTCAAGTCACCACTTTCCTACATAAACCAGCAGTTATGAAAGGTGAATTTGTTGAAGTTATATCTCAACTGCTTTAGACTCATGATGACCACTTTCTGAAAATGATATCCAACTCTCCTTTAAATCACAAAGTTTGGGCCCCCAATTTGGCTTTTTAACAAAGAGAAAATGGCATGGCAGCATAGGATGCTGGTTCCTACGAGAAAATGGCATTTCTCAAGAGTCATTTCCAAAGGTTGCATCTCTGTCAACGTTTCTTGGAGTCACTTATGACCTCTGTATAGAAACAATGTTAAATTCTTTGTTCCTCCATACTAGTAACTAACCAATACTTTAAGGTGCTTGTGTGCTAGGTAGGTTCCTTGGCTTGTAATTGTTACCAACATACATGGGGAAAAATGTTATTACTAGATGTCATCTTGAGATGACATCAAACACACATCAAGTCCCACAAAAATGAAAAATCTAGTTAAATTCTCCTCAAACACACATCAAGTCCCACAAAAATGAAAAATCTAGTTAAATTCTCCTTTGAATGTAACTGGTGCTGCTTCAATATGACACTCCAATAGAAATCTATTGCAGCTGCAAGATAAACCTTGTTTCTGAGTTATGATACAAATATTTATGAATATACAAAACGGTTCCAAGTAAAGATTGTTACTCTGGTAAAACTTGTAAAGAACCAAAATAACTGAATGCATAAAAATTAAAAGAGAAGAACCACACTACATAGGAAGTTACTCATGTAACCAAATATTTATTAAGATCAGTAATTTTTTATTTTCCCCAATATATGCTTTTACAATACAATTGTCCTTATGCTAAAATTTTAGGCTCAAGAGCAGTGCTTCTAACATACAGGAACTTGACCTAGGGTAAAACTGAATCACTCTCTGCCATTAAACCACTGTCCATTTTCAAGTTGACGTCTCCCTTAAATGGTCACTTCACTCCTACGCTACCTCCCTGCAGCTTAGTTTCATTGAGGCCTCATCTATGATTCGAGGAAGGGTGACTACTAGGGACCTTCCAAGGGAGACACACATGGGAATGCCTGACATGGGACCTTCCAAGGGATCCCTACTAAACTATTGGCTCTTTACCAAGATGTCCATATCCTATTCAAGTAGGGACCTTCCAAGGGACCTCTCCTAAATTCCTAATATATGGGTTCTTTTCAAAGGTGTCCATATTGTATCTAAGTTAGAACTTACTCATCTTTATTTGGAGGGGTACTCAAAACCTATATTACCCTGATGTTTATATACAACCAAAACACTGGGGTCTACATGTAGCAAATGCATCAAGTGTCACAGGTCAGTCCAAGGTGTAATGAACGTTATCCATCCAACTCTTATGAAGTTCCAAAGTATTGCATATGCACATGTAAAGAGGCACAAAAAATGGTGTGGCTGACCTTTTGGCCAAATATGCCATTAGTCAGACTATAGTAGCAAAAATCTTTCTTTGGAATAAATTGACGAACCAAAAGATAAAGATATTTTCTAGTAATTGGGAAAAAGAATAGGGTTAGGGGGATAAAAATCAGAAAAAAATATCACTGCCAAAATCAGGAAGATAAACAGAAAAATCTAGAAAAATAAAAAAAATCAAAGATATCTTTTGGGGAATATTGTGTTTTTTTGTAAATTCACTACTTTCTGCCATTTTTTTTTTTGAAAATTGGTCAATGGCTTGGTCAAACCCTAGAAAATTAAAAAATTGCAAACATAGGCCAAGTATTTTTTGCCAATTTTGGTAACTATGAGTCAGACACCACATTAATATTGTCCTAGACATTTCTGCAAAGAGCCCAATTTTTTTCTCATATCCTGATTCCTTGCCAGGATCAGTTACGAATCATTTTAAGAAGTATTGTGTGTATATCCCACTTCTAGGTAGTGAGTTTTGATCCTTTGAGATATCCTGGCCTTATCTCATCACTTCCAAACCTATCCTTTTTACTTTCCCTCAGTATTTATTACCTCCTTTTCACCTTAAAAGCTAACTCTTAACATAACCCACCTAGCATATCAGATTTTTGAATTTTGGAGTTATCTTCATCAAGGCTACTGCCTTTCACACCTTCACCCCACCCCCCTCCCACCATATTTCTTTATATAATTATTAGCATTTTACTTGTATTTATTTTTCTTACCTTCCTACCTTATTTCCCCTTCCATTTGCCACCTTTCACTGCTATCCTATATTAACATTTTACTCCCTTAATTTCCAAATTTCGGAACATCCCAAAGTTCCCTACCTCACCCTTCCCATTCCTCTCATAACTACTTCCTGATATCACATTATTTTCTTCTTTCCCATTTAGTTGTCCTTTCTCCTATTGTCATTGTCACGATTATGACCATTGATGTCTCACCAACTTTGCACAAAAGCTTAACCATTCTGATCCAGCATTTGGGATGGTAATAATGATAAAGGTGGTGAAATTGTCCCATTCTTTTGATCCATTCTGTAACATCACAAACATTGCCTATTTGAGAAACTGTGTATAAACTATAATGTTCCATCCGTTTTATAGAGGGACTCACAGACCTGTTCATTCACGTCTACACCAGACATCAACCAATCCAAAATAATTTTATTGCTAGCATGCACAATTTCCACTGATCTTGTGGTAAAAGAATAATTTAATGGTGCATGTATGGTTGAAAGGAATTTAGAATCTGCCATGCTCAAATGCAGCTCAAACTATGATTTCTTGGGTTACCTCCACAAGATCCCTTCATTGCAACAATCGGCTCAGGTGTGATTTCTTTCAACCATTACATGCCTCCTTTCATATGAAACCTGGGGACTAGTTCTCTCATATAAATCATGATAGGGATTCTTGTAAATGTAATTGATGATGTTTGACACAAGACACAAGTCACCACAGTCACCACCCTTAAGTCACTAGACACAAGTGATAAATCACTTTGTAGGAAACTTAGTCACAACAGTCACCACCCCTAAGAATTTGTTAATTCAGCAAGTTGTTCTTTTGTCACAGCAGAAGCACTAAAAGCTGTCCCTTTCCTCCTTTATTGAGAGAGGGCCTTTGGGCACTTGATACAAAGATCTAGGTTTTCCCTCTCCTGATGGGTTGGTGTCATTGAGAGCATTTTGTTTAAAGGTGCATATTCCCAAATGCCCTGCTAATATAATGGCCACTAAATCTATCTCTCAGGCTCCTATGTTCAAAAATTGCAACCTGGGCCTAGCCACTTCAACAGACAGTTTGGGAATCGCCACCCGCTCATATGGACATGAGAACAGGTACTCTATATCATCCAAACCCTCAGCAGAAGGCACTGTCAACCTAGCAATTGAGGAAAATACACCAGACTTGGTAAGCATTTCTACCCCAAATTTATGGGACCACCTCCAGGTGCAACTTTGCAATCTAAAACATTGACGAATAACAGTGCTGCAACATTTTTGGCAAAATAAGGAGCACTTGCATGTCTAGAGAAGTTACCCCAAATACCCTGCACCATAAGCAATTCCCTGGCAAACAGGGGTTTTGAAGCTTTTGTTATGCCAATGGTATTGGTAACAGCAAGTATTGATGACAAAGCATATTAGTCTTTCTTTGGTGTAAAGAATGCGGTATGATTAATAGGTGTGTTTTGAATACATTATGAGCTGAGTCTTTGTTTGTATATATCTTCTTGTACCATGAACCAAAACAACAGCTTATCAGGCAAATGATTTGCCAAACTAGTCTTTGGGACTCAAAAAATACATCCTAATCAAGATAGAAGAGTATTAGAATAAAAAAAACCATAAGCTGAAAAAATAATTAACTTCTAAAACAACAAAAACATAAGTAGAGGAGCTAAACCCAATTTGGTAAATGTTAATCATGCCCTTTAAGTATAGATTCAAATAGCCATAGCCTCAGAGTGAGGCTAGAGGGTAGTGGTGTCACTTCTATGTCAAGTCTAAAAGCAAAAGAATTGACAATATCATCATGTGCTGCAACAATTGGGCCAACACAAATTGTGATTATATACATAGGTAAATGAGTCATTACTTAATAGATTAAGGACATTCAGCTTGACAATCTGAGGGAGCAGGGTACTTATCCTAGAACCTCTTTTGACACACAAGGGTGACAAATTACCAGAGCTAGAGTGAATAAAAAATGAGAGATGACGGAACATCTCTTGATAACAATATGACTTGAGACCTGTATAAATATTAAATAGCATTAGGGTAATAAGACTAGGACAGATTAAAGCCGTACTCACATATATATCAAAGTGTCCCAAACTAACCTTGGGAAACATGTGTGCCAGGTCAGCTACTCCATAACCACTAATATACAGCATATAAATCATGATATTATGGGTATAAATATATATAATACATTTGTTAGGTTTAATTGGTGTGTTGTATTAAGAACACTTGATACAAACTTCAAGTGTTCTCGACCTCTAAAATGATAACCTGTTTGATTATCATCAACAACAGATACCTGGACATGTTTGATGTGGATGAGCATACGAGATAAAAGTTGGAGAAACAGAGCAGCTGATGACCATCATTAGTATATAACATGATAAGTTGCGAGTTGTTCATAGTGTTTACATAGTAACTTAGATGATAGGAAAATAAAGAACTACATTTCATTTTGCATCTTCATTAATGCATTAACTAACTGAAAGTGAACAGTAATATGTTATATGTTAAATGTCTAACTAGGTCATGTGATGGTATGCTTATTTTCTTTAAATCCTTGTAGGATACTAACAGTGTTCAACATTATGAACTTCAGACAATTTTTGTTTAATTTCTTATCAGGCATTTTAAATCAGGATTATTTTCCCCATAGAGTCGATTCATTTTTTTACCTTAGCAGGTTCACAATGGATATTTATTTCAGCAGGAAGGGATTATATTTCAACATCCTGGTTATTGTACAATGTATGCTGTATTTTTCTTTTATATTTGCTCCATGAATTGTGGCCTTATATCCTCAAAAACTTGAGCAAAGAGAATTACAGATGCCTTAATCAATGCAGGTTACAATGGGACCATTGATGGCCAAGGGCAAAGTTGGTGGACTAAGTATCGACAAAAACAGATGAACCATACAAGAGGAAGACTTGTGCAGTTCATGTGGAGCAGTGACATTGAGATTACAAATATCACACTACGTAGTTCTCCATTCTGGACACTCCACCCATATGACTGTAAAAATGTTTTCCTTAGTGGATTGACTATTTTGGCTCCTCTGAATGCTCCAAACACAGATGGCATTGATCCAGGTAGACAATCTTCTTTACAGATCTACCTTTTGCATGATTCCGCAACTTTCAAGAATATTTCTGTATATTTTACTTTGGATACAACATCTTTCTAGCAAAAGTAAATTGCACACAAATTTTTAACCAATGCATGTATACACTGTTTAATCTTCACAATTTCAAATTTAACCCAAACAGATCACACCTTTGAGAGAGAAATATCCAGCTATTTAACTAATTACCATTATCTTGCTTCGTCTAGTTGACTGCCTAACTCTGAGTTTCTATGTAGCACATTCATGTCTATTGATTGAGTCAAGGCAAGGATCATGCTGAAGGCCAGTAAATATTATATCCATTTTCTCTTCTTCATTGTCATTACCACCAACTTAATTTTCCATTCCAATCTGCTCCGGGACATTTTAATCATAATTCCAAAAGATCAAGTAAGCGTTTATATTTATTTCTAAGATTGAGCAGTTAAGTATTTCCCAAGCTCTATGAAATCTAAAACGAAGATGTAACTCTTACGTATCAATGTTCTTTATAGAAATTTTGATTATAAATATTTTATAATGACAGATGAGAAATGCAAGGGATCAAAAGATGAAGATTAAAGAACAATTCCATATTATGTCATCCTAATTTTTGCAGGCATATGGAACTCACCTATGATTACAAACCTGTTAACTATATAATATGCGTGAATAATAGAATAGGAAAATTAGAGGGAAATGGAACTGGATTTTTCTGAAGTTCATAGTTTGTTAAATGTTTTCGTTGGGAAATCTTATCTGTAAAGGTTTCTTTCACTAAATTTTTTGTTGGTATCCCATTTAAAAAATAGTGTATGTTCATTGGAAAAAAAATAAATATATCTCAGCTTTTTGTGTTTCAAAATTGGGAAACACAACTCAGTATATGCTAACAATTGTGAGTTGTTTTAATTTATGCATTTTCCTGTTCGTGTATTTTGATGCCTTAATTTTCTTCATTCAAAACTGCAAAGAGATAATGGATATTAGCAGGAAATTAGATCTACCACATTTTTCATTTAATCCTTTTTGATGGAAAAGGTACTAAAGCCATTATTTCTGTTAGACTCTTGTCAGAATTGTATCATTGAAAATAGCTACATAAGTGTTGGCGATGATTGCATAGCAATTAAAAGTGGTTGGGATCAGTATGGAATAGCATATGGTCGACCATCTACAAATATTGTTATCCGGAATCTCATACTCCGATCCAGAGTAAGGTAAGGTAAAATGGGTTGCAGAGATGCAATGCCATTGCTTGCCTTGCATTTCTGTAAAGAATTTCCCTTAATTTTTTATTTTCCTTCTGCATATTCACTGATTTTGCAGCTATATGCAGTTCTTAGGATCATGAAGCCATTATTTATTTTTATACTCTTATATTTTTATCATTTCATTACAGTGCAGCAGTATCAATTGGGAGTGAAATGTCAGGAGGTGTCTCCAATGTCACAGTTGAAAATATTCTTGTGTGGCAGTCAAGACGTGGTGTGAGGATTAAAACCAGCCCAGGAAGAGGGGGTTATGTGCGTGATATATATTACAGAAATTTAAAATTTGACACTCTTCGGGTGGGAATTGTAATTAAAACTGATTATGGTGAACACCCGGATGACAAATATGACCCAAACGCTCTTCCAACGGTTGAAAACTTATACTTTCATGGTGTGCATGGTATGGAGGTGCGTGTACCTGTCAGAATTTATGGTCGTGAGGAAATACCTGTAAAAAATGTAGAATTTAGGGATATGAATGTTGGAGTGACTTATAAGAAGAAAAATATTTTTCAGTGTTCTTACATTGAGGGAAAAGCAATAGGAAACATACTTCCAAGGCCATGTGAAAATTTGGCACTATATGATGACAATGGGAGACTAGTTCGACCTGCAAAAGCATTTAATGAGTCAAATATAGACTATGATTTTTGAATCAGTTGAGAATAATTTAGAGAGTTTCTTTTCAAGCTATGGCATATTCTGGTTTGCCTTTAATGCAATTATGCAAGCCAAATGGCAACCAAAGTTTCAAAAATTCGTAGATAGGATCCAATTATTTTTAAAGATTCAGAAGTTTGTGACTGAATCTTCTTGTAATCATTGTTGAGCCTATTAGTTTACACAATTGAATCTTCTAGAATGTACACAGTTCTCTCCAGAATCACTGGAGTGCTTATTTCCATTTCATGTAAATGGATTGATGTAATAGAATTGTTATGTTTACCAGTGCCTACTTGAGTGTAGTTACCATTGGATGGAAAGTTTGTATAAGGCTTCTAGTGTAGCCGTCATCAGATTACAAAGTTGTATAAAAGATCACTTTTGATTTCTATGCTGATTTTGGAAATCCCATGTGGTACTTGAATTGCTGTAATGCGCATCTTTGAGAAATTTCTCTCTGAAAGGCTATTCTTGCCCTGCATGGGAACGAATTTTGACTAGTTTTTAATTTTATTCTGTTTAATATTCTTACTTCTCATTTAGCATTCTTATGGCTAGCATCATCAGTTCTTTGGAGTTAAATAATTTGTCATGAGATACTTTCATGAATCTCTATACCATTATGGGAAAATATGTGAGGAGTTTAAATCTTCAGTGATTTAACCATTGAGGACTTAAGACTGAAGACCCCTGTAAATGGTTTCCGCTAAGCACTGTATCATGAATTGTGACTAATTCAGAGTGATTTTCATGCTGTGATGTATGAGAAGATTAGAGATTTTTTAAGTCTGCAATATGCAATGAAATAAAACCAAAATATTTTGGTAAACTGAAATCATCAATTGTATTCTACCTTGTCAATATTATATAAGTAGTCACATGTCACCAGCATTTGTGCAACTTTAGGCAACTAAAGTAACAAAAACAAATGTCAAATCCATCGCAAAGAAGCAGTCAGGGCAAAATTCACAATCTCCATTTTACTTGGTGCCCAATTAGGAGACATGGTTATGGTCTTTGTAAACCTAATTCTACAATCTAATTGCAAAGTTGCTGCTTATTTTTACATGACAATTTTGCTTGTATGCTCGGGTTCGTAAGCCTTCATTTCTCTGCTTACTTTTCTTAAAAAAATCCCTATCCGATATAGGCATTGTGGTGGTAAAAATTTCCATGATTTACAATTAACACTACACAAGCATAAAGGAGGATCGTTGGATATCAATAGTTACCCAAATAATGTGCTATAAATCAAGACCGTTGATCAATGTCCATCTTGATGAAGTGAGGTAGAAATCTCATATTTTTATACAACAATTGCAATCCCCGAAAAATCTTAGATGATTATATCAATCTTAAGTATGTTCGTCTCAAATGATTGAATATCACGAGAACGGCACAAGTTGGTAATACATTGGGTCCCAACGTAATAATCACAAGGACACAAGAACAAATAACTCATTGGGCCCAATCAGTTTGTCATACACTTTACACTAACATTGCCTTTTAAATACAATTTCTTGAGCACAAAGAGTGCAGAAATGAAAAAAGTTTACCTCTGACAAATGAGAGCATAAGGTAACCAGTCAAAATATCTCCAAAGATTATTATGCACTTGCTGAAGCCAAACCAAACACTCCAGGCAAACGTGCATTCAAAGCAACGATTCTTCTAGTGAAAATCAATCCTAGACAAAATCTTAATGGAAAGTAAATTTTTGGATTTTGAAGTGTCATTTAGGCAAGGTGTATCCAAAGCAATATTTTCAAAAACTAAATGTTACCCCTGGTCGAGATCTTAATGAGGAGTTAAGTTGTCATCCACGCTTGTTAGCATTGCTTCCTTACATCATACTCTTGTGCCAACCAAAAAACAATGCACCCAAGCACTTGCTGAAGCCAAACCAAATGCTCCAAGCAAATGTGCATTCAAAGCAACGATTCTTCTAGTGAAAATCAATCCTAGACACAATCTTAATGGAAAGTAAGTTTTTGAATTTTGAAGTGTCATTTAGGCAAGGTGTATCCAAAGCAATATTTTCTCAACTAAATGTTACCCGGTCGAGATCTTCATTAGGAGTTAAGTTGTCATCCATGCTTTTAGCATTGCTTCCTTACATCATACTCTTGTGCCAACCAAAAAACAATGCACCCAAGAACCACCAACATGCACAATTTGCATGATGTGCCATGAGTCTCCAGGAATTCACGCAATTGAAACAATCCTAGAATCATCAAGCAAGCTGAGATTCACCAAGCTATCAAAGTAATGCCCATGAGTCTAATTCATGGATTGACTTCCAACAATTCCCCTCAAGTGTTGCTCTTTGATTTAAAGTTTGCAAAGCTTAAATCATATCAATGAGGCTGAAATGCCCACTAGCCAATGCTACAACTAAAGATCAGAAAGATAAAGATTGCCCAACAAGAACTTAGGACATATTAAGTGGGATTTTCATTTTATACCATTTCTATGTCACAATATGCATAATATACTCCTCATAGACTTCTAATCTAGGCTGCATGTTACAAATTGTTTGCCTCATTTGGTCAAGCATGTGGTCAAGGATAGGAGAGTCTATATTGACATACAATAAGATTCAAGTTGAGACATTCACATAAGACATCAAATTCAAGATTTCATGTTAAATGTTCATTGATTCAAGTATAACTAACAACAATAGAAGAATAAAATTTCATTCTTTTCTTAATGATAAAAGGCCCCAAGACAACAAAATGACAAAGATTCCCAACAATAGGTATAACATGATGATTATAGATATGAACATATACAATTGTCAACAAATTGGTCTCCTATATGTACACCTCATCAAGGTTACTAATCTCAAAATTAGCTTATGACTTTAAGTCACCTTACATCATATTGTGACTCATCCAATAATACACCAATCAATCCCTGCCATACCTCCTACTCATCAATCTATCTAGCATCTTTAGGGTCAACATCCTAACATGTGGTTGGAGTCTATCAATTCTAATGTTGCAAGGCATTTTAAACTACAACTAATTTATCTACTTGTTTAGAGGTAAACCTCTTCCTCCTGACCAAGAGGATGATGTTGTAGGGACCAATTATTTCTCTACAATAGAGGAACTAATTAACTATGAGAGTAGGTGAGTGACAAGCTGTCTCAACTTTTAAAACATAATCCTTGCCATGCCTCCTCATCAATCTATCTAGCATATTTAGAGTCAACATCCCAACATGAGGTTGGATTCTATCAATTCTAATGTTGCAAGGCATTTTAAACTACAACTAATTTATCTACTTTTCTAGAGGTACACCTCTTCCTCTTGACCAAGAGGATGATGTTGTAGGTAACGATTATTCTCTACAATAGAGGGATTAATTAACTATGAGAGTAGGCGAGTGACAAGCTTGTTGGAAATTGTCATTGATGTCAAAGATGGATTCGAGGTAGATTTCAGTATGACAATTTTGAGTTTATACGGCTGATATAAGACAAATTTTAGTATGGAAAATTTGAGTTTATAAGGCTGGAATAAGGCAAACTTTAGTATGGCAATTTTGAGTTTATAAGGCTGGAATAAGGCAGATTTTAGTATGGCAATTTTGAGTTTATAAGGCTGGAATAAAATAAATTATGCGCATCATTTGATTACACTTGATCCTTTGGAGCAATTGCCACTCATAGAGAAATACAAATAAATTAAAATAGATAGTTGCTTAATGTGGCCAACCCCCCCTTATATTGGCACCACCTTTGAAAGATTAAAATTAAAATTAAATAAAAGGAAGCCAACCTACATTCTTGTAGCGCCTAGTGATAACTTTAAGAAACCCCCCTAAAAAAAGATATAAAATCTTGATGAATCTTTCATTTTTTAGAAAAAAATATTAATTTCTATTGACAAATCTTTCCTTTTTTTGAAAAAAATATTATATTTATTGACAATTTTTTTTACATCACTAAAATTTTGTAGAAAATTTTGGCGAATCTTGAAAAATAATAGGAAAATGCATTAATTATGATGGTGAATCCATCCAATCTAAAAATAATTCTCATGGAAAAGTAGGGGCCCAATGGTGGAAATTATTGATGGGTTTAAGATGTAGACTATAATATTTACTTGCCACCATTGTTTTAAAATATAATATGATGGCCCTCATTGTATTTTGCAAGGTAAAATGTACCCATGATTTGTAATTCTCATGGGGCTTGAAATTGCTTTTAGATCATTGATCTAATGACCCTCATTATACTCTACGAGGTAAAATGTACACACAATCTAAATGCTCATGAGACCCAAAATTGTGGGCCCCATGAACATTATAGATCGTGGGTACATTTTACCTCATGAAATACAACAAGGGCCATTAGATTATATTATAAATCAATGGTGGAAACTAAAGATTAGAAATATGGTCCTAAAGAAACTAATAATTATGATATACTATTGACGAATTAATATAGATTTCTATTGTAATTTATAAAATCTAGGTGAATCTAATCTAATCGTGTATCCAATATTGTGGCGAATTTTTGAGTTCAATTTTTTAATAAAATAATTTATTCGGCGATTTAAACAAGATTGTAATAAAATTTTGTAAAAAAGTGGCAATTCAAGTCACGTTATAACTCAAACTATTAGCCAATTTTAGATTTAAAATTCAAAATAAATATATTATTTTTTGTATGGGCTGACCCATGTCTAGTGCCTAGGTGATGAGGTTAAGAATTGCATATAAAATGAAAAGTTGCCACCTTTGTGAAGTGACATATTTTCCAATCAGTCACCCTCTTTGGTGAAGCTATAAGAAGTGTTTGTGGAAAGTTTTGAAGGCAAGAATTTAACAAATATCATTCCCATTCATAGGAGATTATTGGAGTAGATTCATGAAGTGTTTTAGAGAAAATTCATGACGTATATTGGAGCAAATTTATGAAGACTATTTGAGCAAATTTAAAAAGCATATTTGAAGAGATTTATGAAGCATATGTTTGAGAGGAATTATAGCAAATCTAAAGAGTAGATTATGGCATATTTTTTTAGCAGATCCTTGAGAGGAATTATAATAGATCTAAAGAGCAGATTATGATAGATTTTTGAGTAGATCCTTGAGAGGAATTATAGCAGATCTAAAGAGCGAGTTACAACAAATTTGTGAGTAGATTTATAGTAGAAGAATTATTTTAGAGGTTGGTGTCTCTCATTAGAAGAGATTGGTGTCTCTTGCTGGGTTGGTGCTCAACTGCAGGGATTGGTGTCTCTGATGGGTTGGTGCCTATGAAGATACACGAAGATTGGTGTCTCCAATAGGTTGGTGCTTGCTAAAATTGTAAGAGAATCAATAAAGCAATTATTTTTTCGTGGTTTTATCTTGAAAGGGTTTCCACGTAAATCTTGTGTTCTTGATTGTTGGTGTTGTGTGATTGGTTTAATTTTGGTTAATTATTTGAAAAAGTTAAAAATACTATCTTATATTGATTCACCCCTCCCTCTTAGTATAAGCGTGTGCTCATCAAAGCTACATCAAATTTGATAGATACATGTGTCATAATGTGTATGGATGACAATTTCATTTTTAGTGCAACAAGAGAAACATCTCTTAATTTGTTAAAATAAGTCATGCAAGTATTGAAGGAAAATAGAATTATATGCAACATGAATAAATATGAGTTTACAAAATAATTACTAGTCTATTTAAGCCATGTGGTTGTACGAGAATTAGTAGATAATCCAATAAAGGTTGAGGCTATCATAAATTGGCTCACAACTAGGAGTGCCATTAAGACCAATAATTTTGTTGGAGCATTATGGTACATGAGGATATTTATTCTATCTTTTGCATCATTACAACACCTCTATGTGCTAGAATATGGTGCCAATTTTGAGTGTTTAGAATATGAATTTGGCCACACACTAATACTTTCTTTTCTTGATTTATAGCATCCATATAAGATTGAAATGGATGCAAGGTAGTGTGCAATGGGGGAAATTTCGTTGCATGGAGGTAAACTAGTTTCATATATTTTAAATGTATTAATGATAGAGTCATCATTTGTTAGGTAAAAAAATCACACTGCATATCAACCACAAAATCTCTAATATTTACAAGCATAAAACATATTGTAATAGGAGAGGTACTAGAAGCAGACATGGTTTCTTCAACAATTTCATTTAGTGATCAAGTATAAGATGTGAAGCACAAGTATAGTGTTGGTGATAAGAATTTAGCTACTAATTATGGGGATAATATACTGCTTGAGGAACTTAATGAGTTATAAGAAACAATTGAACATAACTCAAAAAACTATAATCTTATTTCAACTAAGAGCTTATAAAATTAGAAAACTCCATAGGAGAGAAGTATGATTTCTACTTTACCTACATGTTTTAAATCCTATTATATAGATTTTCCATACGTGAAATAGAAATTTACTAGAAATAATAATTAGGGTTTTTGGCGAGAACTAAAGAGTTACTCCACTTGGTAGTAACACATGTACTGTATGGAAATTGAAATGAACAATCAAATGAGGAAAGTGCTATTAGGAATTTGAAAAACTTTGTTGGAGTTATTTAATTTTGGTACCCCTACTTGTCAAGGGTCATAAATCTAGCCAATTAATTGAAATTCAAAATTTGTATATGCTTTGGAAAGATTAGGTCATGAAATAATCAATCTAGGTCCAAATTTCACATCATCAAATTCCACTTGAAAGGGGCTAAAAAATAAAAAATATTTTAGAAATATTTGGAATGCTATTTAAAATTGCTACTTAGGTGGTTGAGATATTTTATGTTCATTCAATCCTCTTTAAGAAAAAATGGGCCCTAGTGCTCTTAGGTTTTGTACTAGATGATAATTTTTGACAAATCTAGTTCCTAGTAAACCACTTGCATTGGTGTAGAATTGTATTGCCTTCACAAACTAATATGATATAATCTATCAATTCTTCATCTTCTTGATCAACACATTAATTATATGACATATAGGTACTAGATTGGTAGTTTTAGGGTTCAATTCTAGGCTATGCAACTATTCAAGAATGTTTGATGTGTCAAGTAGTAACACAAAGCAAGGCTAGAGTAATTCTAAATTTAACTTTGGATGCAACCTAAGATGGGATAAAAGTTGAATCAAAATTTATTATCATCTATCTTCTTGTTAATGGTGTTTGGAACATGTAAAAAATTCCCATTTTTTCTATTTGGGCCATGAATCTTTTCTTTCTAAATGTGCAACCATTATGTTGGTGCAATATCATATTACACCTATTATATGTTAGTGTAATATTCTATTCTACCTATTTTTTAAAGATTTTCTAGGAAAAATACACTCTCACCTAGGTAGCCAATAATGACATGTTATCCTTTATTGGAAACAGTCAAGTGCCAACAATGCCCCATAAACTCTTGATTGATGAAATAATTAGGTGCCACCTCTACCTAATGAAGTACACCTCTATCTCACTTGATTGAGTTAACTCATCTCTTCATTGAGGTTAACTCATGGTCATTTGTCATCTTGACTCCCTTACTCAAATGGCTATATACATCTACACTTTTCTTAGGGTTGATTAATAGAATAATAATTTTCTATCTATTTAGTTTTCAAATCTTGGTCTTTGAATAGTGTTTGTCACTAATTCATAGGAATTAGGTCTTGGTTGGTCTTTTCTTATTGTAAAATCTATTACTAGATACATAATACCTTAGATTATTTTATTTTTTATATTGAAGAGGACTAGGGTTGGAGTGGTTGTGACTAGACTTAATTTTTAGTGAATCATGGAGCATTTTTGACCTCATCATTGTGTTTGAAAGGATTAAGATTGTTAGGGTAGGCTTTTGTTTCATTTGAATTAGACAATAGGAGGTTGATGAACTTAAATTTCTATATGAATGCTTTTTCTTATTTGCTTGTAGATAGTACACTTTTCAATGTATTTTGGCATGATTTTGAGCTGGCATTGCCTTTAGAAGGGCCCAAAGCCCTAAGAATTATTTTTCAATTACCAAAATTTGAGCACTTTGGTTAGAACCCTATTCATTTTTCTCTACATACTATTCAAGGTTATATTATACACTTTCAAGGTATTGTCTAAGTTTCACTTTGTTTGAGGTATTTTTACATGGCTTAAATTTATAATTTTGAGGGATGAGGTTGTGGGTCAAAGGTAGCTATATGGTTTTTGTAAAGTATCCCTATCACACCTTTTATATTAGTTTACCTTGGACAAATTTATAGTAGTGATGAATATAATTTACCCTTCTAGCAATATCCACCTAGTGGCCCTCCCTTCCTCCACCAACTAGCTATTGGCACCCACTCTAACTCTCATCAACCTTTTCAAAATATCATATAATCATTGATGGAGGATACAAAAAAGATTATCCAACCTTGCAACCTAACACAAAAATTCTCACAAAACCTACACAAAAAAATTCAAATACTCACATCACACATTTTCCATTATAAAATAACAACTTTTTAATCACAGTTGGGATTACATAAAAAAAAGAATTGCTAAGGTTTAAAATTGGGCTATGATATCAGTCTTGAAATATAAGGAAATACAAGCACAAATAACTATGTAAATTCTCAAAACACCATTCTGTGAACTAATATCTAATATGTTACTATTTAGACCTTTTGAATGATTTCTTCTCAACTTGAACAACTACCTCTCTATACTTAATTCATGATCTTTTATAGAGAATTGGCATGTTGTAGATTGACACCAACCAAACATGTAGTACACCCTATGAGCATGTGATAAAGATCATGGGTGTAACATAATATGAATTATGTTGTAATTGCTTCTTGAAACTTGATGTTTGATCAAGAAAATATGCAAATGACTCTCTTACATGAGTGCAATGATATGCATTCTTTGAAACTCAATGCGATTTAATAATGAAACTTCCTAGGATCAATAATCTTATCAATCATATTATTAGTTGGCATGAGATTCAAATATGTGGCACCCAGCTTAATTGATCCTCTAGTAGGTGTATAAGTCATACTACATTAATCTAGGATATTGTTACAAGTATGAAGGTGTTTTCATTGATGTGAATTGGTTACCAACTGGTTGTTGTTGTCATTGATGTCATGGAAGTTGGTTATTGGCTGTATGTGTTAAGGATATTGAGAAAATTGTAATAAAGAAGGTTTACAGGTTGTGCATGTATAGTTGAGATTTTGAAGAAATGTTGTGAGTACATGGAGTTATCCTTATGTTGCTATGTCCAGAGGTGTGTTAGATGTCTCTAGTACTTGGGTTTCAAGTGCTTTTGAGAAAATTTGATAAATAAGGAAAACAATGTCATGCAGGTATTCAGTGTATACTTTGAGATGTGCTCCATATTGCTTCTATGCTTGTGTGATTCTGACATATTGTTTATGGATGTTGGTAGTTGCTATATCCATAATTTGGGCTTTTGGATCATTGTACAGTGCAAGATATTTTCACCAGTATGTGAACTGTGCACTTCGATGCATCTAGTTGTGGTCTGGGAGAAATGTGATTGCTCTGAATTTCTTTGAATTTTGGTTTCATGACTTGCAGTTCTGAGAATAAGTTGATAAGGTCATGTTCAAGTGAAGTTTGTTGTCAAAAAATATTGGACCATGTTAAGGATGTGTGTGCTTAATTGTTTTATGTGTTTTGTACGAGTGTTGGCCGACCTTGTGTTAAAAACTACTTGCAAAATTTATAGAAGAGTGGCGAGGCATGTTGGGACTTATTTAGGTCCTCATTAAGTATGTGTTTAGGTTGCTCTCATTCTAATTTCACTGTAGAATGCTTTGGCGCCAACCTAATTTGAATTTGTAAATACAAATGGTGTGTGGCTAACCTTGGATGGGTTTCAAGGTTGAAGACGGTATAAGTACAAATTGAGATGTTGGTGAAAGATAAGATAGAGGAAAGATAGATGCGAGATCGTGTTTGTGATGTGAGTTTGAGCAGATCAGTGCAAATTTCAAGTGTTGAGTTCCTAAAGGCAATGAGTTGAAAGTATACCTTTCAAGCATGTCTGCGAGTGTGCGAGTGAATTATGGCAGAATCTTTGTTGCATTGAGATAGTTTTATCTTTGTAACAATCCTCTTCTATCTTCTTTGTAATTCTGTGGTAGTGAGCTCTCTGGGCAATGGGACCTCATTGGATAGTGTGCCCTGTCTTGGTAGTGAGCCTTTCTGGCAGTAAGCCTTTGTATTCAGTTTTTGAATTCTTTATATTGTGAGTTAATCCTCACTGTGGTTTTTCCCTCATTGGGTTTTCCACGTAAATCTAGTGTTATTGTGTGCATGGTGTTATTACTTTCAGTTTCAGTTTCTGCACTTAATGATTCAACACATTAACATAGTAAGGGTTTTATGAATGCTTATTGATCTAACTTCTGGTGAAGAATTTTAAAGGTTAAAATTGCTACAACTAATTCACCCCCCTCTCAGTTGTCTTGTTCAATAGATAAAACAATTGGTAATGATGTGGTATTATAGAATACACACTCATTGTTGGTGTAATATTATATTCACTTTGGATATATTATATCCAAAATGTGACATTGTACACCTATTTAATAAGTTTACATAGAATAATATGATATTTAATTATTATATCACTTGAACTTAGCTAATAATGACATGTGTACACCTTGAATTGAAATACACATTTTCCATCACTACATCATCAATTCTTGATTGGTGGTAGTTAGGTTCCACCTCTTTTAATTCAAGGCCACCTTTGTCTAAGTTAGATTGAGTCAACTCACCTCTTGATTGGGAGTGATTGAGAGTGAATTCATACATCTTGGACATGTTTATCTCATTGATTCATTATTCCAAGAGGCCTATATATTTATATGTTACTCTTTGTAACTTGTTTCATAGTATTGAATATAGAATAACATTATTCTACTCATTTTTATTTGTGATTAACTTATAGGCATTTGGTCTTGGGTAGATTTTTGTTCATAATATCAAGCCATGATATCCTAAATTTAACCCATTTCTAAGAAATTAGAGATTATGGTTGCACTTGAATAGTTGAGTATTCTATTCTCTTGTAGGTGCATTCTACACTAGTAGAATTTGGCAAATAAATGACTACGTGACTAAAAATTTTAGTCACAACAACTAAAAATGACTAAATTCTACTATTTTTTTGCATCTCAGCTATAAATGAGTAAATAAATGACTAATTTGGTTGTTGAATAAAAAATTATTTAGTCATACAAATAAAAATGACTAAATATTTAGTCACACAAATACAAATAAGACAAAAATTTTTAAAAATATTTTGGGGATTATTGGCAGGAGTGTATTGCGTGCGATTCATTATTCATTGAATTCATGTTTCATTAGTTGGTTAGCCTGGCATTGAGGTATTTTGGGTTATAACAACTACTTGCATGGCCAGGAAAGCAATGAGTGTTTCCTTGCTTGCAAAAGGATTCACTTGATTTTTTGGACAAAGCAAGGTAGGAAGCTCGAGTTATTATGGAAACTGCAACTTCGCAAAAGGAAGAAGCTTTAGGTTTGCAATGTTTCTTTCCCTTTTTCATGGTTTTTCCTTTTCAGAGTTTTCACTACTTTATCTTTATGTGATCGAGAAGACAAAAACATCATTCTTCCTCATTCATTGCATTATGTATGGTGGTTTTTTGTTTGAGAGTTTTCCCTTTTCCATTCATGGGTTAGGTTTTGAAAGAATGCACATTCTTATTTAAAAATGCCTTTGGATCCCTATGGTATGTTGCAATGCAAGAATGAGTATGATAGAGTTATAAAAGCTTTGTAACCTGTGAGAGTTGAGTCATTGAGTGGTGAACTGGCATGAAGTTTTGAAACCCTAGATCATGAGACCATGATGCAACAATTTCACATTTTGACTCCATAGTCCAAATGAAAGGGCACTATCATAGTCAAAATGTGGGACAGTCATGAGCATGGATATATTTCATGATGGTTTCAAAGGATTCACATAGATGTTTTTAAATATGAAAGTATGATAGTCCCATTATGAGGATAGACCAAGCAAGAAGGAATAAAGAGGCACAATCAATATGGATGATGCTAACAAGTGTTTCCCTTAATTTGAAAAGGTTAAAGATAGTGGTAAAATGCCTTTCATTGATAGGGAAATCCTTGAAGTTTAGTCCTTGTTGTAATGACAGTGAGAGAGTTCTTTTGCAAATACCCCTACAGACCTTACAACTGTTCCAAATACTATGCTTCTTAATGAGCAATCCATGGAAACATATGCATGCAATAAAGACACTGGTATGTATTGGTATATTGATAATGTAGGGCTGATAACATTATTTTTGAGTTCTTGATGCACAACAAAGGGAGTGAGACAAAATTGTATTGCATGAAGGGGAAATGTTTTGAAATTCATGAAATGCCGAAGGCAGTGATGTCAAATGCACATTGGGCATGGCACAACATAAAGGGGTTTCAAACATAGTACAATACAGTGATAAATGAAAGTGTTATGTTTCATAGTGACAATCATGCATAATGCAACCACTCAATCACAACCTTTGACAATGTAAGGTTGCAATGATTGTAAGTAGCAGCATATAAGGACAATGTTTTGTCACTGCATTTTTAGTCACCATTTGATCTCAAGGAATGACTATCCCAACACCATAACTTTAGTGCATTAAGGGGTAGTGGTTTTACTTGGTGGCAATGCTTTGAAGATTGAGAGAACAAGTTTTAATGATTTTTTTTCAAAAGGAATTGACTATGTAAAGAAGTAGAAGGAAATCATAGTATTGGAAGATTGTGTCCTCATTGATATTTTTTTTATCATAAAGACCATTGAGGAATGCTCAATATAGTGAGTAATATGAGCACATGAAAGGAAAGGATATTGTGGTTCCTAAGCTCTTGCATAAATAGATAGTGGCCCAAGGCGATATTAGCAGTGAGACAAAGCTAGTGTCATTCATTGACTCCATGAAACAAAACACTTGATTTTGGCATTAACATCATGAAAGGCACTGATTTAAAATAGTTTCTATTTCCTTTTAAAGTGATTTGTGTAGGGGAGAGGCATCTTGTATGGATTTTGAGGGCAATCCTTGCATTGAAGGTCTTTAATTGTCACTACTGTCCTTTGTATGTATGGTGATTCTTTGGTAGCAGTCGTATCATGAGGTGAGCTCAAGTTTGGAAGATAACTATGACGAATTCCAAGGAGGGGGAAACAAGCAACATTGGTGTTAGTAAACCATGAATGTGTCTACAAAGGCAAAAATTTAGAAGACTTCTTTGTCTAAAGTGTTATTAGATGCACAAGAACAGAGCCATTTGAGATAGGTGATGAGTACTGTGTAAAGGCTATGCAAAAGGATAGGTATGGAATTCAAGCTATGGAGGATGCTCATTGAGGTATAAGGTCACGTGACAAAGATTCAAAGAGGGAAAATCATCCCCAAATTGAATTGGAAAAGAATAGTAGTAGCCTATAACCATAACCACCATAATACAATATCAATCAAGGTTATAAATATGACAATGATCATAGCATAATCAATGCAAAGTTCTAGAAAATGAAGGATTTGTAGGAAACCTCATGAAAGGAGAATGAAAGTCGAACACAATGAACTGTCCCAATGTGTTATGCAAATTTTCCTATAAGGTATAGTGCTAGAGGGAATTTGTTGCATGAAATGGTATGATAGTTAGAATGAGTACAAAGGTAGTCTCATAACTGTTTGATAGTGACTATATGCACAATAGGATTCTTTGGATGCATGAGGGTCAATTCACAGTAGGGAATCCTTCATGAATTCCAAATGTTTCCTATGCTTATAACAGTCTCAACATTCAAGGGATAGGTTTATTATTATACAGACTCTTGGAAAGGCATAAAGGATAGACACTAGAAGAGGTCATAGTGGAATACAATCTTGAATGCAAGTGGGTAGGTGTCTTATCTAAATGCCTTGATCAATGCATGAATCAAGTTGCAAGGAGATAGTATCTATATGTGGAAGTCCTCACAAATGAAGTGAGTTGCACAATAGGAAAGTGATGTGAGTAGTATATAAGAAATAAAGAAGCAAAAATCCTGACTGGGCACTAGATTGCCAATGCTTGATGACAAGTGGAGTTCCTTGTATGACAGTAGTAGCCTCCAAAGAAATGTTTTTATCATAGGTTTTTGGTAAGCATTTGAGGAATGCATGATGTTTTGTGTTTAAGATACTATTCTGATTGAAGTTTGCAGCTTTAAATACATGCATATGACTATCTATAAGAGGAGTGAAAGCATGAAGACAATGAGTAATTTCAATGAGGGGACTTTGTGCATTGGGATTGAAGTTGAGATTATAGTTGGAAGATGCTTGCATATGCCTGATTGTGAAGGTTGAATTCCTATCATGGGGAAATCACATCTTTGCTACTTATAGATTATCTTGCAATGCACCATAATAGTCACTATTAGGCATCTTTTCATGTTTGCCATCTTTGATGCTATTTTGGACTATTTGTATCACTTAGAAAGTGAAAAGTTCATGTGTTTGCCTCATGATTTTTCCATATCTTTATTTACTTATATCCCTTCCATTCTTTGCATGATTTCCTATTGGAAAAATCACTTCAAATGTGTGCTCTTCATGCTAGTCATGATTTTTACCAAACTTCTCCACTCAAATTGTAGTTTTGTACTGGTAATGCCAACATAAGAGTGTAATTTTATTTTTCTTTCAAATTATCCTTGGTCATGGATTTCCAATAGCTTAGCCACTCTAGTCGCCTTTTCTCAATGGCATTGCTAGTGAAAAGATGAAAACTTCATACTTAGTAAAAATTTCTCTTTTCTCACACATTTTCTCTTTCTCAACTGCTTAAATCACACTTTTGGATTGGCTAAGCCATTGGAAAAGTACATTAATTTTGAATTTTAGCTTTAGATGAATACTTTTTCTGTTCATTTCCATCTTTCCTGAAGTAGCCATTTGAATTTCCTTTGTAGCATTATTGCTCTCATTTTTTTTTCTTGAATGGAGTGGTGAAGAGACTTTGTAAACTATCACATCCCTTTGTTCTTGTTTTCCATATTTCATCATTGTGGCATCTTCTATTCCACTCCATATCCTTCAACACCAAAATCTTTACTCATCATATCTTGTCATTTCTTATCCACGTTCCTTTAATACTAACATTTTAAGTGCTTGATGACCTTTATTCATCATCTCCCCTCTGTTGAACTATTTGCAAATACTGTTAGCTTAACAAAAATTGAGCAAGACTTCAAAAATTAGAAATTTGACAGGAAGGACAACAAGAATGGCATAATTACTAACTACAATGTTGACTGTAGGTGAAGTTCTGTAGCAGTCTTGATTTTGGCACTAACAAGATTCAAAATAGCATTGGTTCACTTAATCTCTTGTTCAATTTTTATATCTACAAGTAGAGTGATTTTCCCTTATGGATTTACTGATGACACCTCAAGCCCTTATCCATAGGTACTATCTAACCACGTATCCATAAAAAATCTTCTACTTTCCACTCTATATAATCATAATACTAGAGATATGTTCCAAATTTATGATCACAGTAAAAACTAGAAGTATGCAAGATGATGAATTCTAGTTCATTTCAAAGTCCACACATTGTAAATTAATAATTGTATAGGGTAAATTTATTATCATGAAATGCTCTGAATTTTCATAAGTTCGTATTTTGAATGTTATCCATACATGAACCCTACATTGAACGGAGTTGAGATGGTATATCAACATCTACTTTGGTAACACCTCTGTATATAATTCAACATATTTGGGGGAACCACACATTAGCAACTCCCCCATATGACAATTCTACATATATCGTTGAAATGAGTTCATTCGTGGTCTTGATGGTTGTATAATGCCCCTTAGAAACTTGTGTTTTCCATCAGTCTTGGTGATCACCTACAAAGAATCCACCAGCCTTGGCGATTTCCCAACATCCTACAAGGAGTGAAATCTATAGTTTGATCTTCATATTGGTTAAAGATATTTCTTGATTAGAAAATAATTCATAAAACAAGTAGGATGGATATGAAAGAGTTAATTAGGGAGATGAATTAATGTGCAGTATTGTTAGTGACAAATATCAAATGTTTCTTATCCATGGTAAGTTTCATAATGGTCATAATCCAATCCTTAACTTGGTAGCTCAATAAGACCTTTGTGTATTTTTACCGTAATGCTAGAGTAGAATACACTGCAAGCAAAATATTATATATGTTTATCCACCGTGAATGTATGAAAGTCCAATATATGTAGTTCATGGAATTGGAAAAGCTTGATTTTATTGAAAATCATATTTCTAGTATATTCAAGTTGCATTGCCTCTTTAAAACAAGGAAATAAAATGCGTATTGATATTCAAATCAAAGGTGACTATGATGGTTTTGATTCTTCTCTCTGACACTGAAGCCTTTTGATGGTGCATTGCAAAAGAACAATATCAAACTAGCTGACATTTGTGAGAAACTTATTGTTTTTCTAATCTTGTGAAAACTCAAATTGAGTTTATGATTTTAAAGTCACATTTTATAGCAAGGTTATTTCCTAGATTCTTGATTTTGTGCAGGAGTTAAGAGCAAGAACAATTATAGTGGTAACATACATATGCTAGATTAAAGCTTGGAAAACTATCACCTCAGTTACTTGTTCCACACCATATATTAAAGCCTCAACTGCAACATTGCAGGGTTTGTTGATGGGCCTTGCGGTGATGCAGGTGATTCATTGCATCACCGCAAGGCCCAGCAACAAACCGTATGGTGTTGCGGTGGAGGTCATCGTAAGGCCACACTGTTTGTTGTTGGGCCATGCGATGGTGTGGGTGATATCACATTTCTTTGAGGTATTTTTTGAAACAATTCACTTTCCTTGTCTATGCTTCCACATTTTCATGTATGTCTACTAGGGCACTTGTAACTAAAACATATGACAAAAAAATCCCTATTGTTATGCTTTGATGGATGTCCCTTTGTTATTACTGGATATATGATGTAGTGCACATTATTATAGTGCAAGCCTATTTTTCAGATTGTTTCATTTAGCATCACCAATATTCTACACAAGAACATTGTCCCTATTTAAAATGATGGAAATGGTTCACATCTCTTAGAACAATTTCTCTTGCAACAATCAGAAGGATGCCATCCTGAAGGGTTTGGAAGTGATGATCTTATTTGGCATCTGCCTCAAAGTCCCATGGTAATATACTTGCCAGTATTCATTATATTTTAAATAGCTTCAATATTCTCATATTATTGAGTTTTTTGAATTTCACCAGTGATTGCTTTCAGATAGATTACTAGTGAGATTGAGAAATAGATAAATTCCATTTAGATTCCTATTTATCTTTTTCTCATAAAGCTATCATAGCTTTGGTGCTTTAGTAGAATGGAAAGTGTATAACAAAAATTAGATACACATGTTGAATATTCTGTAAGAATTTTTTTTTCTAAATGGACTTGGAAGTGACCTACAATGCATGTATTTAGAGAAAAAATGGTGTGTTTTTAGATGCTATATGGTTACTGTGATAGTTGGTTCCTAGCTTTCCTTGGGTGGTAGAAAAATATTTATTTTTCTAGATTCTTTATATTCTTGCATTTCACATTCCCAGCTTGGTTTCCTGGTTATCACTAGTAGAATTTGGCAAATAAATGACTAGGTGACTAAAAATTTTAGTCACAACAACTAAAAATGAATAAATTCTATTCATTTTTTGCAAATGAGCTATAAATGAGTAAATAAATGACTAATTTGGTTGTTGAATAAAAAATTATTTAGTTAGAAATAAAAATGACTAAATAGTAAGTCATCAAATCCAAATTAGACAATTTTTTTGAAAAAGAATTCGGCCAATTATTGGCGCGATGTATTCATGCGTGCGATGTATTGGTGTGATTATTCACTTCCATTGTAGATTCATTCATCTCATTCATTGTAGATTCATTCATCTTACTTGACCTCGTGACCTCGCTTCATTCGTTAGCCTAACATGAGCCGTTTTGATTAGTTATAGCAACTACTTGCATGGGCAATAAGGATTCAAAGAGGACTTGGAGACTTCTGAAAAGGTGGGCAAGGGTAAGGAAGTCGGAGTTTGCTACAACGAATTTGAATTTTCCAAGGCCCTCTGTAGCAAAATTGGATTTGGGGACACCCTCTGTAGCAAATTCAGAGGTAATTTGAAACCCTCATTACATTAAACACAAATTCGAAATGTTCATTACAATCTACTGATCTTAATAATGTTCTACTGCTCTTAATAATGTTCTTTTACAATCTTGCCACTGTTTTTCTTTATAATGTGTTCGAGCTAAATATAATAAAATTTGGGTGTCAATGCCAAAATAGAATTTCCTCAAACAATTTTGATACATTTTCATTGCAAGCGCAAACTGTCCTTGTGCAAAGTAAACATGTCCTAGATTTACCCACACATCAAACATCTAAACAAAGATGTTTCCTGCAGCAGCTTCTTGTACCTGTGTAAAGATTTCCTTTGCAATATCAAATTGACCCCTTTCAACCAGCACAATGGCTGCCCCATTTGCAACATAAAAATTTTCAATACAAGCGCAAATGGTCCTTGTGCAAAGTAAACATGTGCTAGATTTACCCACATATCAGGCATCTGAACAAAGATGTTTCCTGCAACAACTTCTTGTACCTGTGTAAAAATTTCCTTTGCAATATCAAATTGACCCCTTTTAGCTAGCACAATGGCTACCCCATTTGCAGCATAAACATTTCCTGGTCTTTGTGCCAACACTTAAGTGGTCCCTTTTATGAAATTAATATCCTCTTGAGTTATTATTATACTCCTATTTTCCAAGAGAAAAATCCCCAAGGCCCATGGGAAATGAACGACGAGCATTTGAGTTTCAACTTGGTTTCATTTCGAAAAGGGGACATTACATTGTACAAGATTTGCTTAACAACATAATAATTTAATCCACCTATTTGGGACTGTAAAATAAAAATAGATGAATTAATCCATTTTCAATTATAGGTTCTTTTAATCTAGAATCTGGTAGAAAGATAAAGCATAATACATTGAAGGACACATAAAATGTTATAAAATAAAGACTAAAATAGGTTTCCCATGAAAAACAAGAAAGAGGAAAAATGAAAAGATAACATACAGATGATTCATTTGAGGTTTTTGATAAGATATCATTTAACTATGTCAAATGGATTTGGAAGGGACAAAGCATATTTTATTGACTAAAATTTTGAGGTAGATTATCCATCGTCATTGTACACATCATCTTCTCATGGAATATGTTTCTACAATGTACCAAGCCTAGAATTGATTGGGGATGCACTTAAGGTGGATAAAAACTCATCAAATGCTTTATGCATGCTTGGCAACATGGAACCAAAAACTGATGGCTGGCTTAAAGCAAAAGAAACAATTAAAGTAGCAACCAACTTGTCTTGGCTGATGAAGAAAAATGAAAAGCTGATGAAGAATGGACGATTCAGATGGAAAGGAGAAAGAAAGAGGAAGAACTTCGGCAGGTGATGCAACAAGAGGAGAAATTTGAATGTGTGAAGGAATTATGGAAGAGTAAGCGTAAGGATAGGGATGATGACGATGATGAGTCTGGTCACTCTGAGAAGAAACAAAAGAAGGAAAAGAAGAAAAAGAAGAAGGATAAGGACCACAAGGCTTATGATTCTTATATGGAGGAACCTGATGTTGCCATGGAAGATGAGGAAAATTATATGAGTGATAAGGTAGAAGATGATGTGAAAAATGCACAATATCTTCTTGCAGTTACAGGTCTAGAAGACTCTGATGATGGCGAGAAAAATTCTCTAGTTTCAATAAAATCATTAAGGAGACATGATACTCTTATTTTGAAGATGATGAACCATTGTAGAAACAGAGTCTGAGAGAAGATGATCCATATGATGATGATGTCTAGGCTTCTTGAGCTTTAACCAAACCTAGCTCCTATTTTCCAAGAGAAAAATCCCCAACGCCCATGGGAAATGAATGATGAGCATTTGAGTTTCAACAAATTACAAGAGAAGATGATGCATACAATGATGATGGATAGGATACCTCAAAATTTTAGTCAATCAAATATGCTTTGTCCCTTCCAAATCCATTTGACATAGTTAAATGAGATCTTATCAAAAACCTCAAATGAGTCATCTGTATGTTATCTTTTCATTTTTCCTCGTTCTTGTTTTTTATGGGCAACCTATTTTAGTCTGTTGAAACTCAAATGCTCATCATTCATTTCCCATGGGCCTTGGGGATTTTTTTTTTGGAAAATAGGAGCTAGGTTTGGTTAAATCTTAGGAAGCCTAGACATCATCATCATATGGATCATCTTCTCTTGGACTCTGTTTCTGCAATGGTTCATCATCTTCAGAATTAGAGTATGCATGTATCCTTCGTGATTTTGTTGAAACTGGAGAATTTGTCTCACCATCATCAGAGTCTTCCAGACCTACAACTGCAAGAAGATCTTGGACATTTTTTGCACCATCTTGCACCATCTTGTGACTTATCACTCATAATTTTCCTCCTCTTCCATGGCAACATCAGGTTCCTCCATATAAGAATCATAAGCCTTGTGGTCCTTATCCTTCTTCTTTTTCTTCTTTTCCTTCTTCCATTTCTTCTCAGACTAACCAACCTCATCACCATCATCATCCCTGTCCTTACGCTTACTCTTCCATAATTCCTTCACACGTTCAAATTGCTCCTCTTGTTGCATCACCCGCCAAAGTTATTCCTCTTGCTTTCTCCTTTCCATCTGAATCCTTCATTCTTCATTAGCTTTTCATTTTGCTTCCTTAGCCAAGACAAGTTGGTGTGCTACTTTAATTGTTTCTTTTGCTTTAAGCCAATCATCTATTTTTAGTTCCATGTTTCCAAGCATACATAAAGAATTTGATGAGTTTTAATCCACCTTAAGTGCATCCATAATCAATTCTAGGATTAGTTGGATCTCATTTTGAACTTGAGCCATGGCTGCAAGATGTAGATATGCATCCATATAATCAAGAAACTTGAACAATTTTGGCCTATATAAAAGATTTTCTTTTTCAGTATCATGTAGTAGTTCAAACAACCTAGCAAGAATAAATAGTGTTGTTACTTTATCCCATGGTAACTCAAGTGAAACACCACCTTCTTCTAGTCGATGGAAGAATTCCATATCCTTAAAGCGCACATTAAAAACTACATAATGTTGGAAACACAAGGGCAAACAACTAAGAGGGGGGGTGAATCAGTTGTCACAAAATTTCAATCTTATTCAAATTATTAACCTTATTCTTAGATTTGATCAATAACCATGAAATAATAAATGAACAACACATCAGAAACACACATAACACCAAGATTTTTACGTGGAAACCCTGTTAGGGAAAAACCATGGTGGAGGTTAGTCCACAAGATTATACCCTGTTAACAGTATAAATAAATATGAATGGGAAATGCACATGCATTCAGGAACACTTCCTAGAGCTCACTGCTCAATTACAAAAGGAAGACACACTATCTTACAAAAATATTCTGATTACATCCATCAGATTTGAACTGAGAAAAATAACATCTGCTAATGCCCGATTACAGTTCTGGTTAAGCACATGAACACTTCTTCACTCTTCTTCACACTCTTCTCTACCTTCATATGATCTGAACAATATTCATACATAGGACTTCCACACTTCACACACTCATCACATCAAATGATAAAACAATCGCTTATATATATCCACAACAAGAAATTACATCGCTACAAGTCAGCTTCAACAAAATAATAAAATGAATGTAAGCTGTCGGCCCAAATCAATAAGGATTATTTATGCGAATCAACCAAGGTCAGCCATAACATAGTGAAGACCCAAAATAACATCCTCAAACATGAACCACCTCAATTAATTACTCCTCAAAGATCCACAACACACTACAAACACCTTGTCGGCCAAGAACATGAAAAACATGAACACGCAAGAGAAAATATTGGTTCGCGAGCACAACGATCAATGCAGATGTGCAAAATAGATCGAGAATGATCTATAAAAATCCAAAAACATAATGAATCACTAGAGAAGCATCCACAATAACTGAACTTACTGAAATCACATAATCTTCATTCAAGAACACCAATTGAAGTAACATAAAAACTCTCATAATACAAATCTTCATAACTTGATCAAATCTTCACGCGGATCTTTGAAACTTGATGTGGATAAACTAGATATACTCGAACAAAAACCCTTTAGTCCATAACCTATGAACAACAACATAATGAACTCACCGACAGATTGAACTTCACTTCACCACTGACAACTTGCAACTAATTTTCTCAATATCCTCGACATACACAACTTCAAAAGAATTAATGCTAATAGTGTTGACATTAATGACAACCACATATCAGCAACACAACCACAACATACAAAAATATCCCCCTTTGGCATTGATGGCAACACATGATGTGAAAAGAACCATCAACACAATTACACTTGCTCCCCCTTAGGTTTAGATTCTTCTCTCCTTAATTCATCCACATAACTCTTCTCCTCACAAGATTCTTCTCTCCCAGAAAGTTTTTCACATTTACTCTTCTCTCCCTTTGACATAAATGACAAATATCTCTTCTATACAAGCTCTGAACCACATATATGAACATTTGACTACCCCCCCTGAGTAGCAACCACCACAACATCAATCTGGATCAAAATATGACCATGAAATGCATGGATTGATGCAAGTCAATGTGTCTTAGTTTTGATTAGGAGGGGTAATCACCCCTAACTTCCCTCTGAGATACGCAAAAGTATCCTTAGGCAACTACTTGGTAAAGATGTCTGCAATCTGCTCCTTAGTAGGCACATACTCCAATCTAACTTCCTTTTCACTTACTTTCTCTCTCAAAAAGTGAAACTTGATAGATATATGCTTGGTATTTGAATGCAACACCAGATTTTTAGAAATGTTAATAGCACTTGAGTTATCACATAATATAACAATAGGCTCATCATACACAACTCTGATATCCTTCAACATCTGCTTCATTCACAATACTTGAGTACAATTATTAGCAGCAACAATGTATTCTGCCTCTACAGTAGATAAAGAAATAGCATTTTGCTTTTTACTTAACCATAAAATCAGCTTCTTGCCCAAGAAAAATGCTCCACCACTAGTACTTTTCCTATCATTCACATCTCCTACCCAATCAACATCAGTAAAGGCACTCAAAGTAAGATCATCATCTTTAGGATACCACAAGCCAAAGTCAACTATCCCCTTCAAGTATCTGAAAATCCTCTTCACAACCGTCACATGAGATTCCTTAGGATTAGCTTGAAATCTTGCAACAATAAATACAACATTCATGATATCAGGCCTAGTTTGAGTTAAATACAACAATCCACCAATCATTGATTTGTATCTAATTTTATTTTCTTTCAGAGAATCATCATCTGTTGTCAACTTGCATCCGGTCACCATGGGTGTACCAACTGGCTTTGAATCTTCCATACCAAATTTATTCAACAATTCTTTCACATACTTGGACTGAGATATAAAGATCCCTTTATCTAACTAAGTAATTTGCAATCCCAAAAATAATTTCATCTCTCCAATCATTGACATCTCAAACTTACTCTACACCTCATCAACAAAATTCATGCACAAGATATCATCTCCTCCAAAAATGATATCATCAACAAAAACTTCCACAATCAAATCTTTATCATCATTCTTGAAATAAAAATTACTATCAACAGTACCTTTGTTAAATCCAAGCTTCAACAAATACTTATCCAATATGGCATACCATGCTCTAGGGGCTTGCTTGAGTCCATACAATGCTTTCTTTAACCGATAAACCATATCTCCCTGATCAGTCAACTAAAATCCGTCCGGTTACTCAACATACACCTCTTCTTCCAACTTTCCATTTAGAAAAGTTGACTTGACATCCATCTGATAAACCTTGTAGTCTTTGTAAGAAGTATAAGCAAGAAACAATCTCACAACTTCAATTCTAGCAACACGGGAAAAGGTCTCTTCAAAATCAATACCTTCCATCTGTGAATATCCCTTACACACTAGTCTCGCGTTGTTTCTAACCACTTCACCTTGCTCATTTAGTTTGTTTCTAAAGACCCATTTAGTTCCAATTACATTTTTATCCTTAGGTCTAGGAACACGAATCCATGTATCATTATTTTCAATCTATCGTAGTTCCTCTTTCATTGCTTCAACCCAATGTTCATCTTTGCATTCTTCATTCACATTGTTAGGTTCAGTCTTTGAAATTAAACAGTATTCTTCTGCAATCTTTCTCCTAGTCTGAACACCTTTGTTTTTATCACCTATGATCTGATCTTCTGAATGATTCAATCTTACATACCTTGGAGTCTTAGGGCATTCTTGAATTTTAGGCTCTTCTAATCTCTCTTCTACACTTTCACCAATTTCTCCTTTCTCTTGATCTTCTTGATTCACTAGAATGATTTGAACTTGATTTGAAGTCTGAACTTTCTTTCCTTTGTTTGTACTATCATTCTAATCATCAGAATCATATGCACAGGTTCTGGATGGTGCAGGTATGTCTTCATCAACCTTGAAATTTGTACTTTCAACCATTTTTCTCAATCTCTTATTGTAGCAACGGTAAGCCTTGCTTTTAGTAGAATAACCCAAAAAGATACCTTCATAACTCCTAGCATCAAAATTTCCTATATCTTCATCTCTTTTGATATAACATTTGCTTCCAAAGATCTTGAAATATCTAACAGTAGGCTTATGACCAGTGCATAGCTCAAAAGGGGTCTTACTAGTATCACCTTTGATTTGTACCTAGTTAAGTGTGTACACAATAGTACTCACAACTTCTCTCCAATAGATATGAGGAACATTTCCTTCCAACATCATAGTTCTAGCAGTATCTTGAACTGTCCTGTTCTTCCTTTCCACAACTCCATTTTGTTGAGGGGTCCGCGGTGTAGATAATTGTCTCTTTATTCCATGTTCTTCACAAAAAAAATTAAACTCACCAAAAGTGAATTCACCACCTCTATATGATCTTAGAAATTTAATCTTCAGACTTGTCTCTGTCTCAACCATAGCAATAAAGATCTTGAACTTTTTGAGAGCTTCATATTTATCCCTTAAGAAAGCAACCCACATCATTCTTGAATAATCATCAATAAGCAACATGAATTACCTGTATCCTTGTAAAATTTTGACTCTAGAAGGACCACACAAATTAGTATGCACAAGCTCTAACAATCCATTTGAATTATGTTGTTTGCTCCAAAATGAAATTCTAGTTTGTTTTCCTAACTGACATTCCTTGCATATGGCATTAGTAGGTTTCATCAACTTAGGAAGATCTCTCACAGCCTTAGTAGAACTTATCTTGAAAATATTATCAAATTAACATGACACATTCTCCTATGCCACAACCAGCTTTCATCAACTTGAGCAATCAAGCAACTTTTACTAGCAACACTCAGGTGAAAGATATTACCTTTAGTTTTTGTACTTGATGCAATCACATTTCCAGAATTCCCCAATACTCTGCACTTTCCATCCTTGAACTAAAGATTGTATCCCTTATCAATCATATGTCCAACACTTAAAATATTATGCTTCAAACCTTCCACATACAGGACATCATCAGTATCATGCTTACCATCAAGATAAATGCATCCTCTGCCACATATCACACCAAATTTATCATCACCAAATATCACAACACCACCATCATAATTTTCCAAGCTCACAAACTTACTTTTATCTCCTGTCATATGATGTGAACAACCACTGTCAATTACCCATTCATCTTTCTCTTCAACTTAAGCAACTAGGGCTTTCTCCACATTTGTACAACTAACAGATTCAGTAGACACATGATTGTTTTCCTTGATAGCAATAAATACCCATTCGTCCTCACTTCCATTTCCTTTATCAGATTCATCATTTGTCACACCTTCATCAACAACATAATAACACTTCTTTTGAAATTTAGGCTTTTTATGTTTTGGCTTAGAAGCTCTTTCTAGACACCTTGATGCAAAATGACCTATCTTATTGCAAGAGAAACATTTAATAAGAAAATTCCCTTTATACTTACCCTATCCTCTGGCTTCTCTTTTCAAAATCAGTGCTTCCATCTCTTCTAGCTCTCTTTCTTCTTCTTCAATCTATTTCATTTCATCCTGATACTTGAATGCCTTTCTTGATGAACTTTCACCCAGATCATATCTCTGTTTATCTCTTCCAGAAGTAGTGGCCTTGAATGCAGATTCTACCTTAGGAAGGGCATCACCAAATTCACTCAACTCAAAAGAAGTAAGCTTACCAATCAACATATGTTCGGTAACATTTGTTATAGTCCAAAGCTCTTCAATAGCACTAGCTTTGACTTTGTAGGAAGTAGGCAAGGATCTAAGCACTTTAGCAACAATCTCTGATTCATCCAACTTTCCACCAGCACATCTGATACCACACACAAGTTCATTCACTCTTTGCATGAAAGTAGTTCTCATCATCACCCATTCTCAACATTTCATATTTTCCTTTCAGAATTTGTAGCTTAGCAATCTTCACATTAGCATCACCTTCATACAAAGTTTCCAACTTTTTCTAGATCTCATAAGCAGTCTTCAGATCCATCACATTTGTCATCTCCGTATCAGTCAAAGCACTCAACAATGCCTCCTTAGCCCTAATATTATACTCAACATCTCTAATCTCAACATTAGTAGTAGGACCATTTTGTGGAATAACATACCTATTACTTGTAATGTTCTAGTAAGCTTCACCAATGCATCTTAGATGGTACTCTATTCGAGTCTTCCACAAAGAATAATTTGTTCCATAAAATATCAGACTATCCTTCTTATAAGTCACCATCTCGAATCACCTCAAGTTGTTGAACTTATTCCAAGGAACTTGCTTTGATACCAATTGTTGGAAACACAAGGGCAGACAACTAAGAGGGGGGGTGAATCAGTTGTCACAAAATTTCAATCTTATTTAACTTATTAACCTTATTCTCAGATATGATCAATAACCATGAAAGCATAGATGAAAAACACATCAGAAACACACATAATACCAAGATTTTTATGTGGAAACCCTGTTAGGGGAAAAACCACGGTGGAGGTCAGTCCACAAGATTATACCCTGTTAAAAGTATAAAGAAATATGAATGGGGAATGCACATACATTCAGGCACACTGCCTAGAGCTCACTGCTCAATTACAAAAGGAAGACACACTGTCTTACAGAAAGATTTTGATTAAATCCATCAGATTTGAATTGAGAAAAATAGCATATGCTAAGCCTAATTACAGTTCCGATTAAACACATGAACACATCTTCACTCTTCTTCACTCTTCTTCACTCTTTGCTCTGCCTTCATATGATCTGAAAAATATTCACACATAGGACTCGCACACTTCACACACTCATCACCTCAAATGATAAAAAAATCACTTATATATATCCGCAACAAGAAATTACATCGCCTCAATTCGACCTCGACAAAATAATAAAATGAATGTAAAATATCGGCCCAAATCAATAAGGATTATTTATGTGAATCAACCAAGGTCGGCCATAACATAGTAAAGACCCAAAATAACATCCTCAAACATGAACCACTTCAATTAATTACTCCTCGAAGATCCACAATGCACTACAAACACCTTGTCAGCCAAGAACATGAAAAACATGAACACACAAGAGAAAATCTTAGATGGCGAGCACACCGATCAATGCGGATGTGAAACATAGATAGAGAATGATCTAGAAACATCCAAAAACATCATGAATTACCAGAGAAGCATCCACAACAACTGAACTTCCTGGAATTACATAATCTTCATAACTTGATCAAATCTTCACGCGGATCTCTGAAACTCTACGTGGATAAATTAGATATACTCGAAAATAAACTCTTTAGTCCACAACCTCTGAACAACAACGTATTGAACTCACCAACAGAGTAAACTTTGCTTCACCACTGACAACTTGCAACTAATTTTCTCAATATCCTCGACATATACAACTTCAAAAGAATTAATGCTAATAGTGTTGACATCAATGACAACCACATATCAGCAACACAACCACAACATCCAAGACATAATTGGGGATTTTATTTATGAATTCAACCCAAATTCCATTTCCTAATGCCTCCATAAAAGTTTGTTGAGCCAATTATAGTTCATCACGCTCAAAATGAAGAACCCCAATGTTGTTTAACAATTCAATGGGTACTTCTTCTCTGCTCTTCTTCAGAAGATACTTTGCTGTCTTAAGAGAATCTAAGGCTTCACTGGGGTTTGTCAATATTAATAACTCACCCATCTTGATAAATGCATGGGCATCACATGGATCTATGTGAGTTTCCTTAAAATTTCCAAAGCCTTCTTTGCCTACCCTTGCTGAGCATATATATGGCCTACAACTTTTAAGCTCCCACACTTCTTAGGGTGGACCTCTAGAAATTTTTCAAAATTTGAGAGAGAACTCTTAAGATCTCCCAATTTCAATTGAACCTGTCCACAAAATCCTATGGGATCTTGCTTTCCTTGATTAATGCCATGTAGTAGCAGCCAATGGTGTCATAATCACCTTTACTATGATAAGAATGTGCAAGACTATAATATGAATGAGATTTCATGAGAGGGTGGTCAGTTGAAACAAGAGCTATCTCAGTCAACTGTTCCACAAGAAAATGCTGCCCTATGAAGAAAAAATGGTTTGCTAAATGATTCAATGCCATTGCACAGTACGGGTATAATTCAAAGGCTCTATGCATCTTTTCCATTCCTTCATGAAGACTGCCTTTTTCACTAACTATGAGAATCCTACAACTAAAAAATGCACAAAAATGCGTTTAAATCCTGCAAACAAATGCAAATAAAATCACGCTAATTTTTGCGCCAAAAAAAACCATGAAACCATAAATTGTTGCTTACTATTATGCTTTGATAGATTTTTTCCAAGCATCCATAGCTTGTTTGAAATCACCTGTTTTAGGCTTTTAGCCATAGTAGCAAGGTAGTGATCTGTTTGATAAAATGCTTTGGTAGATATGTATGAAAAATGTGGTAGCATAGACAAGGAAATGAACTTTGAAAAAACTGACTCAAAGAAATGTGGTCTCATGGTGATGGAATGCCATGATGAATGCCATGACAAGTGAATTGTTATGGATTGTCATGGCATTCCATCACCAGGAAACCACATTTCTTTGCGGCATTTTTTCAACTAGTTCACTGCCTTGTCTATGCTATTGCTTACTATTATGCTTTGATATATTTTTTCCAAGCATCCATATGTTGTTTGAAATCACTTGTTTTAGGATTTTAGCCATAGCAACAATGCATTGAACTATTTGATAAAATGCTTTGGTAGACAATATGTATGAAAAATGTGGTAGCTCATAGACAAGGCAGTGAACTGTTTGAAAATATGCCTCAAAGAAATGTGGTCTCATGGAATGCCATGACAAGAAAATACAATTGGCAGTTTCTCCTAGTTATTAGTTATGCAATGTGAAGTAATTGCATAACTACTTAGGTTGACTTTGTAAAAACTACATTGTAATTGAAATTTTGTTATCTATCAACGTCTAGTTATTAGTTATGCAATGTGAAGTAATGCTTTGAGTTTGAAAGATGTGCAATGCAATGTAATCAATAATGGAGATGATTATGAACAAATAATTGATACCAATTCATAATATACCCCTATATTCCAACCTAAAATACATAAAAAATCCAATCATACACAGTATTATCAACAAATAATTGAGACCAGAATTCAACCACCAGATTAAATCTTCTTGTCCATTAATTGCTTCAAATAGATATTACAATATAACATAAGTCTCCTCATATATGTTTCTATAAATTCCTATGATGATGATATCAAAATTCGGTCTTGGTTTCTCTTTTATAAGAGAAGCAACAAGCTTCAGATCGTTACAAAATATGACATCTTTTCAAAATTCATGCCTCTTCATATAAACTAAACTAAACATTAGTTTTTCTTAAAACATAAAACATAGAAAGTAGATAAATAATGAAGTACACAAAACTCGTGACACCATAGTTCGTTAATCTTCGTAAGGCAGCCATGATCACTGAAGATTTTTTCAAGGTCCTTTCTCCATATTAGTGTATCTGAATGTGCAGTTCTTCCACTGTGACAACCCCAAGGCCTACTGTTCGAGGGGAGGACCCATATACCTCTGCTCCCACTTGTACACTGTATAATCATGTGGCCATTTGTATTATTGAATTTTCAATATATTTGCAAGGTGAATCTTCCATCGACTATTTAGTAACGCCCTACCATCCATGATAAACTTAGAATATCTGACATCCAACATTATTACTTCATCCATGATTAAGTTGAACCTATCAAGACTCAACTCACCATCCTTTTGTATGTGAGTGATGCACCGTGGAACAATTTGGCCAAATTCACTCTTCCATTCATAGGTCCTTCAAGTGGTCATCATATTTCAATAGTTTTGGCACAAACCACTAATTCAAAGTATGGAATGAATCTATTCTTGCTATGATCTTTTGGTCCTCTCCTTTCATATATTAGAATTCATCTATAACTATTTTGGCCATCTGCTCTGTAGGTTTTAATGCTGTAGGAGCCTCAGTACTCTTCTATTTAAGATTCTACACAAGGTTACCAATGTGTGGTGTATGGGTTGCTAGTTCTTAAAAAGGGGATCCAATATGGGTAGATGTGTTTTCATCTGATCAATTTCCTGTTGTTATCTACTAAAATTTCACCCTAGCTAAGCTGCATGATTCAACAGTCCAGTTATCTGCAATTAATAAGGTTTGCTGTTTAGGCTTGCTATGTTTCATGTCTTATCTCTGCAATGTCTAGTTATCAACAATTTAATGGTTTTCCACCTCCATTCCATGAGAGTCATGCAAATATTTCCTCTTATCAGCCATATTATATAGAACAACCTTCTGTTTTTATGTCAAATGACCCTGTAACAACAGATTGCTAGTATTTTCATCATGTTTCCCACCCTCCCACTCTTGCTCAACCTTTGTATCAGCCAATATATGATCAAAATCAGTCTTGAGAGGAGGTTATTGATGCCAATCAACATGGATATTCACATAACCGGCCTCAAGAACACCCTTATCAGAGTGTATTGATTTTGATCCAACCATTTGACCATATGTTGTGGGATTTGAGCCAAAATATTGACTGTATGAAGATTAATGATATTAGCAAGGTGTTCTCACACATGAATATAATGTTGGTTGATTTCAAGAAGTAGGAAAAGACCATTATACAACAACAAGAAATGGCTAATCAAGCCTATTTTTGTGACCAAAAGTTGAAGACACAAAGGATACAATTTGAAGAGGGTCTTGAACGGGAGATAGCTTGTAAGGAGGAGAAAATGAAGTTGTTGTCTGCTCGGGTGCAGAGTAGTCAAGCTTACTAAGATTATCAGCACCAACTAACGAAGGAGTTTCAAAAGAGGTAGCTTGAGGAGAGTTTCAAAAAATAGATAGCTGCTACAGAAGAAGAGCATAATTGTGACTGAGATAGTTCATTCACCAAGGAGAAGACTAGAATTCCATTTTTTTTGCAAATGGATTTGGAGGAGTATTGGTTAACACAAAGAAAATCTCTCCAAGATGGTGAAACTGTTTCAGAACAACAAGAAGACATTGGTGGGTTGCTTATTGATGACAATCAACAGGATAGTGGAGGCTTAACTCAGAAAGAAGAGCCTGAAACTGAACTTGATACTATTCACCAAGGTGAGAGCTTTGATATCTTCAAGCATGTTTTAATTGAAAAGGATAATGTTGAGCTTTATGAAGAGGTGTGCACAGACATAATTCAACAATTTTGTTCAAAGTTGGGTGGCAAGGAATCAATTTTCACTCATGATGAACTAGAACAATAGGTTCACGAGCTTGAACAAGTGCTAAAACAACATGAGGAATGTGAACTTGAGAAGGAGGAATACATTATTTTAAATCAAGAGAGAAGATGGTATCTAGGATGCACTGACAACTAAACAAGAGTATGTTCAACTCACTTATCCTCCCTTGAATAACATTACATATGATCTATTTGGGGAGGTAAGTGAATCTGTTTATCTTTTTCATGAATTGGTGCATCTACTTGTTGAACATTTCTTAGTATATTGTCTTCTTTTAGCTGCCATCATGCATGCAAATCACTACATATTGAGAAGAAGGGGCAGCTATTTCAGTCTCCTTGTAAATGGTTTTATTTAAGTAGTTTTGTCTTGCTGGTTAGGGTAGGTTAGAATAGGTTTAGCTACAAGTTTCAATTCCCTAAGTGCTGTTCCAACACAGTTAGGCAATCTCCTTTCTACAATTTTTGTTTTCATAAGTTTCCAAGGTGATCTGATCTATTTCAAATGAGTTATAGCCATGTACAATGCTATTCTAGGTCTGTTTCTGAGTTTTCTAAATAAATACATGCCCAATGAATAGTCTAGGCAACTGGTCTTCATGTTTAGCAAGCAAACATATAACAAATGTTGCCAAAAATGTTACCTATTTTTTGCTTCTAGCTCAAAAATAGGTTAAGTTATGTTTGTTTTACAAGATGAAACAAAGATACATATTACTTCTGCTATATTGCATTCCAAGTGCACAAAACAAAATAAAAAATATTACAAGATTATAATAACAAATCATTGCGTTTATAAAAGTGCATGTAACATAGAAAAAATTTACACAAATCTTTTCAAAGTAATCTTTATTGATACAAAAGTGCTTTGTCTCACACAAGCCGTGCGACCTAACTTATTCAATGAAATTGAAGAAAAGTATATACATGAATAAGTAAACAAATATAAATGTGCATATAAGGAGAGAGACCAGTCATTGCCTGAGAATGACTAGTTCAGGGTGTGTTGTCTTGCACTACTGCTGCCCCAAAGAGTTTGAATTCCTCCTAGCTCCATGTTGCTCTTAGGTTCTTGCATTTGGCAATAACAATGGTGTTATAGCAATGGTCTAAGCAATGAAAAGTCTCAAACCTTACATGAACATACACCTATTCATGTATAAACTAATCTCCAATTGCATTAAATAAGCAATGCATACTTTAGGTGTCTAAGAAAACCATTGAAGTCATCAAACACATCCAAAATATGCATTTATTTTTTAACTTGTTTGCTTCATGTGCAGATATAGAAAAAAATATGCTGCTGTTTTGATTCATCTGATTAAAGAATGTGGGGAAAAACGTGGCTCCCACAAGGGTTGAGCCCAACATGCATCCTTTGTCTCTAAAAGGGGTATGAATATAAGTCCATAAATAAAAGATACAAACAACCACTAGCAGTCCTATGTGATGGTTACATTAAAAGGTACCTTTCATCCATGACAATGAGTTGATAAACATTCAAAGAAATGAAGAGGATTTCAATAGAAGCTTGATGCAAAAATCATAGATATATTGTAAGGTCAATCATGAGAAGCCATATATCAATACAAAGCCTATGTTCCAATATCAGCTCACTGTCATGAAGGAGGAGTACATATTCAATGGAACCATGATATGAGAGGGATAATCATAAATATTATAAGCCATGTATTATGTGCAATGATAGTGCAAGTAAATAAAGAATTCACCATTGAGAAATTAATGTTTTGAAAGGGACAACCATCATTCAAATCTTAGTCCACATGGTATGATATTATCAATATAGAGAGATTGCATGGCATTTCAAAAAGTGCTTATGTGGCAATTTAGAGATGGAGGTATGAGGATTCAAAACATACGCTGAGGGATTTTCAGGTTTTGGCTGTAGGATAAGATGCATTCATGATAGTTATAGCTATTAAGGGGTTTAATCATAACTCACAAGAGCCATTAAAAGGACAATCATCAAGGTGGTGAAGCTGAGAAAGAAAACTATGACAGTGTGAATAGCAGTGATATGGTGACAACCATAAAATATAGTCATTGCTAAGACAACAAAGAGAATTTTATTCAAGTTCAATCTTGATCTTACACCAATCACAGTAGCATATCATGGTACAACCATGAAAGTGTTCAGAAATAAACAATGATGTGAGGAAAGTCATCACAAAGATTTTAGATATTAAACAAGAATAAAAGACAGTGAGACAGTGAGATCCAATTTAGCATCTCCATAGAGCATAATCACGAGCAACATCATGTTATGGCAAGCACAGTGGCTACTTTGCAAAATACAACCTATTATGTTATGGTTCAAATATGAAGGGATTGTGTTTCCACAAGTACAAAATAAAGATACAGAGAAGAGAAAAGCTATATTCTTCATTTTTGCATATATAGAAACTCGAAATGAGTTTGAAATTGTAAGAACATAAAAATATACATAAGGACAACATGTGATAGTGCATAGTGAACATAATCACATTTCTGGAGGCACATAAATTTTGATAACCCAGAACCAAATTTTGAAAACCCTCATTTTCATGTGTAGAATGTGAGCAAGCTCTCAACCAAGAAAAACCCTCGACCCAGAAAATGGGTTTATTATCAAATGATAATAGATAAAAACTAGAATGCTATCTGTTGTAATGAAAATCCTTGAGGGATTTCTAGCAAAAAAAATGGAGTCCGAGTCGTGGGTATTTGTGAAAAATATCAAGCAAATACAATTGTATTTCATATTCCTCAAGGGTCAGCCATTCAAGAGAATGATGCTTCTTGTGTCTGTAGTAAGGAGTTTTACATGGTGGCCAGATAAAGGGAGTTATACAAAAAATGAAACAAATACAAAGAATGAGGAAAAGATATGAGGAGTTGAATCATGAAGAACCTAGTAGAGAAAACAGTGAGGGCGTGGCTTTTGAAAACCCAAGAAAGAAGAAAGAGTCTCAATATATGTAGAAAATGTATGGCCGCGGCCATAAAGAACAAATTTATTTCATATTTTTACAGAAATGTATAGCCATGTTTCAAAATGTCATAAAATGACAGGAAAGATGCCAAAGCAAATTCATGAAACAACAAAAAAGTGTAGAATTAAGAGAGTATACTTATTTTTCTTCAAATGGAACTCAAGTTCGAGCCCTTTTACTCCCAGAGAATGAAATTAAATCACTAACAAAGGCTTACCTTAAGCTTGTTTGTGTAGTTTTTCCCAAAATATTGTCTCTGTTCTTCCAAATTTCGCCATGGAAGTCAAGTTGCAGGAGCTTGGAGAAACCCTAAGTTGGCGGCGGTGTCAAGCTTCTTCATGAAGCTTCAAATAAAATGGAATGGTATTTTCATTTTTTACCATGTTTTGTTTTAGGGTTGAAACCCTAAGTAGTAATGCCGACCAAAACAATGTTATTATTTCCATTGATTTAAAAAATAAAAATGCCAATTAATGTGTAGCCCGTGGCCCCAAGGAAAGGTGTTTTATTCCTTAGGAAAATATGATTCCTTGTGTGTTTTTACAAACCTTGGAAGAGTCAATTCCACCTCAACACATGGATGCCACTTCAACTTAAGTGCCACCTCAGCTTGGATGAAATATTTATACAAAAGATATGCTTGTATGTGCTTTAAAGATATTCAATGAGTTTTATTTGCATGTGTATCAATTGTAAAGAAAATGACTTCAAGGTGTAATTATAAACCTTAATTAGTCATTTTGTTATTATTTAATGCAAGGGTGACTTGGTCGATGAAAGAGAGATAGTTATCTATTCTTGTTGCTTTGAGAGATTTTAGGATTTTTATGAGTTAGTTGCCAACATGTGGAGAAGATGTAGGGTGTTTTCATCACCTTGTAGAGAGAATATAGGCTTCTTTAACTCCATTTAGAGCATTTTTAGAGGTGTTTATGGTTTGATCAAGTCATGCTTGACTTTTTCACCCATTATGAGCTCTTTTGGAGAAGATATAGATGCTATATTTTTGGATTTTAGAGGGCATTCGACCCAAGTTGGTTTTTTGTTCCTTTTTTGGTGGAACCACTTGGTGTTGGTAACTTATTCATTTTGTAACTCATTTTAACAGTTAGTTTTATTCATGCAATTTTTGGAGACAATGACTCTTGCAGTACTTTCACAGATTTTTTGCAGTTTTGTAACTCATTTTGGATATGGAATTCAAAGGAAACCTTGCTTATTTCTCATAATGAAGTCATTGTCATCTTGTTCTTTCTTATTTCTTAATGATTGATGCGAGCTAACTTGTGAAGTTTTCTCCTCCCTTTGCAAGTTGTTTGCTCTTTTCCCTTTTAGTGAAATAATTATGCAAAAGCCTATTGTAACAAGTTTGTGCAAGCTATATTTCTGTCAGAAGGAGCCAAGTGTGCAAATTTTGAGTTTTCATGATTCCTTTTAGTCTAGTGTATCACTTTAATTTTCCTTTAAGTTTTATTTCAGTTTTTTTCAAGTTTTAGTATTTTTCAAGTTTTCCTTCTCTCTTTTCCTTCAAAAGTCAGTAGTTTAAGTGATAACCATTTAGGAAGCCGACCTCATCCAAAGATTCACTCCAATCTTTAGGTCACCCATAGCCTAGGAGTGTTTCCATGTTTTATCTGGAATGCTAAGTCCTACAACTTAACTTGAATCATGCAACTTAGCTAGGGTGAAATTTCAGTAGATAACACTTGTGTCAATGAGCTATAGCAATCATACACACTTTCCAACTTATCCACAATTAGATTTATCCTATGCTCAAGGACCTTCTCTAAAACATTGCAGATTTTCTTATTCACTCCTTTGTTACCCTCATTTTTGGCTTTCTTTAACTCTTTAATATCTTGTCTAAGAATGCTCACTTGTTCAGTAAAAGAACTTTCTATAAGAACCAGTGGAGCAGGAGGATGGTGATATAACATTATTTCCTTGTTTTATGAGGGTCTACTCCTTTCAATTGTTCCTTCAACTTCACATTTTCCATGAGCAATTTATTGACTTCATCATTTAAAAGCTTTTGTTCGTTTTTGTACTCTTCCAATCTAGCTTTGATCCCCCTAACTGCAACTCGAGTGAACATAGCTGAATACATTGTCATGGTTGCAGCTTCTAGAGGAGATGTATCCTTTAATGTTTTCAACATAGCCGTCCCTTTCATTTCCTGCACTACATCTAGTAACCTTGGTTTTTGTGTACTCTTTATTCTGGTATAATATCAGGTGGCACAACAAAGAATATTACTTGAATGTTATGGGGGATCTATTTTTCCTGACTTGCAGAAATGCTTCATGCAATGATTTCTCAAGATATGAGGAAAAATCATATTCAATGTTCATCTCAAGGTTTTGGATCCTCATAGCCATCATCATTAAACTAACTGGCATTCACTCTTCTGCATCTATCCCAAGTACTTGACAGAGAGAAAAGTAGGTTTTCTTGAAATAGAATTGGAAATCTAAGACTTCAAATGGTTTAGTAGCAGAAGGGGATATAGGAATGACCCTGTTGTTCACACCCCTTTTCATGTAAATGGGGACTTCATCACTTCTATGGGTTTTCCTCAATCTAGTATATTCTTCTTTACTTCTTTGCAAATCAATTTTAGTTAGGGCTTGTTTGTTTAGTTCAAAACATTCAATGATGGCCGCTTTAGTCAACACAAATAATGGTGAGCCATCTGGAAATCTCACATACCTAGTAGTAGGATGATAACTCTAAGCCAATACTCTGATGAACTCTACATCTATAAAAACATTTGGGACAATTAACTTGGCCAAATCTAATTCCCATGGATTTGACACCAGAATATTGCCCTCCCTTTTTTCATAAAAGTACCAAAACAGTTCCCACCCAGAGATAGGGATAAGGTAATCTCTACAACCATGAGCCACATCATTAAAAAAATTCTTAAATCCTCTCTCAATTGATTCATGGAGTATATCCATGATAGACTGGTGTAAGGACCTATTTTTAACCTTAGATTCTTCCTTTTTAGTTTCAGGTTCTTTCTTCTTGGGTGGCATGATGTCCTTTTTAGTTTCAGGTTATTTCTTCTTGGGCGACATGATGTCCTTTTTAGTTTCAGGTTATTTCTTCTTGGGTGACATGATGTTTAACTATAAATGTAGAATTCCAAACAATATTGTACTCATAAAACTTAATTCATAGTTTAACTATCTTACTTCTCCTATACTTCTAAAATGTAGAATTCCAAACAATCTTGTAATCATAAAACTTAATTCACAAGAGTTCTATGCACTTAGCCGGGTTACGATGGTTGTAGAGCTTAACCTCCTTGAATTCCCAGCTACCCACATGATAATTTTTGTAAATGAGTGCAAAGAGAATGTCAAATTCTTGGTTTAATGGCTTTTGAGCTTAGTCATGTCAACATTAATATCAACCTTACACCAAATATTTTGCTTGTAGTTTGAGTTTGAACATGCACCATTAATTTTACAAGATCAGATGGTTGATGTGATTCATGCATTTAATACCGCTTTATCGCCACCACTTTGTATAACTGCCATGGGATAGAGGGGTATAAATCGCTATACCACATGCTTCTTTGCATTTCACCATGGGGTAGTGGGATCCTTACCTCTATACCACAAGCTTGACTTGTTTAACTTGTGGTACTATGGTTTACATTAATGATTACTACCATACCGCATGCTTCGTCACATCCTTCTGCGGTATAGCGGTTCATACCACCCTACTACATGCCTTTATGATCTTCCTCATGGGATGGTGGGTTATTCCCCGCTATACCACACCCTTCATTTTTCCTTCTCGCGGTATGGTGGTTTATGATGTATTTAAATTCTCTCATATCGCCCAACCACGTCCTCATCATAATACTTTCGCAGTATGGTAGTAAACATCTTCATGTTGTCTGCTACACACCGCTAGCCCGCCAAGGGTTCAAATTACTTCTACGGTATGGTGGTAAACATCTTCATGTTTTCTGTTACACACTGCCAACCTGCCAAGGGTTCAGATTACTGTTGTGGGATCGCGGTAAGAGATTGTTAAGGGATTTGGAATGTTTTTAGTTGGACATGTTTTTGCTTAAGTATATATATGATGATTTTTTGGCTTTTTATAGGTCTTTCAGTGTCATTCAGACCTAAAAAAATTATATGTTCAGTAAAAATAAAAAAGAATATAAGGGTCAAGGTTTGGGTCATGGAGCTCAAGGTTAATTGTGATGATGGAACTAGGAAATTTTTTAAGGTTCTAACACACCTCATGATGAACTAGACTATGTTTTTCGTTCATCCTGCTTGTGTTATGTTTTTATGATTTCTTCTCTTGTGAATATATCCCTAAGGAAAATTTGTCTGATACGTGTAATTGTAAACATCTTCTTGGTTTTTGACTACAAATTATTTTTAATCTATAAACTGAATTCTAATTTAAGTTTCCATTTGCAGTTATCGGAAGATTGGAAAGTCAACAGTTATCAACTTATGAACTCAATAAATTTTTACTGATTCAAGTTACTGATTTATACATTATTTTTTATTTGGACTTTAGGAAATGAAGAAAAGAACTGTAAGGCACAAATTAGATGATAGTGATCATAATGTTTAAATTCCAGAGACAAAATATGAGTGTGCGTGTACTGAAAAAGTGACCAAGAATAATGAATATTTTTTGAGTCTTGGTTTGAAAAGGAAAGTTGTAAATCCACTAAGTAGCATATTATTTTTTTATGGTGTTTAATCAAATTTTATAGGCAAGATCTTTATGTATATAAGACATAATATGATATATATTTTTTGTTTTATAGGAAACAAAAAGAGTGCAAAGAAAATGTGGAGAAAAAACAAAAGGAAAAAAAGATACAGTGCCACCATCTTGTAGAAGCCAATGCTTTTGTGTTTCAACAAATGCAGTTGGTGAAAATGATAGTTGTGATGATGTGCAACCTGGTATAACACATGGTGATGTGCAACCTAATATAGCACATGGTGATGTGCAACCTAATATAGCACATGGTGATGTGCAGCCTGATATAGCACATGGTGATGTGCAATGTTGTGATGATCTCTTAGGACTAAATCTAAGAGAGATTATTGAAAAACACCAGGGCAAAGGAACAATAGGTCTGCAAATGCTTTATTCAACATTAAAGGATGCGTTTAATAATGTGGAATCCACAGATACTGGTACTGATCTACCTACTCATGCCACACCTGATGTGGCCAAGGAGCATGAAGTTCTGGTTAATGAAAGTCATGAAGAGAGACTGCTTGCATCTACTATGCCTCAAAGTGCACCTATTGCATTTAGAACTTTTCATGGAACTCATGGATGAACCAAAAATTTTGGTAGTGGTAATATAATAGAAGATGTGGATGCTTTTTTCAAAAGAAAAATATTGAGTCAAGATTTGTACAAATCTATTGTGAGGAATACAAAAGAAAGAAAATTAGAAGATATTGTCAATTATATGGCAGCACTAGATGCTAGTAAATCTAAGAGTAGGATGAAGTTGAAATCTAGTTAGTCAACATAGATTTCACAGCCATATGTTCAATGCCTAGTAGGAGCCTCTAGAGATCATGCCAACTCATATGAGTAAGGGTACCAAAAGGTAATGAGTTGCATATTAGGTCTCAATCACCAACTTTCACAGTTGGTTGAAACCGTTAACCCTATGGTTTTTGCATGGAATGAACATAAATCCATGGATCCAAATGAGGTAAGAGGCTCTATTGATCTCATTTCTTCTTGTTTGGAAGTTCTATATACAAATTCCTCTTAATATGTAGATTATTGAAATATGAGTGTAGGAGAATCCAACCCAATTTCTTTATTGTTGGAGTGATCCAGAAAATGTTCTTTTGGACAAATTTATAGCTTGCATTATTTACTTGACTATTGAATGCTTTGTATATTTTTTTGCACGATGGTTAAACCACATGCAGAGAAATTATTTCAAAGCAAAAGGAAAACAAAAATTCCTTCATATTGATAGTGATGAAGTGGACAAGAATGTGCATCACAGTCGTCTTAGTTGTCCTGAAGTTGAGGTAATTAATATAATAGTTGTCAGTTATCTGTCCCACTGTTTTTCCATTCTTCATGCTTAAAATGTTCTTTTGGACAAAAATTTATAGATTTTGAATTCTTTACTTGAATTATATTAATATTTGCATGATGATTAAACCATATGATGCAAAACAATTATATGAAAGAAGGAAAAAAAGAAAAAGGCCCTGTCAATAGAACTCTTTGCAAAGGCGTACAACTTAATGTTTGCAATGATGTTGATAGTGGTTATGATGATGAACTCGATGAGCATGTAGATGATATTCATAGTGGTAGTCATGCTAAACTCGAGGTGAGTGCTATGAAACCACATGCAAGTAAGTACTATTCAAGTAATGGTTGTTTTATTATGTAAATAAGGGTAATCATTAGCTATTTGATAGAATCTGGACATTAGAATAGTAGTGAAGTGTAATTAACTAGTATACATAGATTATGGAATTAAGGGAGGACATATAACTTACATATGGAAGCGTAGAACTTAGTTGTAATAGAGTGTTTTATAAAAGCACATATAAAAACTGATTTGTTCCAAGACATAAGGCATTACATACAGCTATCAAAAGCAATATAATGTGTGTTTTATATCTCAATATAATGTGTATTTTTGTTTTGTTTTTGCAGACATTTATTGATAAAATCCAAGAAGGGGATACAGTTGAGGTGTTTGATCCACAAGATGGTGCTACTACGGGCATTGGGTGGATTCACTCACTATCTATTGTACATGGAGTCAAATTGAAAGGAACAGGAGATGCAAATGTATGTATTTCACATGTCTCAAGTAACACACCCCTTCCTCATCCAGAAAAAATAGATGGAGTTGTCCGTCTGAAAGAGAAAATAGGGACCTTCGTACAGTGGCCACTAAAATATTTGAAAAATATCACAAAGAGTTAGCCATAAGTGTAGAAGAGAAAATGAAGGGTTAGTAGCAACAGAGTGTGGAGAGTGAAGTTGCAGACAGAGAATGTACTGGGCATGAATAAGTTGAACCCAAACAAAAACTAGAAAATATGATTAGGGTGTACATTTTGTGAGTAGAACAAAGAATTTTCTATCTTACTGCACATGTAATGTAAAACCCCTTGATTATGCTTTTCTCTTTTTGTTTGGCTTCTGCTCATTCAAACTGGTGCATTATAGAAGAGGGGATATGTTGTTGTGTAAGTAGTAGACACATAGAATAGGGGTGCAGAAAAATAAGTAAATACAAATCAGATAAAGAGGTGTAGAGAAGAGGAAAAGTTGCAGAGAGTGCAACATACATGTATGTGTAGTTGCAAATAAGTTGCAACATAGAATTGTCATCAAAATTGTAATATCTTGCATAACCAAAAAAAAGGCATTGTAATTCAATTTTCTCAGTCACAACACTAAGAAACACACTTTGTAACAATACATTTTTCAAAGCAAAGACACATTTCTATCTTGTATCTGCTGTAAGAACACGTTTTCTCAATAAAATTTCAATATTTTTCCTTCTTAATAGTTGCTTCATTATGTGTAAATGAATGATTGATTCTATTTTTGTGTTTTTATATGTTTAAACCTCAATTAAAACATTGTCTCATTTCCCTCACTTATAGGTAGAAATCAGTGAACAAAAACAATTAAATAAACTACCAATTGACTAAATATACTACCAACTAACATAAATCAGTGTTAATAAATATGACTAAATATAATGATTATGCAATTAATAAACAATGTATTAATATATCTATCAGTTGACAAAAATTAGTGAGAAAAAATAATTAAATAAACTACCAAATTGATCAAAATGATGATTAAAATTAATGACTAAATACACTACCAATGGATGGAAATTAGTGAATAAAAATGACTTAATAAGTGACCAGTTAACATCAATCAATGACTAAATTAACGACAAAATATACTAGTGAATAAAAAAATAACTGAATAAGTGACTAGTTTAAACATTCAATGACTAAATTAATGACTAAGTTACACACTGCCAAATCAATCAAATTAACTACATCAACGACCAAATGGATCAATCAGACGACTAAATTAACAAGCAAGTCAATCACTCAGATAACTAAACCAACAACCAAATCGATCAATCAGGCGACTAAATTAACGACCAAAATCGATCAACTGAATGACTAAAAATGGTTTAGTCATCAATTTGGCCACGTTATAAATGACTGGCAATAAACTACTACTGGTCACGTGACCATGTTCAATCATTTATAAGCAGTTTTTAGTAGTTTTTTCAGTCACATATTGCTCTTTCTATACTAGTGTATTATGTTCTATAAGACTTGTTTCATTTGATTATTTCAAGATTCTTACTGTTCTTTTGCTTACTGTATTTGGACTATTTTTTAGGATTTTCCATCATCAAAGGAAGAAAATGAGGAATTGGATCATGCAATTGTACTATCTCTTTCGAAAGAATTGGTAAAACTAAATGGTACATTGATGATTTCAAAAATGTTAAAGCTTTTATTTTATTACATGTCTTCTAATTTGAAGAGAGACTGATTTGAGTGATATGTACCTTAATATTGAAGTATTAAAGTTAGTTATGTATTCAAAATTAACACACAAGGAGTTTTTCTTGTAGAAGACAAATATATCCTAAATTGCCAAATAAAAAGAATGGGACTCTGGATTTTATTAGCACTTTGCCTGGTTTTGACTGTATGTTATTTCTGTACTAGCATCTTCATAAGTTTTAAGTGAAATTGGTTAAATATCTAGTTTATATCATTTTTTTAGATTTGATATCATCATATTAATAAATAAGATAGATTCATTGTGACAGTACATACCATATTGAATTCTACTTTGGTGGTGAATAATATGCTCAATTTGGACCTCATATTGACAATGAACTAAGATAATCTAACTCCCTGTCTTTCAATCTCTCGTGAAGCTCACAACAAAACCCTTAGTTGCTTACTTTTATAGGGATCTAATTGATTCCTATCAAAACCCTACCCTTTTAGTATCATTTGTGTGGCAGTGTTATAATGCTACATGCTCCTCTCAAGGCTAGCTTTGATACAAGCACTTTATTCACCAAACCTATTCAAGACTACACTTTCATTGTGTATATGCTTAATATGATACTCATTGCATTCACTAACTTTCACTTAGCATCATTCATTTAATTTGAACAAACCCATATCCCTGAAATCACCTCATTACAATATTCTTCAATGCAACCCTATCAACCACTAAAAGAAGCATGTCTTCAAGATAAATTGGCATGAGTACCTTTATTAAATTAGCTGATTTCTTACTTCACTTGTCACACATGCACAATAACCAAACCCCAACTATCATATGTACTAGGTATAAGATGATATCATAACATGTAACATTAACTAGCTCTAGCTTGTTCAATGATACATCACTGAATTTTGTAATTTGCACTGTCACGACACGTTTGAAGGATATGTATCTGTTGAGTTTAGAGGCACCAAATCTTGTAGGTGTATGGAATCAGATCTTCCTTCAAAGTGATTCCTTTGCATGACATATGACTATGGAATCTTTATCTCTTTGCTCAATTCAAGGCAAGGAAATTCCATGCAATGAAAATCAGTAGGCAACAATAATGATGCAATGGTCTTTGCATTAGAGTTGTTGTGAAAATTAGAACATACTCAAAGGTTCTTAAAAACTCTAATAGTTGTACCAGGGGCCATGTTTAACAAACCAAATGCAATTGTCTTGAATATGCAAATACCCTGCTACCTTCATTTGCCAAGCCAATTTCTCCAATTTTGCATAGCTCTCCCATGTTTGTGGATGTGATCTATCTCCTACAATTTTTTAATTGATTTATCTTTTTAATGTGTTTGGAATTACTTTTGTAAACTTGCAATAAACAATGCACTTTTATTCTTTCTAAATTGAGACCAATAGTAATTTTTTTGGTTGTATTGAGGCACAACTTCATTCATGGTGGAAAAGACAACACCTTGTTGCTCATATCAAATGGAACATTGCATATAAAGGAGGAAATATTCTAGGGTTATTGTTGATTACATTGAAGGAGAGAGCTTCATATATGAGACACAATCAACACTCTCCTCCTTGGATTCTACACATTACAACTTGCTCTAGGAAGATTTCCCACATTGTAGAAGTTTTAAGAGGTGAAAGGGGCATGTGCTTGCATTGAAGGGCTCGAAGCATGCGTTTCCATCATTGCAAAAGTTTTTTTGGAGAAGTTTCTTTCTTGCCATTTATGTGCATTGTAACTCATATTTTTAGTATTGTGACTGAAAATTAAAATTGTAATACTTTATTTCTAAGCATTTTCAAGCAAGAGAGATATTTCAGACTTGTGCAAGCTATAATAACACCTTTCTTTTAATAAAATTCAGTGATTTTTCCTTCTCAATGGCTGTCTTATTATGTGCAATTGATGATTGATGTGTATTTCTGTGTTTTATGTTTAAATCCTCAAATATCAGTGAATTAAAATAACTAAATATACTACTAATTGACATCAATTAATAATTAAATTGACTAAATATACTACCAATTGACAAAAATCAGTGAACATTGAATAAATATGACTAAATATATGACCAATGAAATCAGTGAATAAAAATGACTAAATATACTACCAAATTGATCAAAATGATGATTAAAATTAATGACTAAATACACTACTAATGGACAAAAATCAGTGAACAAAAATGACTAAATAAGTGACTAGTTAACAACAATCAATAACTAAATATACTAGTTAATAAAAAATGACTAAATAAGTGAATATATTACAACAATCAATGACTAAATATACTACCAAATCGATCAATCAAAACAACCAATAAATGACTAAAAATGGTTTAGTCATCAATTTGGTCGTGTTATAAATGACTAACAATAAACTACTAATAGTCACGTGACCACGTTTAGTAATTTATAAGCAGTTTTTAGTAATTTTTCAGTCATTTATTTTTGTTTCTGTACTAGTGCTAGGAGTTGGCTATAGTAAATATGGGATCACCATCAAGTTTAGAGTAGTTGATGAAGTCATATTTTTGTTTGTTGCATCCTAGTTAGACACTAGAGGTTAGATCTGTAAATGGTTTCATCAAGGAGGTGCTTGCTAGATATATTAGGTACCTAATTTTTTAAGTTTTTGGGTCAAATTCTGTTAGAGTAAAAGGTTTATTTCACTTAATTAGTTTAATTAAGTCACCTTTTATTCCTTTCTTAAGATTCACTTAGTTATGCATTGTATGTATTTAATAATTATTTTAATTATTAAATACATTTTCCCTTTAGGGTTTATTTAGGGTTGCACAATCTCCTTTTATAAGGATTGTTCTTTGTAATTACTTTACTTTTTCTCTTTGAATAATATACTCTCAATTTTCAGAGCCATTCTTGCTTTGCTTCGAATATCTTCTTTTGTGATAGGTTATTTGCATGTAGGTGTTCTTTGGGGTCTGTGAGGTTGGCTTTCTCAACTTCAACATGGTATCAGAGCTCCAGATCTGCGGCTGCCTATTCATTTTTTGAAGATTTAATCTTACAGAGTTCTTTTCTGTGCAAGGGTTTCATTCCTGGTATTTTCTGCTAGATCAAAGGGGTTTTCGATCATTTTTTTAGAAATTTTGACCTTGATCTCTCAAACAGTGCATGCTAGTACAAAACGGACCTCATGGGTGCGCTCAGAAGGCCCAAAAAACCCTATTTTCATATAAAATATGATAGGGTTTGCTGAAAATTGATTTTTTAGTGTTTTTGGGGAATCTAAAAAAAGTTGCTAGAAAAATCCGTACGATTGTACGGATCCATACAGGTGCATCAATTTTCGTACCATATTTTTTTGGTGTCTATATCAATTTTGAGCTGCCTCAATTTTCGTGTCAGTTTGCATTGATTTTTGTGCCCTTTTTCTATTTATTTTTGTGCTACCTCGATTTTCGTGCCATGAAGGTACATCTGAATATTTTATTAATTCTTTAATCTTTAAATTAATAAAATGTTTGGTTTAAAGCCTAAATGAGCATATTTAGTAAAATGGCCATATCTTGAGCATACGGTGTCAGTTTTTCGAAAACAAGATACCGTTGGAAAGCTGATTCAGGCACCGATCTGATGGAGTAGGTGTAGTTACCTTATTTTTCAGTTTTGATGCTTGTTTTCTTAGTCAAAGTCAAAACATGTTTTTTGCACTCCCAGGGGCGTAACTTTTGTGTACAGACTCCATTTTTTGCAAACGAATAGAAGTTGGAAAGGTGTTTCTGTGCTCTTTCTAGATATGTAATTTATTTTTCTAGAATCTTCCCCAGGTACATTTTATTCAGTATTTTGTGTTTTCACACTTTGCTCAATTACTTGGAGGTTTTGGCACCTAGAAAGGATCTGTTTGCGTGAGATGGCATCATTTGATCTTCTTTATCAGTACTGAGGGTTTTAGTCTCTAATTTTTTCATTTGAGTGAGTATCATGGGTTTTTCTATTCATCCTTTTGTGATCAACCTGGATAAGGACAATTATGAGTCTTGGCGTCATGGCATCCTGACACATCTCAGGTGGCTTGGTATTTTCCCTTATTTGTATGGACTCATGCCTACACCAGACACATCAAGGAGTTTATTAGCATGGGTTATTATTCAAGATCATATTGTAGGGGTTATTGGTTGTAGTGTTGATTTTGACACTTTGTGTGCTTTATCTGACATTCGTTGTCCTCACACACTTTGGCAACGTCTTTGGGAGATTTTTGGAGACTCTAGTATCTCTCCATTCCTAGAGGATCCTGCTATAGATGTAGATTTCATACCCTATGATAACCGTACTCTAGAGGAGCTTGAGTATATCACAAGTATTGCATGTGACGATGGTTCAAAGACTTGTATTCATGTTCCCACTCTTGAGATCAAGACTACATCAACATCTCCTGTTGTTCTTGATCAATTTGACATCACCACATCTTTGGCCCCTATTGATTCAGTGCAGCAGGACATCATACATATTTTAGACATAGCTACTTGGGATTCATATCTTGCAGGCATATCATCGTTGTTTGTAGAGTCCTATATTGCAGATCTGGAGGATTACTTTGAGGACATTCATCTCCTCTACCTTGATAGTCAGGTTATCACTGTCCACCCACCATTATCAGTGCATTCAAAGGTTGCATTTCAGGAGTCTTCACGTCAGTTTGGATTTGGCATCATTTGTTTTAGTTCAGACACATAGATTCTTGATCAACATCCTATCATGGCACACATCTTGAGACATATTGGTTCCTCACTCTTCACAGGGTTTCTTTGACATCCTCCTTTGGATCCGTTTCTTCCCAAGGGGAGGAATGTTATTTTCCGCTTCATGATCTCTTTCTGGATTCTACATCAGGCATCCACCATTGCAACAAGAGTTTCTTCATTGTGGGGGGGCCTTCTAGTCTCTTTCTCTCTCTCCTATGGGGGGAACATATTTTGTACTTGTGTGATAGAAGCAGTTCTTGGGGGGTCATGTTGAGTCCTCCTATCTCTCTTCTTCTTTCACTTTTGTATTTCCATCTCTTTTTGGAGAGGATTTTTTCCCACTGGGTTTTCTCCTTTACTCCGCTTTATAGAGATTTGGTTGTAATTGGGTACCTTATCTGGCCTTGTTTGCCAGGACCCAAGTTTACTTTCTAGCTTGTAGTTGCATTTCTTTCATGCATTTAGTTTGTAGCTACTCTCTAAGTTCATCTTAAGGGGGGGTGTTAGAGTAAAAGGTTTATTTCACTTAATTAGTTTAATTAAGTCACCTTTTATTCCTTTCTTAAGATTCACTTAGTTCTGTATTGTATGTATTTAATAATTATTTTAATTATTAAATGCATTTTCCCTTTAGGGTTTCTTTAGGGTTGCACAATCTCCTTTCATAAGGATTGTTCTTTGTAATTACTTTACTTTTTCTCTCTAAATAATATACTCTCAATTTTCAAAGCCATTCTTGCTTTGCTTCAAATATCTTCTTCTGTGACAGGTTATTTGCATGCAGGTGTTCTTCGGGGTTTGTGAGGTTGTATTTCTCAACTTCAACAAATTCAACCTTGCTATAACATATAAGAATATGAAGAACCTACATTTTTATATAAATTTATCCATTTTTGATAAATTTTCTAGATGAAGCAATTTTTTAGGTTTAGGAGCTATCCAACCTTGTGAACAATGCTACATAGTTTTATTATTATTAGTGTAGTATTGCATAGGATCACACATGCATAATACTCACTTAGTATTGTTATAATGGTGTTTGGGAATAACTACCTGCAACCCCACAACCATTGCTTGCGACAATTTGCAACACAAATTGCATTGACAAAGTGATGGATTTAAGCCTTGCCTTCTCTAGCCATTGCCATAGGTTGCCATATTTTTCCCTACCACCACTTTTATTTTCCTTTCTACGTGCAAAACCATCCACTACCATCTCAAAACCATGTTTTTTCTTAAAAATGTGGTTTCTTGTGCTTGAAAAGGTGGTTTTGAATTTGAAATCAACAATTATGGGAGCTCAAGTTGGTTTTGGAGAAATTTGATGGGCATATTGACATATTCCAACATCAAAGAATATTTTGGGGGCATCTTGGAATATTCCTTTACTGACATCAACATGACATAATCACTTTCCCCTCTATTCTTGTACCCCTCTCCATTTACAATTTTCTTTGGTACCTAAACACTAGAGGCTTCATTTAGGGTTGTATTAGTTTTTTTTTTTGAGCAATTTTTTTGAAATGGGCTAGTTTTTTGAGGGATTCATAGTGTTGTAGATAGTTTTTAATTTTGGTGTCTAGATTTTAATAAACTATAGATTCTCAAGCTGAACAATTATTATTTTGAGCAATTATTGGGCTCCATTGAAGCTCATATGGTAGATTTTTTTAACTAAATAGTTTTTTGTGTGCTTCTTAGTGGTGTAGCCTATTATATATAAAAAATATAGTTTTAGCTCTATGTCCTAATTTGGTATTTGTAATTGTAGACACTGAAAAATCCCTAAGCGATATCATCAACTCAAAACAAGTTTATTAACATCAGTTCCTCTCAAAATTCATCTTCTTTTAGCTTAATTAATTGAATACCCTAGCTATTTAATTAATTGCATCATTTTCATCTATTAGCCTAATTAATTTAATTAGGTTAATTCACCCCCTTTCATGCTAACATTTCATCCTATTAAATTAAATAAATCAAAACATTTAATTTAATTCTCTAAGTCATCTTATTTAATTAAATAATCCTAAGTTATTTAATTAAATATCATTTCATCTCTCCCCCATTCATTAAATCATTTAATTTAATGAATATCACTTTATTCCTCCAAATCTCCTAATTGCATGATTAAATTTTGTTTAATTAGCAATTAAACTAGTTTTTTCCTCTAAAAGGGAATATTCCCTTGGAATATTCTTTATCTCCCTTTTTTGCACAATTAAAGTTTTCTTTTAATTTGTAAAATGCCTTTTTCCTCACCCAAATGAATATTCCAAAAGAATATTCTTATTCCTCCATCATTTGAAAAAGGGATATTTTCACTTGGATTCTTAAGCAATTTTTAACCTTTAACCTTTTGAACAAGTCACCTTTGACCTGTGTGAGCAAGTCAAAAGTGTGTTTGTTTGGAGCAAATGTGAACCCTTGATTAAATCTCATCATACATTCTCATCCGTTGATGAGAATCCATGATCCATGCCTCTCATCTCCTTCATCTTTGACCATTGATTAATCTTTTTGATCTCAACCCTTCATTCCTCATTTGATTTCCTATAAATAGGTCACTATTTGGAGACAAATGGATCCATCTTTCAATTGAAAACTTATGTTGTTGAATCTCATATGCACTCACACTCATATTTCACTCACTTTACCTTATTTTAGTTAATTTTAATTGCATAATATCTTAGAGCATCCATTAATGGCTTCCATGCATCCATCTTAGTTTATATGAATTAGGGTTTCTATCTTTAGCTTAGAATTAGCTTAGATTAGCTTAACAATTGCATAATTAGATCAATTTTAGCATAAAATCATGTTAATTTAGCTTGCATCATGTTCATTTTTAGCATAAACTAGGTTTTCATCCATTCATCACAATGGTTTCATCGATTCTCTTTCATAGAATTGACTAAAATAGACTCACTAATCATGGGATTGGGAAAGGGTCATCGTTTCACATCAACATGACACCAATTCCAAAATAGGATAAATTTCAAATGGGTTAGAGTCGGAATTTAATTATTTTTGTGTAGTTTGTAACTTTCAGTTTCAATTAAAATTCTTAGTATAACTTTTCAATTTGAATGATCTTGTTTGGTAGATGCAAGTTTACCTGGGTAAATTACACTTCAATTCACCATGGATTAAGTGTAATCGATCCACGTTGACTATCCTCGTCTCACATTTTGACGCTAGGAGGGAAAACTATTAACTTAACACCACCTTTTTAGCTCAAATTCTGTTTGTTTGTTGTTTTCCAGGATACAGTGATGCCCAAACTACAAACAACGACTATTTTTGAAGAGTGTCGCTGTATAGCGACGCCACCACAATTTGAATCCCAACACCGAATTAATACACCCACACTGATTTAAATCTGGCAACACTTATTTAATCTGGAGGTATCAAAAAGTTCAAACAACAACGTTAAAACTTCACCAGAGCGACACTGACAAATTTCAAATCGCGACTCTACTGAGAGCAGCGATGCTAGACCAAATCTTGATGCTATTATGCTCATTGTTTCTACTACAAAGCGATGCCCATTTTCACCAAAGTGATACCCATACTTCAAACTGTGACACTACTGTGTTCAACTTTGCCCAACTAGGGTAAGAAATTTTATGCTTGTTGTTTTCAACATGTGATTTAATTTCTTAGATTTATCTAACCACTAATGTCTCGCTGACTATGTTTTGGTTGTTAGAATAATAGGGTTTTGTAGGTTGAAAAACATGGAGTGAAAGTGAAGAAAGCTTTTCTATCTTAAAAGTCTATGATTGTAACAAGCGATTGACACTTTGGGGCAATTATAACCCAACTTTTATGCTTTCTAATTTTTTCTCTAGGACACGCACTGAATTTCCATTGGGTTTAAAAAGAATGCTCAAACATGATTAAAATTGAACCCTCACATCATCATTTTACTTTGGGTTTAAAACTGAACAAGGAAACTTCATTTCTCAATTGGTGCTTAAAACGAACTCATCACTGCTTTGAAGGGTTAAAATTTAGAACTGTTTGCTATGTTTTGTGGTTTTCAACGTTGTTAGTGGATGCGTATGCAATTCTCTCGCATCATTTGGCAACCTTGAGAAACAAAAACATTCCTTAGCAGTTTGCAAAATTCCCTACATCTTTCAATTTGGATTAAAACTAAACCCCCCTGTGAGTGTGAGAAAAGGAATAGCGTGTGTTCTCTCTTTGTTCATACAAATGAAGATGATCAAACTTCGGATGTAATTCCTCGCTACTGTTTATCTTTAGAGGGCCTGCCTTGGTGGGAAAAAGTACTCACCCCAAGGGAATGATCCAAGCGGTAACGAGCTAATGCCAAGCTCTTCAAAACCATGATACAAATGTGTGGTTGCAATGAAAATTGTGATCAATGGGAAGTGGTACATGATAGCTCTCCTCCAATATCTTTATGATGTGTAAAGACCTTTTTCTAAGGGTTGGGAGACCTCTTGATGAAGTTTATCATTGCACCCCCTAACTGGATTATTACGAACCCTTGTTTAGAAGCCAAAAATCCTTAATATTTTTTGGTGCAAGAACGATTGTTCTGAAGCCGCCCCATGTTTGTACTATTCAATTGTAGAAACAAAAAAAATCCTTTTAATCTTCAAATTTTAAGGGTTTTGAGATTTGGTGGTCCTAAGAAGTGTGTACCATGGAGGGGAGCCAGTATCGCCAAATCTATAACTATTCACATTGTTTAGTGTTTGGAGAAATCCGAGTGGGGACTCAACAAATATAGCCATTTCGAACCTAGGGTTGTAATGATTGTGAGTTAGTTTAACACTTTGCTTGGTTTCAAAATGATACAAAAACAAACATTCACTGTCATCCTCAAAATTTCAAACACTTTGGCTTAAATATGGACCTCTTGAGTTAGCCTTGATATTATTGCTTGTCCTAAGGATTTATCCTTAGTGATTTCTAAATATCTTGACATTAATCTCAGATCCATATTTTCCCAAAAACAACATAGGAAATTATGGCTTTCATCTCATGATTTTCATGAAATGGAAATTGTGAAATTTATGATGTTTTTGACATAAACATCTAGTTTGGAAACATAATCAAGACAAGTGTTTGTAAAATCAATTCACTTAAGCAAGAGAAATTAAAAAATGAACCCCACATGACTATTTGGAGACCGATTTTCTCCCATTGAATAACCTGATCTTCCAGGTGCTATAATTTAGCCAAACTTTGAACTCATTAACGAAGAACAAACTGATCTCATTAGTAGTTTGAGAAGCTTCACCTTTGAAACAAAAGAAACAAATACACAGTGGAGAAATGCAACAACCATTTTAGAAAAAGAAGAGAAGCAAGCTGATATTGAGGTTCGAAGGCCCACATTACCACCTCCTGCATGGCAATAAATATCTTCCTTTCTTCCATAAACTTGAACTGTTTGTAAATGATCTCACACAAAATCAGGATCTCTAAGGTAGGGTCTATAGGTTGTCATTTTAGACTTAAGAATCTCACTCCAAAAGCTCTCAAGAAACACCTTTTAGCACTTCACAAGAATAGAGATATGTTAGTAACAAAATTTTATGGACACGCTTCAAGGTACAGTCCAAAATTATATGCATTCTTTTGGAGTCAAAATCCTAGTCTTTTTTCATGATACTAAACTCTTCTAAATGATCCATCACACAATCAAAATCCATAGGGGAAGATCTCCATCGCATCATTGTAAACGTAGGTATCGTAGTGCACAATTTAATAGGAAGTGGGCTTCAATACTTTATCGCAATCGCTACTGCTTGTGAAGAAACTTTTATGCTCAAGCTAGGAGAATCTGAACAAGTCTAAATATCCCTATCCATCCTCATCTAAATCAACATTGGTTCTTTAGGATTAGAAAATTTTAGAGGTCTAGCATCATTCTCACTACCTTGGTCTTGTCAAAATAAAGGGTCACTTTAAAGTCAACATTGGGTCAAACATCTCACTTACCTCTTCATCAAAATTCATCTTTCACTTCATCCAACTTTGCAAAATTTTGAGTACACCAACACTTTGTGACTTAAACATCAAATCAAACCAACCAACCATCTAACTTTCCTATTTTGCATGTGAAATGCATCCTTTTCCATGAATTTGGATAAGTTAGTTATCATCTTTGAACATATACATCAATACCCCCATCATCTTCACAGAATCTCACACCACCATACACCCCATACAACTCATCCATCATCCCACTATATGTTCCTCCACCCAACCCACAAGAAAATCTAGCATCACAATTCAAGGCGCTACCACAAGAAATACATGACCTTCGAATGGGCAAGAGCAAAAAGCCCCATACACATAACTTGTGTCCTTATCCATTTGACCAAAACATAACAATGATACCATTCCCTCCTGGTTTTGAAATCCCCAAATTTTACAAATATAAAGGGAGAGGAAGTCCTATAGACCATATCAAAGAATTTAACGTCATGTGCATGGAGGTGGCTTAGAATGATTCATATATAATGTGCCTCTTCCCTTGAAGTTTAATAGGTCATGCTATGGATTGGTTTTCTCATCTACCTACTAGCATTAAAAATTTCCAAGAAATTACTGAAAAATTCATCGATCACCACTCCTTCAATCTTGACATGGAAGTCAGTCTAGAAGAATTATATACTCTTAGATAAAATCAAGGGGAAACTTTCAATAATTTCATGCAACAATGGAGACAAAGAGCTAGTAAAAGAAAGTGGCCTCTTCTTGATGAACAACAAGTGGGAGTCATAATAGCCAATCTTGATCCAAATTTGTCATTTCACTTAAAAATGTAGTGCATCACATCATATGATGAGCTTTTCCTAGAGCCCTTAACATTGAAAGAGCTCTAATCTCACAAGGAAATACTCAAGCTTACAAAGGTAACTGTCCTTCAACTAGTTCGAATGAGAAACCTCGTATCTAGACAAAGAACAAAAATGTAACAAATGATAGTGTGGTAGATGCTAAGGTCATACTAAGTGATCCTAGACCTAATAACAATCAAGTTGATAACATCCAACCAACTGTGCAACAAATAACACCTCCTAAGAACAATTAGACCAATAACACCGACATGCAACAAAGGAAAATCGCTAACAAGAACAACTATCCAAAACACAAGTACACACAATTATCAAAACCCATGGAGACAATCATGAATAAATTGGTAGAGTCAAATCTGATAACACTTCCCAACTTTGAAAACTACCAAGAACCACAAGAGAAACCATCTTGCTACAATGAGCACGATCTTTGTGACTTTCACAAAATCAAAGGAGATAAAACAAAAAAATGCATGAAACTTAAGAACATCATCCAACACCTCATAGAAAATGATACCATATCTATTGAGGTACCAATTGGGAACCAAGATCTTAAGATATAGAAGAACCCTATGCCGGATCATAACAAAGAAAATAACAATGGAAAAGCTAAGGATTACACAAATGTGCAACATACCTATTCCAATGTAGTTGCCTCCTATGATTGCATTATTACTATTGTCACCATCAAAGGAGCTAGTACAGAATGTGGAGTCACCACATGACATGGAAAAATAACCGTTCAAGGAGTCCCGTCTCAATCTAGGACACAACCTACTTTTCCCACATCTAATCCTAGCAAGTATAATATTCTAGATCAACTTAAGTAGACCCCCGCACAGATATCTATCTTAGAACTCTTAAGGTTATCCACCACACATAGGGAAATATTGGAAAAAGCCTTGTCTGAGTCATCCATTTCTGAGAACATTGATACTGATCAGTTTTAAGCTATGGTAGGCCACATCAACAACCATCTTCTCACCTTCTCTGAGCAAGACCTACCATCACAACCATCTCATAACCGTGCTTTACACCTTGAGGTTGTCATTCATAAAAACAAGGTCAAAAGAGTCTTGGTAGATGGAGGTGTTGGTTTCAACATTTGTATCTTGTAGCTGATAAAAAATCTAGGATATTCAGAAGATACTATTGAGAAGACAAAGAGTACCACCATTAGAGCATATGACGACCAAGAACGGGTATCACAAGGAATCATTGCACTTCCCATCCAAGTGGGACCTCTTATTGGAGAGACTACATGCCAAGTTCTTGATCTTGATCTTCCCTATAACATCTTACTTGGCCGAACATGGATCCATGTTCTAAAAGTTGTAGCCTCGACCTATCATCAGTGTGAAGTTTCCTTTTGAAGGCAGATAAATCACTATCCATGGAGACCCTGAGCCTTTTTACTACTACAAAATTCTTGAGGCCAAGTTCTATAAGATACCCTAAATACCCAATAATGATGAAGGGCCTACACCATCAAGATCATTTGTTGTACCATCATCCTTCACCTCTACTTCAACAACAAAAATACCCATTGTGCAGAGCATACCCAACGTCAAAGAAGTGATCCAAGATGATGGTTGTGGAAACTAAAAACTATTGAAAGACACCTTTGTCTTAGGAGAGTTACCTATTTCTCCTCAATCTCATGGGAAACCCACATCTAGCACCAAAGAACCCGAAATAATCAAGATGGCAGCTACTACCTTCACCAAGTGGGGGGATTTGAACTAGGAAGATGTGAATGAGGAAGATATCTCTAAACTCCTCTATCAAGATGAATGACCTGTCCCTGTTCTTCCAGTGAAGATGACAAAAAAGGCATACAACTCATGCAAAATTGGGGATATAACAAGAATGAAAAGCTAAGACAGAATGAAAATGGTTTACTAGAACCCATCGTTCCTGAGAAATGAATAAAGAATCTTGGCTTGGGTTGTACTACTAGAAAAGCCACACTTATTGGAAAAGGTACTTCTGCTAAACAAGATGAGGCCTCCTCTGGGTCACCTACATCATGTGATACAACCTTAGATAACTTTCCCCTTGATGTTGCTGACCTATTTGAGAACAACACCCTCTTTATGATATCCATAACATCCTTTGTCTCAAGTAACCAACCAACTAAAATACGCCTAGTATACCCACATCTCATTGGCATGGACCAACAAGGACCACCGATTCTAGATTTATTCAAAAAAAATGAAGTAATTTCAAAATTCATGGGACTCTGTGACAACTTATCATGGGTAGATCACAAAGCAGGCTTCGACATAGAGCTTGACATAGAAGCATACTATGGGGAGACAATTGAATCCTTTGGTTGCAAAATAAATTAAATGCAACTAACATGCAAATCCTCGAGTGAAAACCACCTAGTGGCACTCTCTAATCCTAAAATAGTAAAAACAAAGGGCACATCCGATGGTGAAAACCTCTTTGAGGTGCCCAAGGATGAGGGATTCAATTTCCCCCTTAGTGCAATGCATCTAGAAAAGTTAGCAGTGCTAGTAGAAAAGGCCACACCAGTCAATGTGGGTACTGAAGAAGCACCTCAGATCACTTTCTATGCTAAATTCTTGTTGGACGAAGAATAGAAGAACTTAGCAGCTTTTCTGAAAGAGTGAAGAGCTAACTTTGAATGGTCATACACAGATATGCCAGACCTTGATCCAGAAGTGGTTGTGCATCACTTAGTAGTTTATCCTAAAGCTAATCCAGTCAAACAGAAATTAAGAAAGATGCACCCTCAGATTGCATTCTTGGTTAAACTAGAATTACAAAAGCTTCTTGACGTTGGATTCATCTGACCAATAGATTATCTTGAGTGGGTTTCAAACCTAGTACTAGTCTCAAAACCCACTGGGGGCATCAAAATCTACACTGATTTCAGAGATCTGAACAAGGCATGTCTGAAGGATGATTTCCCTCTTCCTAACATCGATCTTATTGTGGAATTAATAGCTGGGCATGAAATTTTGTCACTCATGGATGGTTTTTCAGGCTATAATAAAATCATAATCACCAAGGAGGATCAACATAAAACTGCATTTAATTGTCCATGGGGAACCTATTGCTAGAATGTGACGCCATTCGGGTTAAAGAATGCAAGAGCAACCTATCAAAGAGTAATGACCCTCATCTTTCACGACATGATCCATAAATAGTCAAATATTATGTGGATGATATTTTGGAAAAATCAAAGAAGAGAAGTGAGCACATACAAGTCTTAGGACCCATCTTCGACATGCTTGAAGAATACAAAGTAAGGCTAAATCCAAAAAAGTGTATTTTTGGGGTCACATCAAGGAAACTTCTGGAGTTCATTGTTTCACAAAGAGGGATATAAATTGATATAGCAAGGGTAAAATCCATCCTAGACATGGAACCACCATAAAAATTAAAGCAGATGAGAGGGTTACAAGGAAGATTATAGTCCATCAGAAGGTTCATAGCACAGCTATCAGATAAAATCCACCCGTTCTCACATCTTCTCCATAAAGGGATAACATACAAATGGGATGACAAGCGTGATAAAGCTTTCTAGTAGATCAAAAATTATCTACTAACACCTCCAATGCTCATGCCATCAATACCGAACAAGCCATTGCTCTTGTATATCTTAGCAACACCAACAACACTAGGAGCTCTTTTGGCACAACATGATGAAAATAAAAAGGAAAGAGCCATCTACTACATCAACAGAACCTTGGTGGGCTATGAGATGAACTATTCACCCATTGAGAAGGCATGCCTAGCAGTTGTTTTTTCCTCACAAAAGTTCAAACACTATATGTTGTCACACCAAATCAAGCTTATTGCAAAGATCAATCCATTAAAATACTTGTTATCCAAAGCAACTCTCATAGGACAAATGGCTAAATGGGTGATGATCTTAATAGAGTTCAACATAGAGTATGTGGAGCATAAGGAAATCAAAGGACAAGTGATCACAAACCAACTAGTAGAAGCACCTATCTATGCTGAGAACCCTCTGATATTCGAGTTCCCTGATGAATCAGTGTTCCTTATCAATCTCACAGCTTAGTGGAAGATGTACTTTGATGGATCATTCACCCAACATGGATCTAGAGCAGGCATTCTCTTCATCACCACCCAAGGTGATTATATCCAAAAGTCATTCAGGCTAGCATTCCCATGTACCAACAACATTGCTGAGTACGAAGCCTTAATCACAAGTCTAAGGATAGTAGTTCAGTGGAAGATTCAAGAGATGAAAGTCTATAGAGACTCACAACTAGTTATCAACCAAGTCAACGACGACTATCAAACTAAGGATGATAAGATCACTCCTTACAAAAAGATGGTGGAAAATCTCAAAGAATTTTTATAGACATAACTTTTGAGCAAATTCCTCGCATGAATAATAGAGCAATAGACGCCATGGCAATAATCAGATCACTGTTAAACATGTCGAACAACTTCCTCCAATGTGAATTCTTGGTAGAACAACTTCTCGTACCAACTTTCAAAATCCTTGAATCAGAATTTATGTGTGTCATTGTTGGTCCTGGATCTTCATGGTATCATGACATATTCATTTACCTAATTAGAGGAACCCTTCCATCAGATATCACCTGAACCTTAAAAAGACCTTTGTTAAAAAGGAATCCTGATTTGTGATCCTAGGTGATACCCTTTATATTCGAAGCATCGAAGAGACATTACTACGATGTCTTAACCAAGAGGAAGCCTTTATTGCTTTAAAAAAAGTACACGATGGAATATGTGGGTCCCATTCTAGCGGTATGACATTAGCTAAGAAACTGTTGAGGACGGGGTACTATTGGCCAACCATGGAAAAAGAAGCTCATCAGTAAGTGAGGAAGTGCATCCAGTGTCAACAACATGGGGATCTGATTCATGCTCCAACTCAAGAATTGCAACCAATGATCACACCATGGCCTTTTTCACAATGGGGCCTAGACCTCATAGGAAAAACACCCCAACCTCATCCAATGGCCACAAGTTTATCATAACCACAACTAAGTACTTTACTAAGTAGGTAGAAGCCATTCCTATGATCTACATAATGAGAAAGAAACTGCAAAGTTTATCCTGAATTACCTTATCTGTCATTATGGTGTTCCTCAAACTCTCATATCAGATAATGGAACCCCCTTTAAAAATTAGGATGTGAAAGAGATGTGCCAAAAAATCAATATCCAACACCGATTCTCTACCCGATAATATCCCCAAGGCGATGGCCAAGTTGAGGCTACAAACAAAACTATCCTGAAAATAGTGAATGAAGTTGGTTGTGACTGACATCTACAATTAAATCCCGCTCTCTGAGCTTATCGAACCAGTATCTGCACACCTACAAGTGCAACCCCTTTCTCACTGGTCTATGGATCAAAATCCATATTGCCTATTGAGGTTGAGCTCCCATCATTATGAGTGTCATTACAAAACCTAATTACTAAGGAAGAATACAAAGTGCCTTGACTGAATGAGCATTGTCTTGATGCCCTTAATCATTTACAAGTATACCATAACTGATTGAAGCATAGCTATAACAAGAGGATCAAATGTTGGTTGTTCCAAGTTGGAGATCTTGTCCTAAAGCAAAATCAAAAGAACCTTCCAGATCAAGATAGTAAAGTAAAGTTTGAACCTAACTGGTTGGGTCCCTTTGTCATGCCAAAAAACTATGAATCAAAATTTTTTATGCCTAGTCTTAAAGGTTGCATCTCAAAAAATTTTATGCATAGTCTTGAAGGGTGTAAATCAGAAAATACAAAAAAATCATAAAATAATCAAAATCCAAAAAAATGAGAAAAAGGATTGAAAAAAGTACAAAAAAAATCATCCTCTAGTGAAAACCACTTCGGTGGTGCTTTGGGCAAGTACCTTGGTGAAAACCTGGAAAACAGGTGCCTTGTGTAAATAAATCATCTCCATCTATTCTTTGGCTCTTTTGTCCTATCATTCTTTGCACTGCCATTTATCCATCATCTGTGTCCTTATCATGGCTTGAAACTGTGAGGTATCATGAACCCTTTAGCACTACTTGGCATATTCCAAAGGTCAATCTATCCTAACTTTATTGAAGTAGTCTAACATGTCACACTAGGGGCATTTCGTTAATGGGTAATATCGGGTTCTTGTATATCTTGAGGTCATCAAAATATTATCTCATCAGAAAATCCAAAAAAATTCGTAAAACATCATTAGAAAATCCAAAAACATTTGCAAAATCTTGTATAGCTAAAATCTAAAAACATTTGGAAAATTGTAAGGAAAAATCTAAAACATCAATAAAACATCAAAAAACCTAAAAAGGTCAAAAAATTGAAAAATCCAAAAAAGCGGTACCCCTTGTCGAACTACATCGTCTCTTAGCTTTAACATATTGCGGCCATTATTGATGTGCCCTTGAGACACCTTAGGTCAGTCCTTTAGGATTCTGTCATAATAAACCGACGTCTTTTCACCTGTTCATATCTTCATCTTGTAAATAGGTTGAGTCATTCAAACTACGTGGTCTTTGTGTGCATAACATAGGCAAGGCTAATCTTTGATCAGCCCTTGAGGCCCCTAGGATAGGTTTTTAGGTTAGGTTCTTGGTCGAAACTCATAAATTATTGAAAACCCCAAAACATCCAATTTTTTTGAAAAGCCCAAAACATCCAAATAACTCAGAAAACCCCTAAACATTGGTAAAATCTTCAAAATCCCAAAACATCCAAATATTCAGAAAACACAAAAAAATTCAAAAAATGAAATTCCAAAAACAATAGAAAATATTCAAAAGACCTTAAAAGCCTCAAATATCTCAGAAAACCCTAAAAAACCTCAAAAAATCGAAAACAAAAACATTTGCATAAGATTTCAAAAAGACCATAAACAACCTCAAAACATTTCCAAAATACCAAAAACATTAAAATATTCCAAAAAATCCAAAACCATCCATCCCATCTCGCTTTCACTTGAAATAAACCTTCATCCATAATAAATTGATCATCACCTTCAACCTTTGGTGAAACAAGTGGAAAGCAAGTATAGCAAGTCGTAAAGTGCGAACCTAAAGGTCAAAATCTAAAGTCTAGATCATATGTAAATGTGTCAATGAAGTTTGTATCAGCTGCTCATCTTAGCATCATCATCCCAACATCAGACAACCCTTGATCAACATGTCCTAGGATGTATCCTTCCTGTGATGGACATTAGTATCAGACATCACCTTAGCTAAACTTAAACTACGCAAGAGGTATAGATAACACTGACAATTTTCCTTTGTTCTTTTCTTATGATTTATCTTAATGGATCATTCCAAGGACCTCTCGATGATGTCTATAAAAAAAATAGAGAGAAAGGAATGGGGCATCGATCATTATCTTTCGTTTGCTATGCTTGTGGGCACTCTTATAAAATAATATTGGCACATACTTGCTTAGTTGTGTGTAGGAAGGTCATTTAGGGTATGTTGTTGACTATTGCATATGCTTTGGTCCAATATGTTCTAAGCTTCTAACTTACATTCCAATGATGTTTCTGTATGTCAGGATGTGAACAAGAACTATCCTATCTATTTGCTGAGTCAAATTCCATTACACTAGATACAACACTGTCTTGGTTATTAATACCTTGATGCATCGTGTCTATGTCAAACAATAAGGAACGATAGAAAATCCCAATCCTAAAGTGTGAGCATCTCATCATCCCACATTTCATCCTCATTTTGCATTGTCTCGTCACCATCTCTAATAAAGTCTCGATGGATCAAGGACTTGTTGGATCTTTTGGAGCAATCATTGAAATCAACGGTCATTCATTATTTATTCTTCTATCTTCTTTCCGTGCTAACTTGGTATCATGACGGTCAATAAAAACATCATCAATGTATCCACCCTGCATCCACAAACCATTAACATACATACATTTCATAATCATAGCATAATCATAAAACATCCATCAGCGTAATCATTACATATCACATCATACATTTTGCATTCTCATTTGAGTTCTGATGAATAATATAGATTTTTTATTCTAAGCATCTTAAATCATTGCATATCATAAGAATTTGCATCCATACATCCACATGCATACATCATCATCATAAAATTGCATAGAAAATACACAAAAAAGAAACACATCCATAACATTTGCATACATAATCATAGCATAACATTGTATCCATCCATATCATGATCATCACATATCACATAGGAATAAATAAAATGCATCCATACATGATAAAGTATAAGAATCCATATCATATCCATCCATACATGAAATAAGGTGAACACATCACAACATAAATCATCCGTATCCGTATCATATATATCAAAAAATGAATGTCATGGTACAAAATCTAGATCAATATATGTATAACGATCTAAAGTACAATATCCACGATGCTCTCAAAAAGGAGCCCATGAATGTATATCTATGATAAATAATTAGACAACAAAATAAAAAAGTGTATGTACATTGATGGCTAGCCTTGATGGCTGACACCCTCTCTAACCTACCTCTCAGGCTGATCCTCTGTTGGCAGCCATGCACCACTGTGTTGTGAAAAATCAGGTTGTCTCAGAGCCTAAGGTACATCACGATGATAATGTTGTCTATAATATGTGGCCTTTGTAATGACCTCTCTATTAAATCTATCCAAAACAATCCTACCATGAGTAGCCACCATCATAGCCTCAATCTTCTTGCGTTAGGAAACCTCCTGGTCTCTCTCTCCAGTCACAGCCTATACCTACTATAATGCTTGATCTCTCTTAGCCATGAGGGAAACCACCTACTATCATGCCTGGTCTTTCTTAGCAGTAATACCCAAAATCTGTTGGCGGGCCTGATCCCACTCACTAGTCAATGTCTGCACTTGCTACTGTAGTTGTTGAATCTGTGCATCTCTAGCATCTGGTGGTGGTGGTGGTGGTGGTGCTTACTGTTGTGGTCCCTACTGTCCACCCTGTTGCTTGGTCCCTATTGTACCACTAGAGGCTATTGTACAACTGGTAGAGCCCCCAGAACCTAACCATCCTAGCCATCCTAGCCACTCTGTCCTCTACCTCTGGCCCCCTACCTCTGGGTCTCCCTCAGGGAGGAATAAACCAAGCATCATATGCAAGCGTAGTTAGAGCTATCGCCTGTCCTTGATCAAAGGCCCAGGGCCAAGCCACCAACTGTCTAAAGCTCACAACTGCCTCAAGAGTTGGAATAGTTAGTCCCCATGTGGGAACCTCTCTGGTTGAACTCACAAAAATGGTTTTGTAACCATCATCTGGCCTATCCTAAATCTCTCTGAACTACTAAGCCACCCTCTTTGGTAAATATCTCTCAATAATGGTGTGCTCGCAACCTTGCATATATTGGGTTTGCTTGGAAAATGCAGCTACTCCAGATATCATCAAACCATGGTGGCATTTGTAGCCACGGGTGCTAGCAAAACACTATCATATCATCGATCACTTGCCACCAATATGGGAGCCCAATCTCTCCGGTATGCCTTAGTATAATGGCACCTCTGTATTGCCAAATGATAGGATCATTTGGCTCGACATCTACCATCTGAACAATAGGTCAAAGCATGGTGATATGCTCCCACACCTAAATATGTAGCAGAGTCACCCCTGCACAAATGGCTCTCCTATAATAGTACATAAAATCATGCAATCATGATATAGGGAGGCCAGCATCACAGGCCCCCATGCAAAGAGTGTCCTCTTGTACAACATACGATGCCATGCCAAGCCCCATCCTAGGCTAAATCCTCTATTGCGTCTGTCAGGAGCCACCAAATCTAAAAATATGGCTACGATAATCAATTTGAAGGTCAACACATGAACTCTATATGACTCGAGGTCAATCTGTGATGTAACCAAAACAATCTACTCCATCTCCATAACCTCGAGGCAGGCATCAAATCCGACATCAACATCATAGATCACACGGTCACCATGAGTCAACAAATAAAGTATACGCTAAACATCTTCCAAGGTCACTATTGCCTCGCCTATTGGAAGGTGGAAAGACGAGGTCTCACTATGCCATCTCTCGCACAAAGCAGTCATCATTGATAAGTGAGTTGAGTTGATGGGTGCATATGCAACATACTAAAGGCCGATCACTCCCAGGTGCTCCTAGTGCAACTTTGACAAATTGCCAAGTCTCTCCAACACGGTGGGTCTGTGCTCCCGCGACATCAATGGTGGAATGACCTCCTACATCCATGAAGTGCACAACATCAGGAAATCAAGGAAATTTGAATCAATTTGAAATTTACAGCTCAAAAATCACAAAAGTGTCGCTATTTTCAATAGCATCGCTCTATTCAAAATTCAAATTGTGACACCCAAAGCATTTCAAATTACAAATCACAATATGTGTCGCCAAATACACAGGCGTCACGTTTTAATCTTTGGCAACCCTAACCCTAATTTTCTAAATCGCGAAAAGTGTCACTATACAAGTATGCATCACATTTTAAAATTAGAAACCCTAATTTTAAATCGCGACTAGCGCCGCCATATACAAATGCGTCACTATAATTCATTTTAGCATCACCAATTTCAACTTGGGCATTGCTATATAGCAATGCCACCAAAGATTAAATTTCAAAGCTTAATAAATGCATCCAAAAGTCAAATTTCAAATCAAGTTTGAAGTTACATACTCGTGGTGCTGCGCCTGAAAGCCGCTGAACTCTCAAACTTGGTCGAAGATGTGCTTGGGAAGCTCTCGTTGTGCCATTTCATTTGAGGGTCAGAGCTCAAAATAGCAAGAATCTCTTAAGTGTGAATGCACAAATGAATTGAAAGTGACCCTTCTTGGCTTATTTAAGCTAGAAAATTAGGGTTTTTTGCCTTAATTTAACCTTGAGCCTTTATGGATCCTTGGGTAGCTTTTAACCTTTATCGAGAAATTAACCCAAAATTCAAAAATTTTGCCCAATTTCTCGAGGGGGCAGGGAATCAACTTTATCCTTTCCCTGGGGCATCTAAGAAATTAGAATTTTTTTATTTTTTGATTTAAGCAACAATTTTTAATTCAAAAATCGTTATTCTTTGAACAAAAGTAGCAAGTACCTCGCTTTAAAGAGGGGAAAAATGTAGACACTGGGAAATGTCCTAAACGATATCATACACTCGAAACAAGTTTATAAACATCATTTCCTCTCAAAATTCATCTTCTTTTAGCTTAATTAATTGAATACCCTAGCTATTTAATTAATTGCATCATTTTCATATATTAGCCTAATTAATTTAATTAGGTTAATTCACCCCCCTTCACGCTAACATTTCATCCTATTAAATAAAATAAATCAAAACATTTAATTTAATTCTCTAAGTCATCTTATTTAATTAAATAATCCTAAGTTATTTAATTAAATATCATTTCATCTCTCCCCCATTCATTCAATCATTTAATTTAATGAATATCACTTTATTCCTCCAAATCCCCTAATTGCATGATTAAATCTTGTTTAATTAGCAATTAAACTAATTTTCCTCTAAAAGGGAATATTCCTTATCTCCCTTTTTTTCACAATTAAAGTTTTCTTTTAATTTGTAAAATGCCTTTTTCCTCACCTAAATGAATATTCCAAAAGAATATTCTTATTCCTCCATCATTTGAAAAAGGGATATTTTCACTTGGATTCTTAAGCAAGTTTTAACCTTTAACCTTTTGAACAAGTCACCTTTGACCTGTGTGAGCAGATCAAAAGTGTGTTTGTTTGGAGCAAATGTGAACCCTTGATTAAATCTCATCATACATTCTCATCTGTTGATGAGAATCCATGATCCATGCCTCTCATCTCCTTCATCTTTGACCATTTATTAATCTTTTTGATCTCAACCCTTCATTCCTCATTTTCTTTCCTATAAATAGGTCACTATTTGGAGACAAATGGATCCATCTTTCAATTGCAAACTTATGCTGTTGAATCTCATATGCACTCACACTCATATTTCACTCACTTTAGCTTATTTTAGTTAATTTTAATTTCACAATAGCTTAGAGAATCCATTAATGGCTTCCATGCATCCATCTTAGTTTATATGAATCAAGGTTTCTATCTTTAGCTTAGAATTAGCTTAGCAATTGCATAATTAGATCAATTTTAGCATAAAATCATGTTAATTTAGCTTGCATCATGTTCATTTTTAGCATAAACTAGGTTTTCATCCATTTATCACAATGATTTCATTGATTCTCTTCCATAGAATTGACTTAAAAAGGCTCACTAATCATGGGATTGGGAAAGGGTCATCGTTTCACATCAACACAACACCAATTCCAAAACAAGATAAGTTTCAAATGGGTTAGAGTAGGAATTTAACTGTTTTTGTAGTTTATGGCTTTCAATTTCAATTAAATGCTTAGTTTAATCTTTTTAATTTTAATGATGGTTAAACCCTTGTGGGAAAAAATGTCCACACTCAAAGAGATCCAAAATTTGTATTAATCCTAAACAAGAGTTGAACCAATACAACTTCTCCCTCTGAACTTTTGTACAACTACTTAATTACTACTACAACTTGGAAACCAACTTGTCCAACCTTTTAGACTTAGCTCCAATTTATAGAAGAATGACAAGATGAAACCATGGTATGGTTTTAGAAACCATTTACAAGCCCAATTTATTTAAATTCCAATGCCTCCCTTGGTATAAGACACCCTTGGCTATTGATAGAATATTCCTTACATGTCATAATGTCATAACATAAAATATTTGAATACCCAAAATTGGGCATCCAATTTGTCCATATTCTTCCATGAATTAGATACTTCATGAAAAGTGTCCAACAATGTCCTAGGGATGGTCAAGATTCTCATATAACCTTCCTCTTACACGCTCTTACACAACATAATAATTTGTCATATGTAACCTCCATGAAGATAGTCAAGATGTTCTTACACATCTTTCATGATGTTGAAACATGTTGAAATGATAAAAAACCAAAGTGGGATGCCTACATCCTCATGCAAGGAAAAAATCCAATAAAAGACAAAGTTCATGTCACTCCAAAATGGGATGCCAACTTTCCCAAGTGGATATAAAAGGTAAAAAAGATGAAATAATAACATATACAAAATATTAATACATAAACATTAGTATTGCAAGCTTAAGACACCTTATCACAATAATATTGATGATATTCATTTCATTTGTGATGTTAGCTCCTATGGAATTGCATAAAATTCATGTCATGAGGGCACATTCAACCATCTTGTTCTTTCTCTTCCTACAAATACTTGTACAGTGATAGATTCTATAGATATTCATGAGTCTACATTTCTAACTTGATCATATTTCATGTTGAAACTTTCTATGGAAGTATTCAATTCTCATTGGTTCAATTATCTTACCTATGGTGAGAACCATACATCTATGTTTAGTATACTTAAATCTTGAATGATACTTGTGATGTATTCATAGAAAAGGTTCCTAAGAAGTATTTTCAACCATGCAACCCATATAAATAAACACACCCAAAAACAACACTAGACATACCTCAAAAAAACCCTTAGTGAGGAAAAAGCCCAACCTTTAAATATTTCTTATTATATTGATACTAAAACACAATTACAATCAGTTCCAATGGATTCTTACATACATTACCATATAACTTGGAAACACTACTTCTAGATTTGTTGAATGGGCCACAAAATAACACCACAATATCCTCACATGAATGAATCACATGATTGCACTCCACATCTTAATTTCTATCTCACTTCCTTGTCAATACTTGCTCCCTCACTACTGAGCTTACATGTTATACCTTGATTTTTCCTAATCTTCTTTTCTTTCCTACAAATGAAGTGAAAACACATATTTATGCCTTTCTCTAGACTCAAAAATAATTTATGGTGGCCTCGAGATGGCATGAATCTTGAAACCACTTGAAATGTGTTTTTTGACTTGAAATAATAAACTTATGAATTTTAATGGTCCATCAATAGAGAATATCCATATGGTACAACTCACACCTTTCCAACGATCATAACCCCCAAAAAAAAAAAAATATTCATTCTTTGGTGCAAACCAAAAATAACTCACCAAAAATTGAAATAGTTCCAACTGGACACCATTGTTAGCACTTGTAGACATTTTTTTGCACAACCATTTAATTAGACCAATCCAAATCTCCTCAAAATTCAACAATAGACCAATAAATCATGCATAGAACTATTCTTGACAATACAACACCCAATTATGCAATGTGGTGAAATGAGTCCACTTTTCCTAATCACAAATTGTTAACTAATTGTCAAACACACACTTTGCCTCATATTTCCAATTTCATCAGCATAATAAAGATTCCTCATGATTCCCTCAGGATGCCTCTACCTCAACTTGAATCATCTTATCAACATTTTTTATAGTTTGGCATTGGTTTGGAGATCATTAAGCGACATTCAAAGGACTCATCTTTGTAATTTTAATATTATTCTACATTTGTTTCCACAAGATTATGAGTCAATACTTCTTTTAGTTGGGTGTGAGACTCCTAATTTGATTGTGGAACCTCTTCACATTGATGTGGAAAAACCTAAGAAGCTCCTAGAGACATCATATATTTTGTTTTTTATTCAATTTTCATTTCAAGAATGGGAAGATATATTGTATACATATTTGGATTTAGTCCTTCCCAAGGGGAGAAATATTGTTGAATTATCCTAGACCATCTTGAATATTCATTTCCAAGTACATATGATTGGTGTAGGAAACTACACATTGAGGGGGGGTTGTATGGTCTCTATTCTTATCACTATCATAGGAGGGAATTTTAGTTCACATGACATTTTATCCTTATCACTTTTTAGAGGGGACCGTCCACATAATTTTTTTCTTTTCATCATCTCTTGGAGGGTTTTTTCCTATAGGTTTTATCCTCCCTTTTTTTGATGGGATTATTTTGTACATGGGTACTTAACATGGTCTAGTTGTTGGAACCCATTTTTGGGTGTTGGTGTAATAGTTTATTCACCTTGGATATATTCTATCCTAAGTGTGATATTGAACCTACCTAATAATTTTACTTAGGATAACTAGGATATTTAATTATTCTCACCTACATAACTAATAATTACATGTGTACATCTTGACTTGAGGTACACAAGTTCCACCACTAATCAGTCCTTGATTAATGGTAGTTAGGTTCCACCTCTATGTAGTTAAGACCACCTTTGTCTCAATTAGACTAAGTTATTTCACTTATTGATTGAGAGTGAGTGAGAATTAACTCATATCTCTTGGAAATTCCATATCCTTGATTCATGCATCCAAGATGCCTATATATTTGTGTGTTACTCTTTGTAACTTGTCTCATAATATTGAATATAAAATATAATTATTCTATTTATTTATATTTGTGGTTAGTTTATAGGAATTTGGTCTTGGGTAGATTTTTTATTCATAATTTTTTTAACACTCATGAAGTCTTGACATAAATTTGAAGTCTCTATGATGACATTGCATTAATACACTATGGATGCACTATCTACAACCCTATGTGCTTAAAATTTTGATTGTATAAAGAATTGACCTTTGTGATAAAAATACGATAATAGTGACAAAACTAGAAACTTGTAAATGATAAAATAAACATAAGGGAAACATTCATGGTTGATGCAAGATCTTTCTTATACCTTGGTTGTTCCTAAATCACCATTTTAAAGATGTATCCAAATATCCCCTATGTATTGGATTTTACTACCAATTGTTTCCCAACAACCTTCTCTTAGTAATGACACATTCATTAGATCATTAGATAACTGATCAATATAACTATTGGTGGTCAACCTATTATTAATACTCTTGTTGATGATATTTCCATATGTTAATACCTATTTTAATGTGCAATAAAATTCTACAAGTCTACACCTGTCATCACACATATTAGATGATGAATGGTATGATTACCCCTTCTGTAGTTAATACATTTATAGCATTTCAAAAGTTATTTATGCAATAACCTTGTTTATGGACCCTTGACTAGACAATCAACCATGTTGCAAGACCTTTATGCCATACCTATACATAATTTCCACCTTACCATAGTCACCCACTAAGCACACCACTTGTACTATTAGACACCTCACGTGCCACATCACCCCTTTGGTCCAACCTTTTTACTACCCATTTTTGGTTGTTTCATGTGTCCTACCTTGTGAGTACCTCATACCATCTATAAATGATGTCACATGTCATGGTGACATCAACACTCTCTAGATGGACCTAGCCTTCACCATTGCAAGTTTCAATTTCATAGCCCAACTTTGGAGGGCCCATTCTAAGACATATGGACTATAAACAAGCTATTTTTTTTATCCTACATATTCCTTCAATGGATATATAGTGGTAAGTTTTGGTTCTACATTTAACACACCTAGTTTATAGGAATCACACTTTTTTATTTTTTTGTTGTATAGTTATCATTTTTAGAACTTCAAGAGCCCATATCTTGATCATATATAATCATTTTTCAGTCCCATTATTTTAAAGTGTGTGTTTTTCATGTAACTTGTGGTTCTCTCTTGTCAATTTCATTTTAAGTAAAAGTTAAACTTTCTACATTTTTTAATTTTAGAAACTATAAACATTATGTGGGACTACAAACAAGTATTTTAATCTTGGAAAATATAAAGTGCCAGTCTTGTACTTTCTAGGGAGTTCTTTCATGAAGTAATACTATAGGGTGTACATTTTTCTTCATCATGGAAAAGTAATTTATACCATCTTATCACCCTACCACTATTTTGCATGGAAAACTGAGATGACAATATTGATACGAGATAAGATATGTTATAGAATAACTTAGGATATTGCAACCCTACCTATAGGAGATGCAAATAAGATAAATTGGCCAAAAAAATACAATGGAGCCTTTAGTTTTATTTGTCTTTTCATTTCCTTGGATTTTCCTTTTCATTTTGAAGCATTAGATACTTCTAAGGCTATATAAATATAGTTAAAAAATGTTTGGATAAAAAAACAAGCTTAGGATTCTTGAGTTGGAGAATGAACTCATTATTATCAAGACATGTAACTTTAAAAATATTAAAGAAATTATTATACTTCTCATCCCTAAGAAAATAATTGAAATATTATAAAATTGAGAAGCACGACTCTCAATTAGTGAAGTGTTCTTTCTAAGCTTGGATCTGATTATTTAGTGTTTATTTACAACTCTTACACTACTAAGGCTACCAAAAGAATACATTTTAAAATACCCTATTTTGATTAATTTACTAATAAATGATGAAAGAGTAGGATAAGCTTATCCATATGGGCACTCTCAAGACTTAAAAGTCTCATGAATTGGTCTCACTAAAGACTAGAAGGCTTTTAGCAACAAGGATAAGAAATACTATAATAAGTCCAAGAATATTCTAAATAATCAACAAAAGTCATCATCTACTTCCAATATAAATTATGAAATATACTATTCAAAAGATGATCAATCAAAGAAAAATAAGGATAAATGTGCTTAATACATGAACACATGACATGAGGAATAAAAGTGCATGGAGAAATATATTCAATAACTAACTAGTATTCTCTAGAAGAACAATATCAACCTTGAAATTCATTTTGTGTAGGTTATTCCCAATCCCCTTCTAATTCAAAAAAGGGAAAGGGCAAGGAAATTTTTTCATTTGTAACTTATTCCAAAACATGTTTCTTTATTTAGGTTCTTCGCACCACATGGACTTTTCATAGGATGAGTTTTCATAATTAGGTTGATGCTCCATTCCTTAAATTATTATGGTTGACATCACTTTCATGGATGTATGTGGGAGAGGCTATGTTGAAATGGGAAATATAATATTTTATGATGTTCTATATGTGCTCTTTTTGTCAACTAGTAGGGTTAATTTTTCATCATACCTTGTGGCCATTCAAGAACTATAAATTAATTCCATAGTTATAGTTAGGTAGGCAGGTCATAAGTCTAGACTATATGAATTATAATATTTTTCATTTGCTACCCGTTTAATTACATTTAGGAATTACAAAGTAATGCCATAGTTGCAATTGGGTAGGTAGATCATATGTCCAAACTATATGTGTACTCATATTTTTCTCTTGAACCCCTTCTACAACTCTTCGTACTCACATAGATGATGTGAGAAGATTATGGGATGAATGGTTTAATCATATAAGCTACCAAGTCCTTGCTTACACAAAAGTCATAAATACATGTACCAAAATTCCTTCACCTTGTGCTACTTCTATAGAAATTAGTGCTACTTATTTGAAGGATTTTGATAATTATTTTTAGTGGGATCAATAATGTCTACTAGATACACCTCCCTAAGATACATACTTATTAGACATCTGAAGTTTATTTGTTAAATATCGTATTTAGGATTAGATGACACCACTGAAGACTCAATTTTCCTCTTTTATGAAAACCCTAGACTATAGTTTCCTATTATTATTTGGATGTAATGATGGTACTTATAAATCCTCTTATTTTCTACACTCCTCTATATTTCATTCATGATGTCACTAGAATGAAAAAAATGTAATATAGCTTTTGGTGATTCATAAGGTATTTTTCAATTATGGAAAAAAATTAATCCAAAATAAATAACATCAACCTTAGTCTATTAGGCATGGAGTCAAGTAGAGAAAGGAAAGAAACAAAAAGCCATACTCATCCAACCTAAAATTAGAATAACTTACAAACTACATCTTTTCTCTCTCCCAAATTTGACATTAATTTTAAATATTGAAGGGCCAATTTTTTTTCATGGATAAAATAATAAACCTGTAGAACACTACAAACACTTAAAAAAACAGAATTCTACTATTGTTACAAGTAACTTATTTCCAAAATAAATAAATTAATACAACTAGCAACCTACTTGAACAAAGACATCTATAGGAAATAATAAATAGCTACCCTTCTTCTCATTATGCTCCATAGGATTAGCTTCAAAATAACACTCATTTTTAAATAAATCGAATGAAGGAAAAAAAACCATAAATTTATACCTCCTTTCTTATTCATGTTTTGTTGATTATAAAATTTGTTAGTTCTATCCATTATTGATGAATTTTATGTTGATCCACACCGAGAAAGGGGTTGGATAGAAGTTTTGAGAAATGGAGATATTGATCATGCCCCAAAATGAGTGTATTTGGAAAAAATATACTACTTTCACCTCCATGTTATCATTCTCTCATTGCTTTGAAAAATATCAAATTCATCTTGAAATAGAATTCAATCCCTAAAATTATCTTTAATTGCAAGGATTAGTTTCTTATATTATATTAGATGGCAAATTCATCCCAAATATCGAATTCTTCTCTATCAAAGGATTCATTAGAAAAAATATCCTCAGGCTCAGAGCTTGAAGAAATGTCCTTATATTCAAAAGTGTCACTAGATCCATGATCTCTTCATATATTATAAAAAACATTATTTTCCCTTAGAATCCTCAATATGAGATTATAAATTGGGCTCAAAAGGATCCTCCCTAATAGTGCCATTGTTCTCTTACCAAAGTCATACATTCTTGTCATTTGTGCTACTATTTTCATCCTCCAAAGAAATTCCAATAAATTATTACATATTAGATTCTATAAATAACCAAGAAACTATCCAAGACCTAGTCTAAGAGTAGATACAATATAAATATTTAATGAATGATCTATAATCAAAAGACAATAAAATAGAGCTAGTTATTAACAATTTAAGAAATATGTAAATAACATAAAGGAAGCTCATCCTCCATCAATAGAAATGAGTTGAGTATATATAGATATAAGCGAGGTAGATACAACCAATAGAAGAAACTCTAATTACTAGAAATAGGTGGGAGTTGAACCTATTAGGAAAATAACAAGTAAATAGTAACACCTACTTGGTAAAAAATGAATAAATGGTTAAGGGAGGTGATATATAGATCCAAGAGAACAAGAAACTATAACTAATAATAATAGGTGGGAGTTATACACATGTATATTATAAAATATGCCATCTATCCTCATAATTATTATTTATAATAACCTAAGAAAACTAAAAAATATGTGCAGGAAAAAGAAATTAACTAGAACATAAAGGAAAACAATAACTTACACTAACACCCCCTTAGGTGAAACTTAGGTGGGTGAAAATATAGGTCCCAATGAATGAATCTTGATGAGATACATGTGTATCTAGAAATCTCCCCCAAAGAAAATAATCCCCTTAAGAAAAGAGAGAATAGCGCCCCCTAAATAGAGAGAGAAGAGAGGAATAGATAACACCCCAACATGTAAGCCTTTTCACCCATAGTATAGGTCATAAATGAAGATACTTTCTTTCTATAAAGGTTTTGGTGTAAATGCTAGCTACCTTCTGAGTAGTTGAGCAATATGAAGATTGATGACCTATTCATGAATGAACTCTAAAATTTAGTGTATATATTGATGATGTAAAATAATTTGAGATTAGAATAAAATTTTGGCTATCACATAATATGAAAAATGGCATGTGACAATAAATATTAAACTTGGTGAAAACATGGAGAAGCCAAAGAGCCTTAGTGGAAAAAGTCACAATATCTTAATAATATACTTCTATAGAATAAAGTGAAGTTATTTTTTCTTCTTGCTCAACCAACATATAGGACTAAAATCAAGTGAGAAGTTGTAACCAAAAGTGGAATTGTAATAATAAGAACCACCTACCTAATTAGAATATTGCTAAATGGTGTACCCTGCAAGAGTTTGGATGCTGCCTTTTTCCACTTCTTGGTGGAGCATGGGACTTTTGTATTGGTTTGTTTTCCAATTTTTCTATTTTGGTGCCACTAAGCTCAAGTTTTTGAGCTTGGTTTTTTTACCCCAAGTGGTTCTTGAAGTTTTTGAAGTGGTTGGGGTTTGTTTTCATTGTCAAGGTTTTATTGTTGGTTGTTGTTGACGGCTCGCAGTTGGTGGTGTTGCCTAGTGTTGAATTTTTGGAGATGCCGATGGTTGCTTCGAGGGTTTGTGTTTCTAGGAATGATGTTGGGCAGTTTTTTCCTTGTTCCATGCAAATATTTGTGCATGTGATGGTGTTTGAAGAGTTTTATCTCTGGGAATGCATTTTTAGAGGTCATGGGGGCAGTTGGGAGACTTGTCCTCTAGTATTGTTTATTGGTTGCATTCTTGGAAGATGGTGGTCATGAGAGCTTTGAGACTAATGATTTTTGTTGTGAAAGCTCTATTTTTTTGGTCATCTTACCCTAGTGGTTTGGCTTTACCCATGATGCTAATGTGGGTACCAATCTAGTGGGCGATGGGAATCCTCCCATCATCAGTTTTTGTGCCTTGGTGGTGTAGACACCTAAAAATGTCTCAATGGATCACATTGGCTAACTAACATCATTTCCTCCTCAAATCCATCTTCTTTTCACCTTTTTAATTAAATAAGCCTAATTATTTAATTAAATGTCTCACTTTCACCTATTAATCTAATTGACCTAATTGGGTTAATTCACCCCCTCTCACACTGACATTTCATCTGATTTAATCCAAATTATTTAATTTTAACCCTAAGTCCTTTTATTTAATTAAATAACCTAAACTATTTAATTAAATATCATATTTTCATCTCCTTTTTATTAAATAAATCAATAATTTAATGAATATCCTCGCAGTCCTCATCTTGCAAATTCAAATTTAGTTGTAATTAACTAAATTTCTAATTTCCCTCTCATCCACTAGCATAGGAAATATTCCAAAGGAATATTCTCCTATTTTCCTCCAAAAAAAAGGTAATGATTAGTCCAAACAAACTTTGAAACAACTTTTTAAAGTTATTGTAAAGTGTGTTTGTTTGCATTATTGTGAGCCCTTGATCTTTTCTTGATCCATGTGTTCTTTGATTCTCATCCATTGATGAGAATCCTTGATCCATGTTTCATACTCCTTTCATTTGTGACCGTTGATAGATCAAATCAATCTCATCCATTGCTTTTTCATTTGATCTCCATTAAATCAATTATTTAATGAATATCATATAATTCCCCTAATTTACATAATTGAAACTTTGTTTTAATTATCAAATTACTAATTCTTCCACTTGCAAGGGAATATTCCAAGGGAATATTCCTCCTTTGCACATTCCTCCAAAAGGGGAATATTCCCATAGGATATTCCTTCCCCTTTTGCACAATTAAACTTTGTTTTAATTTGCAAAATATCTATTTCCTCACCCATGAGAATATTCCAAAGAATATTCTTTCTCCTCACTCATTTGAAAAAGGGAATATTCTTAAAAAACTTCATGTGCAAGTTAACTCAAAACTTCATGTGTAAGTTAACTCAAAACTTCTTGTGCAAGTTAACTTGTGACCTCTTGTACAGGTTAAAAGTGTGTTTGTTTCAAGGAATGAGAACCCTTGATTAAATCTCATCTTGCATTCTCATCCCTTGATAATAATCCATGATCCATGCCTCTAACTTCTTCCATCCTTTGACCATTGATTAGCCTTTTTTTTCTTAACCCTTCATCTCTCATTTGCTTTCCTATAAATAGGTCACGATTTGGAGACAAATGGATCCATCTTTTAACATCAAACTTATGCTGTTAAAATCATTTGCACTTGCACTCACATTTAGCATAATTTTAGCTTATTTTAATTGCACCATATTAACTTAGCTTTCATTAATGACTTCCATGATAATATAGATGCATACATTTAGCTTATTTGTTAATTAGGATTTTAATATTTTGAAGCTTGCATACATTTAGAGTAGATTTGCATACACCCATATCGATCATCTTAGCATATATCATGTTAATTTATCATTTAAATCATGTTTTATCACATTTCTCTCATTGGTTTCATCAATTCTCTTCAATAGAATCCATTGAAACAAACTCATTATCCAAGGGATTGGGAAAGGGTCGCCATTCCACATCAATGCGACACCACTCCTCCAATACGATAAGTTTCAATGTCTTAGATTATAGGATTTTCTAATGGCTTCTTTGTCTTTTGTTTACAATGAATGATCTTATTGGGATTGATGCTTAGTGGGTTAAATATGCCTTGAATCCATATGGACTAGGTGTAGTTAACATATACAATCACTAACTCATTTGACTGCAAAATCCGACGAAAATTTCTGACGAAAGATGGATAATTAGATGTATTGTTGGGTACTAGTGATATTTAATGTGTAATTTTCAGTTTTTTTAAATTTTATCCCCGACGTTCGTCAAAATTTTGACGAACCTGTTTTTTCATCAAAATTGTGACAAAGAGTTTTCGTTGAAATTTCGACAAACATGTGAAGTCAAAATTGAGACCGACATAAATAAAAAGTGAGCTCAACTATTTATTGCAATAACGTTTTATGATACTTACGAATTTGATCTACTTGCAAATTTGCTATACTTACGATAGTTTGTGGAGAACTAAGGACAATTTTCTTAGGAAAAATCAGAAAAAATTCAAGAAGCTATCGCCAGGTTGAGGGTAGTCATTGTCCTTTCCTAGAATTCATTTGTGAAGTTAGATTTGTACTTCCAGGTTTGAAAATCATAATTTAAAGCAACATCTCATTAGATTTCATTTTTAGACTCGTGCATTTTTAGAGTTGCATTTTCAGATTTTGTTGTGCAAGTTCAATATTCTAATTTTAGGAGTCTGACGGTTGGAAATCATAGTAAAATTAGAATTTAATAAGTTTTGGAATTAGCATTTTAAAGTGTTTTTTGGGGTCATTAAATTTAGACTATCTTCTCTTTTGCAGGGGTGGTTGCATGCCGAATATTTTTGGTGTAAAATATTAGAATTATTAGATTTTGTTACCTGGCTATGAATAAAAATTATTGGAGTGTGAGTTTGATGTTTTTTGAAGATCTAAATATTCAAGCTTGGTAAAGAAAAATCATGTCAGATAATATTAGTCCAGAACAAAATGAAGAGGCACTTGATAGATTGTGGGCTAGATTGAAAAGAAAGGGTGATGGGAAATGTTATTGTCCTTGCAATAATTGCAAGGGCTTAAAGATGAGATGAATTTTAATCACAATAGTTGATAAACATTGTAGGAAGCATGGTCACGTTGAAGGGGGGCATGATTATCGTCCATTGGTAAGTTGTTCATTATATGTGTTTATATTGATTGAATTTGTAAATGTTTATATCATTTTAACATTATATATATATATATATATATATAATCACTTGATCATGATCATGGTTTATTTGTGTCTATCATTATTATAAAGGTGGGGCCCTAGGGCACATGATATGGATTATCACAGCCCAAAGAATGTGGTTTTACAAGTGGACGAACATGGAGCTGTGAATATCGAAGATGAAGTTAATGATCCTATGGAAGAAGATGATCATGCGCTAGAAAACATAGTTGAAGATGATGGTACAAATACATTGATCCATAAAAAATTTAGTGGCAGAGCTGATAATGATGATCGAGATGACTTTGATGATGTTCATGATTTACCTGTACTTGAGAAGGCATACGAGCCCCTTTATGAAGGCTCCAAAACTCTTCTCTCTTGTATTGTTGTTGAAATTGAAGGTTATGAATGGTTTATCAAACATAGCAATCTCACGGATGTTAAGGTATGTCATATATGTCATCTTTTTTTATCTATTTTAATTGTTGTTAGTTCATCACTAGTAAATAAAGGATGAAATATGTACCATTAATATTCTTTGTATTAACAAATTATTTTTTGTTGTAGATTGATTGGTGAATTTTTGTTACCACCATCAAATATTTTACATCACTCATACGAGATTTATCTGCATTATGAAATATATTGGAATGGAGTATCAAGCAATGTAGATGCATGTCCCAATGATCATATTATATATCATAAACAACATGAATTTGCAACAGAATGCCCAGAATGTCATATCAGTAGATATCGAATAGATCAACTAACAAAAAAGGTGCCTCACAAGCTTCTTTGTTATATTCCCATTATTCATATGCAATGATTATTTAGGTGTGAAAGCTTAGGCAATTTATGGATTACCATGCACGAAATAGAAGTGGAGATGAAATTCTTTGAATTCCTGGATGGTTCTGCATTTAGGGACATGGAGGAAAAATGACCACACTTTAAAGAAGAACCTCGTAATCTCAGGTTTTCATTGGAGAGGATGGTGTCAATCCATTTGGAGAGTTGAGATCTATTTACTCGGGTGTATCTGTTTTGTTATCAACAATAACATTCCTCCATGGATGTCAATAAAAGAGAACACATAATGTTGTCAATGATTGTTTCAGGTATTTGTTTACATCAATTTTCTTTAACGTAGTAGCATCTCATTTGTCTTATTTGTTGCATAATGACATATTTTTTTCATTCAATAGTCATGTACATTAATTTATATATATTGCAGTAAAATGGTTATAATAATTATGTAATGTTTATGTTCATTCAACTAGGTAATACCAAGTTAAAGATATGAATGTATATATCGAGCCTCTTATCGACGAGTTACTAAAGTTATGGAATGGCGTCACTATGTATGACGTCTCTAGACCAATAGGACAAAGACAATTTCAATTCCATGCAATGCTTGTATGGACAATTCATGATGCCCCAGGGCTAACACATTTTGTGGTATGTTATAACGTTCGACTGCACTTTAACAATATTTAATTTGATGAAGTAGATATCATGAATTTTTTTAAAATAATCTATTCATTATATATAATTATAAAAATTGACATATTTAATCCAATTATATATGATCTTGTAGGTCTTCAAACAAAGGGAAAATTTGCATGTCCAATTTGTGGTCCAAAGATGAAATCTTGTTGTTCAACAAGTTTAGGAAAGCAGGTGTTTGATGAGTATAGGCACTTCCTCCATAGAAATCATAAGTATCGAACTACTGAAAAACATCTTTTCAATGGGAAAGAAGAGACTACATCAAAACCACAAAGAATGACACCTCACCTATGGAAGTTGGAATATAATATAATTAATCGTCAAGGTTATACATTAGATAAAATTGTTTATCTATCATAAATGATATGTTTTGAATTTATATTTTTATATTATGTTGTGTTTACTCATGCTGTAATTGACAATGATTGTCATTGTTAATTTGTTTAACTTCTATGCTTCATGTGAAGGTCGTCAAGGTAATGGCCCGGCTTCCACAGGGATGAAAAGTTATCCTAGAAAATTTAGTAGGTTGCCCTACTATGAGAAGCTAAAAATTGTGCATTTGTTTGGTACAATGCATATAAGAAAGAATATAATAAAAACATTATGAAAAATATTGGATGGAAGACATGACAAAGAAGAAATTGTCAAAATTTGTAGTGACATTCGGGAAGCCAATCATGCAATGAAAAATGTCATTCAATTAAATAGTAATGGAGACCAAATTAATATAAGTGCCCTTCTTTGGTTATTAACAGAGCAGCAAAGCAATGTTATAAAATAAGTCCTCTGAAAAATTCAATTTCCCATAGGATTTGCTGTGAACATAAACAATATAATAATAAAGAAAGGTGAATTTGGGTCAGGGATGAAAACACATGATTAGCATACCTTCATTAAGGTAATTATTCTGGTATATTATATACACTTGTATAATGCATGTAATTTTCAGTATATTATGTTTACTACTTTTGGAAAAATAATGGAAAGATCATTTTATAATTGTTGTAGTATGTTCTACCTCTATTTCTCCCGGACAACCCGACAACAGTATCAAAACAGAGTTATATATGATCTTGGAAAATACGCTGAGGTAAGTAGATATTTGTTCAATTCATTTGTATAGATCTTATAATTGCCATTTTTTGCACTTGGTATGTAATATCACGTATATTTTTACGGTAAATCGTTAATATATTTGCGCCTTGAATCACTTGCGGATGATTTCATCTAAAGAAATCATAAAGAAGATATAAATTATTGGAAGAGAAAAATTCCCTCGTCTAATATATTGAAATGAAAAGTGTCTACCCTTTATAGAAAATTTTCAATGCACAAGAACACTACCTCATACACCCGAGGTTGAGATTGAGTGTGTGGACACATTACAAGGTCAATGTGGATGGTTAGAGAGGTGCAGAAATTTTTGCTTGAAGGCTTTGGTTAGACGAAGCACATCTTAGGGAGTTCTATGGTGGAGAGGGATATATATACCAGACCATGGTGTACATTGTGAATATCTTCCTAAGTTTGCAACAAAGATCCCATGTAGATGCATTTGGGATCAACTCAATGTAACAAATTGAGAGAATTTTGATGGGGAAAGGTAGATTGAGGAAAGTGAGAGGTAATTATAAGATGGTCATGGAGATTAATTGGAATAAATTTTACATATGGTTTTTATGTATATTATACTTATTTAATTATTAATCTTCAATATGCATCAATTATAAATTAAGGTCGTATACCATGGTATTTAACTAATTATACGCCATTTGTGAATTTCAATTTTTTTGATACAGTTGGCCGAGAGTGGGATGCACTTCATTTGTACGTCGCAAACAATCTTGATTGGATGATGATATGGATTGAACGATGTGAACAATTGGGTCACACATTAACATGGGAAGGTGTGGCTTCATTGGTTAAAGAAGCTCATCGTAATGGAGATTCCAATGTTACACAAAGGGAAATTGATTTAGCATATGGTTTAAGAGATAAACAGGTACGTATAAATATATTCATCACCCATATTATTTAATTATTTTCAAGTATATTGATGTGTATATATGTTGAGATTGTTTTCTTTGCATACTTTTGGCCAAGAATAAATATGTTTATCAATTGACAATATTGCAATAATTTGTACATGTTTGACATATTGTAGGTGTAGAAACACCACAAGGCTATGGTGCAATGAGTGAAGTAAATTTTGAATCAAAAAGTTGGATGACAAGAGAAAACTTGTGATTTTAGTATAAGCTACTTGGTCTTCGAGGTGACTAATGTTTCTACATCTAGAGCAACTACGTAAAGTCTCAAAAATTGATGCCTATGGGATTTTGGATGATATACTTAGCAGTGTGACTTTAAGTCCTTCAGTGGTACATTTGTTGTCCTATAGTACGGAGACTCGTTGAATGAAAATGATCCCGAGAGAAGCTGTTATTGAACATGATAATGGAATTACCATGGTTAATACAAAGTTGATCGAGCGAGCTGGAAATGAGCCCTATGTTCTTCCAAGCCAGTGTGAGGAGGTATTTTACTCAGAGGTTCCAGGTAAACCGGGTTGGTCATTTTTTGTTAGACATGATCTAAGAAGGCCGGTAAAAGTATAATGTGGTGGAGACCAGAGATCTAGAGATGTAGAGATGATGTAGATAATAATGATGGGGATCAATAGTTAGTTGATGATGTCCACAGCGAAGATGTGAAGAGGAGGAACTAGATCATGATGATGTAGGAGTTAATGTTCATAGAAGATGACATCCGTGGATGTGTACATTATAGAAACTAATATGAATGATGATGATGATGATATGACCAATCCTTACAATGTCGAATCTAAATCAGATGATACAGACAAAGAGTTGGATGAAGAAGAAGATGCACGACATTAAAATGTATAAGTTATGCGATCATATTATCTATTTGATATTAATTTCTTATTAGAATTATATTTGACTTATGTGGTTACATAATTAATTCATGATGTTTTTAATTTTTATGCCATTACATAATTAATTTAATGATGTACTTTTTAATGTTTGAAAGGTCAAAAAACTAAAACATTTCAATAGTAATGTTAACAACCTTGAAATTAGTGTGTTTTATGTTTCATGTGATCATAAAAGATTAAAAAGTGAGTTGTAGAGGTGGCTGTTCAGTGGTTGAGGTGTAAATTCCTTTAAAAGGCATAAAGTGATCATTGTAATGGTTGTTGATGGTTGGGGATTTAAAATACAAGCTCTTGACATTCAAAAATTTGTGTTTTTCTTCAAAATTTATGTATTTTTCCTATTATGCAGCACTGTACGGTCACATGCAGCCATATTTTGATTGGAAATCAATTCCATGTCATGAAGATACGTGTTAGATTTGATTTGAATCTGATTTGAGGGCTTAAGGTGTTGATTTGAGTTAGAAAGCTTCTTTCTTTGCATGCGACCTGGTTACCACCACTGTTTTGGTATCGTCAAACATATAATAAAGCTTTTACACTTTTTGTGATTACTTTAGCTTGTGTAAGAGGTCCCATGGATACTGTTGTAATTGTAGGATGCATGGGCAGAGGATGCATAAACATGTATGTATGTATGTATTTGTATTTTTAAATGTAAATGTAAATGCAATTACTAGATGCTCTCCTAGAACAATAAATGCAACATATCATTAAAGAAATCTATATCTATGTATATAAATGTGTATTTCTAAATGCAAGTGTAAATGCAAAGAGCATATGGTTTTGTAGTGTTATAGATACAACATATCCATAAATTAATGTAATTGAAATTCTAAAGTCTTCAACACATATAATATGAAATTGATCAAACTATTAAACTACATGAGAAATAAATGAAAACAGTAGATGCATATGTATGTGTATTTTTAAATGTAAGTGTAAAATAAATAAGAATAATGAAAATTATAAAAGAATACAAGGGGAGACCAGTGCCTTATTGGGTATATGGAATCTAATGAATATTTGCAAATGTGGATTTCAATAATGGCAATAATTCAAACTGTAAGACACAGAAATTGTTTACAACTTGTGTAAATGTGCAAGTGAATAATTGACAAACTCTTCTTGAGATAGAATGGAAATTATAGTTATGTGATTCTTCTTATTAATCCAACTAACATTTCCCAATTGCTGTGATTGATTAAAAGATTTTAATCCCTACTTGAGAGAACCGAATAACCAGATCACACATATATAGCAAATGTACAATGATAAACTAAGTATAAACTTGTTATATCAATTTAAACAATAGAGAAGCATCAGAATGGAGACAATCAAATAACTGCATAAATTTAACAAACAACTGATACCAAAATCCTAATCCATAACTTAGATGTCTTCATTTACTCCATCAAAATACATGCATTTGAGTCTCTGTATATGAAAGCATTTTGCTAGAAAGTTGTCTACTGAATATCTCCTAACGCCTATACCTGTTGCATTACTATGGAACAAATATAAATACATCAAAACTTGGAAGGGACACGTCCCTTCACAAATGTTCTATTTTACTTAACTAATTAAAACAAGAGATTAGGCTCTATTTAGCCATAGATGAACATTTGATAAATGATCTAGATAATCCTGCCATTCATGAGTATCAACATCTCCTAATGCATTCCTGGCTGATATTTCCACCTTTATCATCCTTTCGTTGTGCTCACAACTCTCATTCAATGTCAAATCCTTCCGTGTAGCATTTTCCAGAATTCCCTGCAACATCAATTCACATTCTTCAATCCACTTGGCTTTCTCTTTCAACTTTTCTCCATCTTCACATACTTTAGGAAATCCCATATTCGTAACATCAACCAGCCCCTTTGCATCTTCTCGCAATTTCTCATAATAGTCCCTGTGTCTCTTTATAATTTGGTTACCCATACCAATGGCCACACTATCAGGAACATCTCTTTCATTTAATTCTCAGAACTTTTCTTCAATCCTTCCATCAATTCTCTTGTGTTCCTGCCCTGTAACATGGTTCTTTGAATATGCTCCCCATACCTTATTCAACCAAATCGTTAAGTTGGCCTACCTTTTTTTGATTATTGCAGGGAGTGTATCATATTTACCTTGTGAATATGCAGTTGACTCCTCCCAATGATCTTTTACCTCATGTGAGCTTTCACCATGTGTTATTAATTTAGGAGGTCCCATTGTGACTCCTAGCATGTCCTTCAAATGATCATTTTCTCTCATGTTCCTTTCATTATTCATTTTGTACATTACCTTTTCTTTTATCAACATTTGTATTTGGGCTTTATTCAGTTTTGCCGCATTAATCCCAATGTCTATATTCACCACGGGATCTACCTCTCCAACCTTCAAAGTCATGACCTGTCCAAATTCTTTCTCAGTATCAATCACCACTAACTTTCTATGAGGTGGATACAAGGCCCATATCATGAGTGCTCCTTCATCTATGTTATATTTGGATCCAACATATATTTCTGTCACCCCCTCTAGAGTAAGCTTGTGTTTGGAACTATTATCCTTTAAGAAGCTATCAAACACCAATGCAAAATTCAAATCGAGCCTTGGAAAGATCATAACTCCACCATCCTCTAACATTTTCCTTCCTTTGTCAGGGGTCATATTAGCCATTTCTCTATCCACAGTTAATTTGAAATTATTTAGTAGCTGCTCCTCATTGCTTGGTGTAATATTATCAACTGTCTCCCTTATCTCCTTTCCCTTTTGATTATACAAGAAAGATCTGAATTCTGAAGAATTCACAAATTCATTGCTTGCTACAAATGACCTATATGCCATCTTTCTGGTGTTTGCATCTTGGCTCTCTTCAACACTTAGTTCTTTAGGAGGGCAGTTGTAATCTTGAGTTTTTAATCTGGAAATCCTACTGGGTAGGTCTCGTGGCATATCTTCTCCAGTTTCCTCATCTCCAGAAAAAGGGAACCCTGTATCCGACAACCCTTGGTTGTATTCCTCCACCACTCTCTCTGCTTCCTTTGCCTCCAAATTTCTAATCATGTCATCAAACTGATAAGGCACATGATCATATTGTCCAAAGTTTATCCTTTGTTTTGCAGAATTGATATATCCCTCTGGATCAAAACCTTCTCTTGGTGGACCCTTATTCATATTATACTGCATTAATTTTTCAAGGATCAAATCATATCCTTCCTTTGCAAGAACAGTAAAATCACCAAAGCACAGAGTACTAGGCATAAATGCCTATTTTATGAATGAACCAAAATTCATGAAACTAGAAAAATCCATTTGTCTTACAAATTCCAAATATGCAATCCTATTCGAGACTATTTTAGGCAAAATGAATGGAGAATCCTCAAAACCAAACACCCTTACCATAGTAGCATCTTCCGAGCAATACCAGTCTCCCCAATTGTGATCAATTGGTCCATTATAGTCCTTAGGTCTGAGGAAGCATTTTATTTCATCAGAAAATGAGTGCGCACAAGGATGACTGCAAAATTCATATATTGGCTTTACAAAATATTCTTCAAAATACAGGAAACTGGAATTAGCAAACCTATTGTCACAAATGGCAGTCCAAAATTGAATGGGTAACAATTTTCCCTCTTTATCAAACTATGAAACCTTCAAATTTTCTGGCCAAATCCCTAACTCTTTTCTGAAGTACAATAATAAATGCATTAAAACAGAATAATGCCTAAGGTGCAGAACATGGGATTTATTCTTGATTGCCACCAATGCTAAGTCGAGCTCCTTGGAGACAAATGAAGCATAGTCGAATAACCTAGAATTATGACATTGAATGTTAGCTACAATTACCATGGGAACAATGGACATATACTCAGGAACTTCCATACCCAACACTTGTCCTACCGAGAAATAGGTATATCTCATATAGGGCTGGAATAATTCCACATGGAATGGAGGCCCATCACCATCGTCAAGTGGGATAGTTTTACCATCTTGTTTAATTCTATGTAAGGGCAACCTCCAACCCTTGTAAGTGGTGTCCATTCTCCAAAACTCCTTTTCCAACTCTTCATTCACAATTTTCTCATTACACCACCTTTCCAACTTAAAAACCTCACATATTGAAGCCTCTAATATGTATGAACAGTTTCCCAGATGGTCCGCATATGGCCTTAAGTTTTGAGTCATAGTGGGTGGCCAAGAATTTTACTAGCTCTATATTGAAAAACACATTAGGGAAAACCATTTTTCCCAAATTTAGACGCCACAGATTACAAACTGGCTCAAAACGATCTCTTCATTGAAAGTGGAATCTAAACAATTCATAGCCTCTTATTTGGGTCCAAATATCTCCTATGTGCTTGCACTTGTCGTCCAATTTATCCACTTCCACCCTCAGTTGCACAGAGCGCCTACCTCTGGACCCAAAGCCAGGAAATTGGTCAATTAAATCCTGATTCAACTTTCGTCAAGCACCCTCTGGCTCAATTCCAGACTCAACTTTCTGCTTCTTACTCTTAGGGTGACTGCTCTCACTTTTTTTTCTACCTTTCAACTTCCCCGAGCTGCTGCCTTCCATATTACTCGCTTAAAATTCCAGAAATGAAAAAGTTAAAATGCAGAGGACTTACTGGTTTTGATTGAGGTCTTTCAACTGAAACAATTCTCTAGCCCTTTGTTTGTCTCCTCGTTTCCTTCGTTACCAATTCGCAATAATTTTCATTTTGCAATGATTTCCTTTCAATTTATGAAATTACCTGTACTCCATGGTGCCATTAATGTTTTAACTCTAGACACGAATGTAACAAATTTTTGAATTCCTTACTGTCACATCAAATGAATTGGTCAGAAAGACACCTTCAAACTTTTTTCGATCTATACATTAGACCCCAACCAACGTTCACTGAATACTCTGCTGATTGGGGTAACACTCTACACATCTGACCAATGTTAACATTTGTCCGGTATACATCACCAAGAGTCACCCCAACAATCATTTTGGTTCATTTGTTTCTTCATCGACCTGAATTTTAGTATCGCTAACACATTCAGTGGTTCCTCTGATGTTATAAGTATCACCGATAACTTTTCTTTTGGTCTTGAATATGTCACCATAACTCCTGCCGATATCCTCCTATCAGTGTAACTTAGCAACTCGGGTGAACATTCAAGATTTACACCAATGAAACATGTCTTGCCGATATATTCCCAGTGCTCCTATCGGTGAAAGAAATGATGGTATCGCCAATGAAACTTCATTGGTGAGGCTCTTGGCGATGACCACTGAAGCCAACCCATCGGTGAGAGATCAATCATTGACACATGATAGAAAACTCACTCCGATAGTTCGTGTCTTGCCGATGACTTTCGTCGGAAAGATAGATCCAATGTCACATCGATCTGACCTCTTTTGGAGTTTTAAATAGACCTACACCATGTCATCGTGGAGACTCTTTGTGATGACCACCGAAGCCAACCCATCGGTGAGAGATCAATCATCAACACATGATAGAAAACTCACTCCGATAGTCCATGTCTTGTTGATGACTTCCGTCGGAAAGAAAAATCCAATGTCACACCGATCTGACCTCTGTGGGAGTTTTAAATAGACCTACACCATGTCATCGTGGAGACTCTTTGCAATGACCACTGAAGCCAACCCATCAGTGAGAGATCAATCATCGACACAGGATAGAAAAATCACTCCGATAGTCCATGTCTTGCCAATGACTTCCTTTGACAAGACAGATCCAATGTCACACCGATTACTTGTCTTGCCGATAGATTCCCTTCATCAATGAGACCATAAGCCAATCTCCCCGATATGTCTTCTTTAGTAATCCTAGCTTTAAACACCAGCATAGGTGATCTTTGAATTTACCCACTCTCACATCAAATGTTCTATCGGAAAGACAATTCAAAATTTGGGTGATCATTTTATTTAGCCTTGACTAACGTTCATTAAAAATTCTTTTGGTCGGGGAGACATTATGCCGATATCACATAATCTATCCATTTGATTCATATAAATGTCGCCAAGAGTCACCCCGACGACTATCTTGATCTATTTGTGTCTTCATTGGCAAGACATGGTGTATTTCTAAGACATTTAGTAATTTACCAGATGTTATAAGTCTCCTTGATGATTATTCCTTCGATCTCATGTCACCAAGACTCCTTCCGATACAACTCCTTGTGCTTTGATCAGTGAGACAAGAGAGGTTTCTTGCCGATGAAACTTCATCGGTGAGACCTATATGCTTAGTATGACCTTTTCATTTCACCCCGATGGAACTTGTCTTGCCAATGAAAATCTTTATCGGTGAGACCGTGGACCATGTCATCCTAATGTGTATCTTCTTATGTAATCCGATCGGTGTGACATTTCTGTTCTTTTGCCGATATGCTGAAAATGAGAATATAATGATTTATGAATTAGAGAGACCTGCAAAAATTCTTGTTGATATGGGTTATTTGAATACTAGATTTTGGAGGTTTTTCATGATATCAAATGGTCAAGAATGATTTGATCATATACGACTATGATGGATTATACTCAAGATAAGGTTTTCTTTAGGGAATCAACGAGTGCAAAATCACTGTAAAATTTGCAAAATTACTTGTACTTTCCCTTGAAGTATGTTTAATAACTCCAAAATGGGTGTCTAAAACCATCAAGGGTTTCTCTGGTGTTTTGGGAAAGTTTTGAGTTATTGGGAAAAAACTAGGTTTGCACTGTTACAAGGATTCAAGGAGTCAAAGTGTGAAATTTGACTTATGTTCTTTGTCAGGCTTTGAGAGTTGTTTGGATTTTTTAATTGGTCATTCTAAACTTTTTGGAAGCCTCTTAAAGGCAGGTTGATAGGTTGGTTGAGTTGAACCTACTAGGTCTAAATTAGGTAGTTGTCATTGCTAAGGTGGATCACTCCTTTCTGTGAAGGCCATACACTTATGATTGGGTCAAGTGTTCTTTTCTTTAGAAAATTCCTATTTCCTTTTTGATAGGTTATGATTTGATTAGATGGGTTATGAAGCACTTATTTCAAACAAATATCTTTATGAAAGAAGTATATTGGCATGAAATTAAATATGATTTGTATTCCAATGTAAAAACCACAAAGAATGGAAACAATTCTTTCAAGACATAAACTATTATGTAGTATTCAATTAAAATGAAAATCCTTACTCTATATTAGTTAGGATACACAACTAATAAAATGATCTAAAGTGACTTATTTATCTTAGAGGAACTAAGTCTATAGTATGCAAAGAAAATCAACAAACCCACAACTACCCCTATTTTGAAGGAGTTTAGTTTTCTCCCCTTCCTGATCTCGCTAATATTTTCTAATTATTTTAAAGAGACAAAGGGTCATAACACAACTTTATTCAACCTAGTAAATAGCTTGGTTAATGAAACTTGGAAAAAGCAACAAAACAATTGCTACATTTGGCATTTCATGTGTAATGAAGAGTGGTGACAATAATCTACTTATAGTTTAATAAAACACTATTTTTATAAGAAGGCTTGACATTAGAAAGATAAGTGTTACTTATAGTTTAATAAAACAGTATTATAGTTTTACCAACATATACTATTGTATGCTTGCATGTATTCTTAGTTAATATATGGGGAGATAGAGATAGATGCGGAGAGAAAGAGAGAGAGATAGAGATATATGGGAAGAGAAAGATAGATGGAGATATATGGGAAGAGAAAGGAAGAGAGGTGGAGATAGAGAGTAGATGGATAGGGGGGATAGGGAGGGAGATATGGTGAGATAGAGAGGGGGAGATAGAGAGGGGGAGGGAGAGAAAGGGATATATATAGGTAGAGGAGGAGAGATAGAGAAGAGGGGGAGAGAAGAGATGGTTGAGAGGAAAAGAGAGAAGAGAGGGAGATAGATAGGTAGAAGATTGAGAAAGAAGAGGGGGGAGGAGAGCGATATGTAGAGGGAGGAGAGAGATGCTAGGGGGAGAGGGAGAGATAGCTCAATATATATAGAGGGAGGAGAGACATAGAAGGGGTGATATAGAGATAGAGGGGGATGGTGAAAGAGATAGAGAGATTGATGATAGAGGTAGAGAAGATATGGATAGAAGAGATAGAGAGGGAGAGGGAGATAAAGAAATAAAGATAGAGATATAGAGTAGGAGAGATGGAGGGAGAGATGGAGTGAGTGAGAGAAAGGGGAGAGGAGATAGCTCAATAGATAGAGGGGGGAAGAGGGAGTGACATAGATAGTGGGAGATATAGAGAGATAGAGAGCGACAGGGAAAGATATATCAATCACCCTCCCCATATATCTATCTATTCATCCTTATCTCTTTATCTCTCTCCCTCTCTCTATCCCCTTGTATCCCTTTCTATTTGTATGTTTTTCATTATCTCCCTCTCTCTATACATTTTCTTCCCTATATTTATCTTTGTCTCCTTAAGTGTGCAATGGGTACATTGAAGAGGTCTTAAAGGAGAATTATCATATCTTTAATCAAATGGCATGCTACCTTGAGCATAACTCCCCAAGGACACATGCTATCCTTGGATTGTTGACATGAAACAACCAATCGAAATTTAGTTTCTCTCTCTCATATTAATATTATATTAATATATATTACTATTATATTAAATATATTATATTAATTATATTTTGTATTATATAAAAATATACTTATTATTAATTATTAATCATAATAATTTTATCGTATTTAATAATTTTGTTAAATAATATAATATATAATTATAATAAGTTGAATAATTATATTATTTATTATGTAAAACATAGCTAATATATACTTAACTATATTAAAGAATATTAAAACCTAGCTAAATGGTGCCAATTTTTTTCAATTTAATTAACATACTTAAAACCTAACGAAACCAGGTTGTAGCTCATCAAATTGGAGAAGTGAAAGGTCAATGATCTTTGAGGAAGAGTTTGGAGTAGTGAAAACAAGGTCAATGCTAAGAGGAAGAGTTTGGAGTTAAAACAAGGTCAATACTAGCACCGACGAAGAGTTTGGAGGACTAAAAACAAGGTCAATATCAACGCCAAGGAAGAGCTTGGAGGAGTGAAAAGAAGGTCAATACCAGTGCCGAGGAAGAGGTTGAGGGAACTCAGGGAAAATCAACGACCAAGCGACAATGAGTACTGTAAGTTTGGCACCCCCATTCTCTTTAACCTGCAATTTTCATGCCTAGTTTCCAAAGATCTTCTCGTACATTGGCACCCCCATTCTCGGCACCCCCATTCTCATAAAACGGTATAAGATAAGAAAAAAACAAAAATAGCTTAGTCTTTCACATTTTTATCGACCATCCTCGAGGTCTTGGAAAAAGCTCCCATAATCTACCCACATCTTGGTTGAGGTCTAGGATTTCATCACACATAGCCTTCATCGCATGATTATGAAGAAATTGTAGACTTAGTCCATGTATATGCTAGGCTAAGATAGATCTAATGAATGGAAATAGAGGCATACAATTCTTCTTTAATACCTCCATCATAAACATATGCAAGGGAAGGTCTCCTCCCTTCTTGGTAGTGATAACCTCCTCCACACACAACCCTTAAAAATTATGAATGGAGGAATATAATCTTTGAAGAACTCAAAGTGGATTCTCTCCTACTTGATGCAATTAGTCATTTTATCCTTACAAACATTTATAGTGATTACTAGAGGCACATAGGCCAATTCTTCATAATAGAAGAATTTGATCATACTTTTCCAATGATGGCATTATGAGAAAACCTTAGGTTAAATGAATAATTCCTAGCTAAGTTCTTTAAATCATGTCCAACCGTATAAGAGAAGACCACTGCTATGTGTACTTGGATACCATGGAGAAAGGCTCTTTGGGCTCTTTCATCAATCAAGTTATTGTTAAATTTTAACACCTAAAAGTGAGAATGAAGAATCTTTCCTATGATGGTGGCCATCCCATTATAGCTCTTAGAGTTGTTAGAGATAATTTTGTTTCGAAGTAGAGATATTTAAGTTATCAAATCCTACCATCAGACATAATCAAAATTTTGTTGTTTCAAATGACTATGAGCACTAACTTTCACTATTTGAAGATGTTGAAACCTTGTCATAAAGAACTAGAACATTGATGCAACCACTCATCCTACCTTAAAACATACCAAAATTCTCCTAGCAATTAGACATAGGAAGATTTAAGATTACTTAAATTTTTTTTATTGCCAAAGCATGAACTTATGATGGCTTAACCAGGCATAGTACACACTCCCTCCCTGTTAACCACTTAGACATATGGAAATTAAATGTAAATTTTCTGCTATTTTTAGTCATGTAGGTGTCCAATAAACCACTTGGTGGTGTTTCCCTTCAAGTTTATTTACTTGAATGAAGAGAAAAAGTCCTTTGATTACAATTAAAGAATACATTTGAGGCCTTGGTTGTGTAACTGGTGGACCATAGTCACATTTAACACTTGTTACAAAGTTTGGGAGTTAAAACATTAAGTAGATTTGATTTGTGATGGACACATTTGGACGGTAGTAACAATAACTTGCAATCTATCAAGACTTGATTACCTTATAACCTATGAAATTCTAGTGATGAAATGATAGATTAATCATAATGTCACCTTGGGATTACATCACCATGAAAGAACTTCATCGAACATCCTTATGAGTGCAGGTACCACCAAATAGGTATTTGTCAGATCTGTCTTCCTCGAGCGAGGGAAATTCAGGAAGAGAAGAGGAAAGTGAGACATGTAGTATTTCTAAAAGAGGGAGATCAACTAGAGGTCAAAAGATTAGAAGAAAATTCTGCAAATGCATAGAATTTTTTCTTGCTGAAGGGGGGTCATGTCTTATGATGATGAGAGCATAGGTGACGTCGAGGTTCCCTTGAGGTACAAACATCTATGGAAACAATGGGTACCCAAGGAAATTCCTCCAGTAAACACTGATTTTTGTGTCAACGAGAGGATATATCACATAGCACCATCGTCATTACATGGTTTGGGCCTATTTTACATGGATGGCATAAAGGTCTATTACGACAAAGTTACTGAATTGATGGGGTATGTCAGACCCTGTTACAGTTACAAAGATTGGATGCAGCTGGTTCGATATACACAAAGTATGTGTAGGTATGCACTATCAGTAAATTATATACAGCTAAAAGATAAGGATCAAAATAAAGGAGTAGATATATGCACTGATAGAAGGCCAAAAGCATCAAGGAATATTGCAGGGTTTATAAATAGTACACAACCTGGGTCAAAAAATAAGCAACCCAATTGCATAATCGAGGCGTGCGAGGGAAACCATGTATTCATATGTGTGATAAAATCAATAACTGCAGGGGAAGAGTTTCTAATCGATTACAATTTGAATCGCTTAGTTACAAAAATAGTTACTAAAGGGGTGGTACGTACTATGTACCATTTTACCCAACCTCCAATTAATGACTCCAATATACCATTTTATTCTTATATTTTTTTTCATAAGTCTATTGGTTTCATTTCAGTAATTTTTTTATATTTAATTTTTGTCACAAAGGGACATTGATCATACGAGGAAGTCTCCAGCCCAGAGCATAGATCGCGATGCATCTTCAAGCACTTCTACCTGATAGGTTTACCTCATTGTAATTGTACAAATTATATATGAGAAAAATGTTTTATTATTATTTTTTTTCATAAGTTTATTGGGTTAATTTCGATAATATTTTTAATATTCTTGTTGCAGTCGACTGATCGGGGAAAGGCACCAGCAGTAGATGAGAGCATCCATAGGGAGGTGCAGTCAATATTATGTGATGATGACATCGCTTATTCAACAAACCCTCTCGATATGATAAGGAAGACCCACACAAAATGCAATGAAGAAATCCTTAAGTTGTTATTCATAGTGCCTCAAATAGATGAGATGAGAGAGAGGGTTAAAATATTGATTGAGAGAGCACAAAAATTGCAAGTAAGTTGTCATGAGGTCTTTAATTATAACATAAGTTCATTCATGGTTTTATCTTTTGTACTCTTTTATGTCATGAACTAAAATATGTGTTGTTTTTATAGGATTTTTTGTGTCCTCATGATGCTCCTAGCCATGATCAAGGTACTGCAAGTGCTACCCAAGGAGTAGGGGTTGGTACAAGTGTCCATCCTGATCTTCCTGTGCATACATCACATCATCTAACATCATCCATGCCTATATTGTCATCTGAAATGTCAGCAACACATACCATGCAAGCATTCGTTACTGCACCCTCTGGTAGCCAACACATGCCAGAACATGTGTCAGGACATGTACCCGGGGATGCAAAGGCCACTAGTACTGGTGATGTTTTAGCAGCATTTCCTGGATCTTCCCGTATTACTAGTACGAGAACATTGCCAGTCACATTTGTGGTGACCGAGGATTTCATTCCCATAAAGATAGAGAAGGTCCCAGGCACTTTAAAATGTTTTAATTATTATTATATATAATCCAATTAAAATTTACTTATTGATCACTCTTTTTAGACTATTTATCCCATGATCATTTTGTAGGAAATGATGTTTTTTATAAACATCTAAGTGATATTACATTGGAGCTCTTCGGGACCACCATACATACACAGTGGAATGCCCAAAATCAAGATTTAAAAGATGAGCTCATTAACCGTTTAGTTGTGTTGTTCGATGATAAAACATTCAACCGAACCAAGGTCCTTAAGAAAGATGGTACCTATCTAAAGTATGTGAGGGACCAATATAGGTCACATTTAGAGAAGAACAAGAAGTATGAGCATCCCCCCATGATTTTGGAGAGGGAGTGGAAGGACCTGGTGTCAGATGGAAAGGAGAAGGCTGAAAAGAAAAAGAAAGACACCACCGTGCCAAGGAAGGTATGTGATACTATCAACAATGTAATTATATATTGATTACTCTTTCTTTTTACATAATCTAACGTATTTCAAAATTTTCATAGGCTGACACATCGAAGGCAACAAAGGCAAGACTAGAAAAACATGGGCAACAAACTTGGCTCTAGTGGCTATATGAAATTAGTCGCATGAATTGTAAGTATCAATAAATGAAATATTGTATCCAAATAATAAATTGCAAACAATTTTGGTTTTATCACACTATAGAAGCAAAATTCAAAATCTTATACAAAAATGCAGGGCTCTGAATTCAACAGAGTTCCCACAGAAGAGGACCTGAAGATTTCCTTCCAGCAAGGCTATGGAGCCATGGTTGAATGCCTAAGAGTCTTGACTGGGAAAACACAATCTTCCACTGCATCCGACACACAGGTAAATAAACTCAATAAAGTTTATTTAAAATTGAATACTTGTGCAATCTATTCAATATTAATTTCCACCATAAAGTAATTACATGCCTATTTGTTTTAAACATACAAGCAATGATAATACTGCACATGACATTGGAATGCAACCTGGTGAGGGTGGAGCACAACCTGCAGATGAAGGTCATGGTGTGCATCCCATACTGGATGTATTCATGTGCTATAGAAAACATAGTATGGATTAATACAATTAAACATCTTTAATTGCAATTGGTGTATTAATTAATGTAACCTTTCGTGTTTCAACTTTAGAGCATGTAGAGTGTGATCAACATGTTGAGCATGATCAGGCTAGAGAAGATCAGGAACATGATGTGGCCCCATCGGTAAAGGACCACTCTAATGTTCTTTTAAACATATTTAATTGCAATTGTTGTATTAATTAATGTAACCTTTCGTGTTTCAACTTTAGAGCATGTAGAGCTGATCAATGTGTTGAGCATGATCAGGCTAGAGAAGATCAGGAACATGATGTGGCCCCATCAAGTAAAGAGGACCACTCTAATGTTCTTTTAAACATATTTAATTTCAATTGGTGTATTAATTAATGTAACCTTTCATGTTTCAACTGCAGATCAAGATTTAGAGGGTGTTCAACATCTTGAGCATGAGTCTATAAGAGAAGTTTAGGAACATGATGTGGACCCATCAGGTAAAGATAACCACTCTAATGTTCTTTTAATTAATGAAATACTTGTAACAATAATAATAAAACATATCAATTTAACATTTCTTTGTTATTGCAGCAAACCCCCCTTGCAGCGACATCCACATCATGAGCACACGACTAGGCGTACATTAAGATCATGAGTAGAGGACAGAACAACTAAAGGGGGGATAGATGATTTAGAAAACGATACTCCACTTCAGATTTTTTTAGCTTTAAAAAAGAAATAGAAAAAAAAGTGATTGTAATCATATCATGACAATCATATTTTTGATAATATGTAAAAACTGAAAGAATGAATGTTATATGTTAATGAATGAATGTTATATGTTAATGAATGAATGTTATATGTTATTAATGGATGAATAAATGATTAATGTTATATGATCGGGTATGGGGAATTGAGAGTGATGTGAGGGGGGGGGCAAATGAGCTTCCATCGCCACATGGTTGGCCCTGTTAAGTAGAGAATATTAAACTATTCTCGTAACAAAGAGAATCTCAATAAGGTAATGCAATTTTCAATATAAGAAATGCATCGTTTGAAGCATCAAACCAATATGTAAAGATGAAAGAAAGTGCTAACTTTTCAATATGGTGGCAGAAAAATGATTCTTTATACCCTGAATCCATGCTCTGCATCATAATTTGAAGTTGTTTCCATTCCAATGTTCTGAGTTTAGTTTGTTTATATGGCTTTGTATGAATACCACATTGTGTTGTGTGTGGATTTGGTTTCAAAGCTCTATTTCTTCTATTTTTAGTGGTGACATAACTCTAAAATTTGACTTTTGTGCATAACAGGTTAGTGGAAAAATTGGCAGTTCTGAAGGGTTTAGAGGCTTGATTGAGATAGATACATGGATATTTGGATCTTGTTGTTGATGGGAGGCTTCCACTTAACCATGGAATTTTGTACCATCTGCAGGTATGCAAAAATTTCCCTACTTACATTCATTCTTGATCATAAATGTTCTAAATGATATTAATGCTTCAAAATTAAGATTCGTTTCATTGTTATAAAGATCAAAATGTTATACTTTGCTATACATTCAAGAATTCTCTTTCCCCCTACCCTTTTCTCTCTCCCCCCTCCTTTTAAGAATTTTCTTGTCATAAAAGATTCACATTTCTATCTCATTTACACAATTTTTTTTCAAGCTCTAGGAGTGAATAAAGATATGTAAAAGATGATGGATTATGTCTAAACAACAACTTTCCATCTTATAGATAATTAAATCCTTAATATTTGAATAGTTTAGAGCTCGAATAATGCTTGTATATGCATGTGTAGCAATAAGGGAGCATTGATATTTTTCGGCAGTGCATTGAGGAAATTGTTTTCTCTTATACCTACCCTAGGCTAGACATGGAGGTATATAATATTGGTTTCTGGGTTTTTTCTGTAAGTAGTTAATTTCACAGAGGAAGACTAAAATATTCTTAATGTCTTGTCAGGTGTGAAAGCATATGAATCACTTGCTGAAGGAACCATTTTGTATTCATCCAAAAACTAGTTTGTTATTTTTTTTATGTTTCTTGCATGTGTTTTTTTAGGCTCTAGAAATGTAGCTCGACTCTTTCCTTTGCACTTTTCATCTATTTTGATGATTACAATAGTTTGTCCTCACAATTTTTTATGTAGATCTGTTTGTAACCTTATTTTCTACCAATCAATTTGCAAACCAATCACATATTAAGGACCATTTCACTAACTTGTAGTCATCCATTACTTCATATGTTGCAGGTTGTGTCTATGTGCCAAAAAATCCTTATGATTGCGAGAACTTTAATCCTACAAGTGTACCCACTCTTTCTCAAGTAAAAGTCTTACCTTATTTTATAGTACTTTAAATGGTTAATTGAAAGTGCTTCTTTAGATCCGAGATAGTTGAACCCTAGATTAAAATATGGTATTAGATGGGTAGTATAATGATAAAATTGAGGTCCATTGAACAAAAATTACGAACATAATTCACTGGACTATGAATAGTGTTACAATTATAATTATTTCTCCTTTACCTACCTCTCCATTATTGAAAAAGATAGCAAATATTGGAAGTTCATTACATGTCTTATGTATGTGTTAGTATTTTAATTTTTTTTAAGTTATTCAAGAGCTTGATTAGGTCAAGAATATGTTTTACAACTATGTTCTCTTGACACTGCTCAACATTTTCCCTACACATTTTCTCTTCAATCCAGACATTTCTTAACTCCTTCCCTCGTTAGCCCTTGGTTGTTCTCAAGTGTAATGATTTTTCTATGCATCTTGCAGTCTGTATGTATGACCAACCATCTCTTATGAAGCATGGATAACCTTTCATGGAATTGTTGTTGTGATTAGACAATTTCCATTGTAAGAATAATCATTTAATTTGTATGGAAGTAAGTTTTTTTCATATTATTTGACTTGGTATTGTAAACTTGTCTTTGTAGGATTCTCTAGGGGGGAACAACAGAACTGTGATGATAGGTAGAGTTGTACAACACCATAAATCATTTGGAATTATCAATATATTGCTTATAAAATACTCTATGCAAGTAAAATGGAATGTGCAATGACAATTGGTCTCATATTCAAATCTGAATATAAGTACATTACACAAGAAGATGGTATCTATTCTATGATTTAAAGAACCCCAAAATAAGAAAATTAATAGGTTCCATCTGTTTAATTGCTCTTAGACACTTGTTTAATCGACGAGACCCTCATAATGTCTTGCTGATAACCAGTAGTGTTCAAAACTCTTGAAGAGGTCAGATCAGTGTGACATTGGATATGTCTCACCAACAGAAGTCATCGGCAATACATGGACTATCGAAGTGAGTTTTCTATCCTATGCTGATGATTGATCTCTCACTGATGGGTTGGCTACGGTGGTCATCACCAAGAGTCTCCACGATGACATGGTGTAGGTCTATTTAAAACTCCTAAAGAGGTTAGATCGGTGTGACATTGGATCTGTCTTGCTGACGGAAGTCATCGACAAGAAATGGACTATCAGAGTGAGTTTTATATCCTGTGCTGATGATTGATCTCTCACTGATGGGTTGGCTTCTGTGGTCATCACCGAGAGTCTCCACGATGACATGGTGTAGGTCTATTTAAAACTCTCGTAGAGGTCAGATCGGTGTGACATTGAATCTGTCTTGCCGAAAGAAGTCATTGACAAGACATGGACTATCGGAGTGAGTTTTCTATCCTATGCTAATGGTTGATCTCTCACCGATGGGTTGGCTTTGGTGGTCATCACCAAGAGTCTCCACGATGACAGGTCTATTTAAAACTCATGTAGAGGTTAGATCGGTGTGACATTGGATCTGTCTTGCTGACGGAAGTCATCGACAAGAAATAGACTATCAGAGTGATTTTTCTATCCTGTTCTGATGATTAATCTCTCACTGATGGGTTGGCTTTGGTGGTCATCACCAAGAGTCTCCGTGATGACATGGTGTAGGTCTATTTAAAACTCTTGCAAAGGTCAGATTGGTGTGGCATTGGATCTGTCTTGCCGATGGAAGTCATTGGCAAGACATGGACTATCAGAGTGAGTTTTCTATCCTGTGCCGATGATTGATCTCTCATCAATGGGTTGGATTTAGTGGTAATCACCAAGAGTCTCCACGATGGCACATTTCAACGAATATTTTTTTTAAAAAAATTGCATTGTTTCGTCACAATTTTGACGAAGGAAACCGACGAATCACCGAAAAGGTCCGATGAAGTTGCTATAGCTGCGACGAAAGCTTCGTCATAACTACTTGCCCATTTTGTTGAAATGGCAACAAACTTTTGGTGTTGTTTCGACGCTTTGGAAGATCCATTGCAATTGCATTTTGGTTATAATTCATCGGTGGATACACAAAGTTGTTATCGATATTCTAACAAACAATAGAGCCATTTTATGATGCCGACGACTGACGAATATGGGCCGCTATTTCGACATTTAATTCTTCATCTGAATTTTGACAAAAAATTGGCAACGAAAATTATTTCATTAGTTCGTCGATTTTCTGACGAAGGTTTGTCGCAAGACCGACAAACGTTTGTCAGAAAATGGAGTCAAATTCAATAGTGAATGACATTGGTCACATTTTGGTGCTAGAAGGAGGGTATGAACTAATCAATCTGACAACTTTATCTTTAGATTTTTGTTTTCTTTGTGTTTGCAGATACAACGATGCTTTTTTTAGGGTAACTAGGTTTTGCAGGTTGGGTGATAAAATTTGAAGTGAAGAAGCATTCTCATCTTTAAATCTTATGATTGTAATAAGCGTTTGACCCTTTTGGGGAAATTATAACCCATCTATCATGCTTTTTATTTTATGCTTTGGGACAATAGTAATTTTCATTTTGGTTTAAAAAGAATGCTCAAATGGGACTAAAATTGAACCCTCATTTCATCAGTTTATTTTGGGATTGAAATTGGACAAGGACACTTAACATTTCGTTTGGTCCATAAAATGAATTCATCTTAGCTTTAGGTGTTAAAATTAATGAGTGTTTGCTATGTTGATTTACATCTTTGTTATTGAGTGCATATGCAATTCTCTTGTGCCACTCGATGATCTTGAGAATTAGAAACATTCCTTAACACTTTGTATAATCACCTACATCTTTCAATTTGGATTAAAAATGAACCCCTTTGCTAGTGTGGGGAAAAGGCGTGGCGTGTGTTCTCTCCTTGTTTCATGCAAACTAGGATGATCAAACTACAAATGTACTTCCTTTCTATTGTCTATCTTTAGAGGGTCTACCTCCCCTCTTCGAAAGGAGGGAACACCCCAAGTGAAAACAAGCTAAAGCCAAACTCTTTCAAGCCACTATATAAATAATGTGCTTGTGATGAAAGTCATAAACAATAGGTGCGGTTGTGTCATACCGACAAGTGTCACCTTTAGTATCTATGTGATACGTTAAAATATCTTCTTAGGAAGAGATTGGGAGGCCTCTTGATTCTCCATAATCTTGAGCTAATCTTGTCATGTGTATGGCCACCTTGAATGAAAGCCCTTATTACGAACCAACTATTTAGAAGCCAAAAACCTTTATGCTTGTTGGTGCAGGAATGGTTGTTCCGAAGCTGCCCCACATTTTACTATTCAATTGTTGAAACAAAAAAATCCTTAGGATCTTTAGATCTTCAAGATTTGAGATTTGGTGGTCCCGAGAAGTGTGTGCCATGGAGGGGAGCCAGTGCCACCAAATCTCTAGTTGTTCGCATTGTCTTAGTGTTTGGAGAAATCCAAGTGGGTATTCAACAAGTAGTATCTTCTAAACCTAGGATGGTAAACACTTGTGAGTTAGTTTAATACTTTGCTTGGTTCAAAAACATTACAAACAAACATCCACAATCTTCCTCAAAATTTTAAACCCTTTGGTTTAAATATGGATACCTTTTGAAAAGCCTTGATATTAATGCTTGTCCTAAGGATTTCTATCCTTAGAGATTTCTAAATATCTTGAATTATATCTCAATCCATATTTTAAAAAGTTAACATAAGCAACTATGGCTTGAATTTCATCTCTTTCACAAAATGAACCTTGTGAAATTTATGATTTTTTTGACATAGACATTTAGTTTGAAAACATAATCAAGACAAGTGTTTGTGGTAAAAGAAACTCACTTAAGCAAGATAAATTGAAAAATTGAACCCCACATGACCATTTGGCATTTGATTGCTCCAATTGAACAACCTAACCTTACGCCTGCTATCATACAAGGGAAACATTGCAAAACATTGAGTCCAAATTCTATTGCCAAAATCATTAGGTCCTATTTCCAAAATCATTGGGTCCTATTTCCCAAATCATTGAGTTCTTGGAGTATTATCACTATAGAGGTATATAATTTTTCTCACTACCTTATCAAACAAAGGTTCACTCTAGGTCAACATTGGGTCAAACATTTCATCCAACCCTTCATCAAAACTCATCCTTCACTTCACCAAACTTTGCAAATTTTTTGAACATGCCAACACTTTGGAGTTGGACATCTATCAATCAAACCAACCCCTAACTTAGCCACTTTTGTATGTGAAATGAATCCTTTTCCAGACATTTGGTTGAGTTAGTTATCATATTTGGACAATTTTATCTTGAAGGTCAGAATTCTACCCTAAAGATTCTCAAGTTCATCAACATCCTTTATCCAAACATCAAACATCAAACTCTTAAGTCAAAAGTGTTGTCCCAAAATGTTTTCAAAGATCACTCTCCACATCATTCATCTCTTCATACCCCATTATCATCATTGCTCCAAAAATACTTAGAGTGTCCCTTCTCCCTAGATTTGAGTCAACTAGAGAGTTCAAACATTAAAAAATCTCAACACAACTCTCCCATAGGTGACCCAAAATTTATGGTAGCAACAAGATCACAACACAAGAGAATCACGAAGAAAACTAAAGTCTCATCTACCATCAATGATCCCAATTCTCAATAATTTTATCTAAGAAGTCAAGTTACCGCATCACAACAACCCTCGTCTCCATCAGGGTCACATGAGATAGAAGATATCACAAACAATCCATTTGGACTTACTAGGGAAGAAATCATGGAACATCAAGCCTTAGAAAATGTGGCTCCAATTTTCCCATATTTTGTTGCAAAATCATTGACACAAGGCTTGAATTCATCTATGATTCAACCAACTCCATCCCTTGTGCCAAGTTTACCTTTAACATCTAGTCTTGCAACTAGGCTAGGAACCAACCTTGGTCTCACTTCATGTCTAGGAACAAACACAACTGTGGGTATTCACAACACGATCATTCCATTAACTGCCAACCTTCCCAAAAACACAAGTTGGACACCAACATTTGGAAAACCACTTATATTCCATGATGCCACAACAACCTCAACATTTCAAGCACAACCATCTTCATCCATCATCACAAATACCCCAAGTATCATGCCTAATGATACACAAGGTAATGTGAACCAAGTGCCTCAAGTAGGAAAACAAGGGCAAGTTAACACTCTCATGCAAAGTAAACCCTTGACAAGTAGTTCCAACAACCTCATTGACACATCGAAACAAGTGGTTACCCAAGCTACCCAAGTTAATCCACCATCTACATCAAACCCATCTATCATTGACCCAAATCAAAACAACACCTTGGTTACAAATCCCATCAACCAAGCTAATACCTTGATCCCACCTCAAATACAACAAGGGAACCCCCTACCCTTTCGTCAAGGGAACCCTTTCAATTGGTTACAAGGTATGAATGTGCCATTACCATCGCAATACCAAATGACACCAACATCATCTTTCCCCTTGGTCCCCCATGCCATGCAAAATCAAATGGCACCTCAATCTTACATTCGTCCATCCCAATCCACTATCTTGCAAGGGATGTTAAACCAAGAGAACCCCCAACCTCTCATCAACAATCCACAACCCGAAAAAAACATCAACACCCAAAACCTATCATAGATGTCTCGACCACTGATTGATCCTACATTGCAAGCACATTTCCTAGCTTTACAACAAGCACAATAGGATTATCAACAAGCCATCCAACAACAACAAGCTTAGCAAGCAGCCATAGCAACACAACAACAACAAGCCCAACAAGTAGTGCTTGTGGCCCAACAACAACAAAAAGCCTTACTAGCTCAATAGTATGCCCAACAACAACAATTGATCACACAAAAACAACAACAACAGGGTTTGTACTATAGCCCTCAACCAAATGTTGCCAATACAAACAAATTAGGGACATATATGGCTCCACCACAATTACCTTCACAAAATCCCACACTACCATACACACCATACAACACCTTATCATATTAGAATCCCATGTACAACCCATTTGCCATCCCACAATAGGCAACGTATGTTCCTCCACCAAACTCACAAGATGATCTAGCATTGCAACTTAAGGCATTATCAAAAGAAATGTAGGATCTCCAGATGGGAAATACGAAGAAGCTCCGTACACAAAACTTATGTCCATATCCATTCAATCGAAACATTGCAATGGTACCATTCCCTCTTAGTTTTGAAATCCCCAAATTCGATAAATACAAAGGGAGATGAAGTCATGTGGACCATATCAAAGAGTTTAATGTCATGTGTATGGAGGTCACCTATAATGACTCCTATTTGATGAACCTTTTCCCATGAAGTTTAATAGGTCTGGCCATGGATTGGTTTTCTCAATTGCCTCCAGGCATCAAAACTTTCCAAGAAATCGTTAACAAATTTATAGATCAATTCTCCTTCAATCTTGACATGGACATAAGCTTAGAAGAGTTGCATACTCTCAAACAAAACAAATGGTAATATTTCACCAATTTCTTGCAACGATGGAGGCAAAGAGCTAGTAAAATCAAGTGGCCACTTCTCAACGAACAACAAGTGGGCATTATCATAGAAAATCTAGATCCATATCTATACTTCCACTTGAAGATGCAATGCATTACCTCTTATGAAGAGCTTGTCCCTAGAGCCCTTAAAATCAAGAGAGCCCTAATACCACATGGAAACACACAAGTATATAGAGATAACCGCCCATCCACTAGTTTTAATGACAAGCCCAATTATGGGGACAAGAAAAAAATGTTCCTAGTGATGGTCTTGTTGATGCAGAGGTGGTATTAACTACTCCTAGACAAGAAAACACCCAAACCATGAACACACAACAACCATACACGTCACCATCAAACAATCAAACAACAATCAACACTGTGAACACTCAACATGGACAACAAAGAACAAATAGTGCTCCTAAACAAAAAATCACTTCCTTAGGGGAACCTATGGAGGATGTGCTGAAGTAGTTGATACAGTCTAACCTTATCACACTCCCATATTTTTCAAACTATCAAGAGACACAATTCAAAACTCGTAGCTATAGAGACGATCATTTTGTGAATTTAACTGATACAAAGTTCATAACACACAAAATTGTTTTAGACTCAAACATCTAATAGAATATCTTATTGAACAAGGATACATTTATGTTGATAAAAAAATCAAGAATGAAAATCTAAAAATTTACACAAACCCTATGCCTGATCATGCAAAAGTGAAAGATTTAGGAAAGGCATCAACCTCAAAAAATGTAAACCATACACATGATACCACAGTGGGACATATTTATTCATCACAACATGAGGAATTAGACTCACATCAAGATACTATTTTAAAACAAAGTCCAAACCCATCAACAATGTTTAGCATTATTTTATACCGTAATGAAATCAAGTGGATATAAAATTGTGATATCTCTCCCACATATGACTCAATGATTGGGAATGTTGAAGAAATTCCAAACGAGCAAGAAATATCCCTTATTGCACCCATAACCACAAAATGTTGCGAAGAGTCTTTTTCTGATGATATATCATCCACCCAAGGATCATGTCAAGAGGAGGCTCTTGAGGATAATGAAAGTTACTCTGAATCGAGTCAAGATCAAGAATCCCTATCCCCAGAGTTTCACCAAGAACTAAGAGACATCTTCCAAACCATTTTAAACTCCAAATATGTCCCCAATATATCCCCTGAGATGTTTCTTTCTGACGAACATATATACATTCTTCATCCAAAAACAAGAGTTTCCCACTCTTGGTATTCCTACACAAGAGCAAACAACAATTGAGATTCTTGATTCTTACAATGATTGTGCATCATTGACATCTTTTGATTCAACATCAACATCTTTTGAAGCAATATCTATAGAGAACGATGTCATAGAACTAGAGCAAATAGTTCATATCCTTGAACAACAAGAACCCATAGCAATATCATGTGTTCATGACAAGTCATATTTAGTGGCTATGGATCAAAGGATACATTATCAGGGAAAATGATTAGGTATTGATAATACCTTCACAACATTGGGGGAAATATTGTCTACAACAAAGATCAACATATGGTGCATGAAGAATCCTTATGATGAAAATGTTGTCAATTCTACAACTAGCCGTATCATGAGTTGGCATTCACCCATCATCTCATACAAAAATTGGGACCAATGTAAAAAGAAGAATTCATATCAAAGCAAGGTGAAGATCATCAAAACAAATGAAGTAGTCAAGCAAAAAGGATAAAGAAAATAAAAATGGATACCAAAGGAAAATAAAGAAAATCATCCCTCCAAAACTCCATTAGTCAAAGAAACTATGGGGAAAAATAAAAAAAGGGAAATATATCCATCAAAAGAGTCCTCAAATAAAAAAGAAAGCTTCTCAAGCAAGGAACAAATTATATCTAGTGGTTGGTCCTAATTCCATGAAAACCTCTATTCCCACCCATCATTGCTCATCTTCCCAAGTTTGGAGAGTCAAAGGTTCCAAACCATCAACCAATACATCTCATATTCCTTTATAAATGACACCGTACACTCCATTCACAATACCCAATTCTCGCATTGACCATGTGTTGGTAGATACTCTTCATCATAAGGATTCTGAAGGCACTTTATCCCGATGTGTGCACATAGACAAGGTTAATTTCAGTATTAACAAGGAAAATCAGAATTCTTCAAGGTTGCACCCAAGTGCTCATATCTTAGCAAAGAAAATTCTTCAAGTAGGATATCACTGGCATGTTATGAAAGTGGCCTCTATATTAGTACCACTAGGTGGTTCAACATGGGGGTAAAACTTCCAAAAAACCAAAAAAATCAAAAAATAAAGAAAATAGTAAAAATAAAAAATCGTCCTCCAGTGAAAACCACTATGGTGGCGCTTTGGGCAAGTACCATGATGAAAACTTGGAAAACAGGCGTCATGAGTAGAATCAAGTGTCTATATGATCCTTCTCAGACAAAAGCATCTCATCCTTGTCATGATAAATCCAATGTTCCCTCCGTCTATGCAAATCCAGCTTTTATCCAGATATTCCACTTTATCTTGATCTTGACAAAGATTCGACATATACTTCAACTTTACTCATGGAAATTTTTTGACAGGATCTTTACCATTTTATCTCGTGAAGTCCCATAGCCCATATCTAGAATGATAAAACTCTATCAAACTCTTCGCATATACATTACCTATCTTGGTTATCCATTGAACTATGAAACATTGCCAAACACTGGGGGTAGGTTATTGCACTCTTGTTTTCAAATAACTCTTGATCCATGTATTATCTCTCATAATGTGACATTGACATCGTGATCTAGGTATCATTTACCTCAAATATCATCTAAAATCCCAAAAAATTCATAAAATCTCATCAAAATCCAAAAACACTTGCCCATGGCACATTTTGAACAGAAGATGTTCCTTATCAAGCTTTATCTTTTATCAAAAATAAAATAAAAATAATCAATATTAGTTGAATCTAACTTGCACTTCAATGCCACATCAACTCATTCCAACAAACTTTGTTCCAAACCAAGCTTCAAAATCTTGATCAATCTTATCTAATCAATCCATCATCTCGAGATATCCTTCTTAATCCTCATGTTGCTTAACACTATCCTTGCATTGTTGTGTATCCTCAACAGTGTTATCATCATCAACCCATCAATTAGATCAATCAAACCTAGCTTGGTTTTCAACAAAATCCCAAAACAAATCACTGAAATTGCCATATCCATACACTCATCAACATCGTGCAAAAAATCTAAAACATCCAAAACACATCAAAAACCCTAAAAAGGTTGAACATCAAAAATATAAAAAATAGTACCTTGTTGAACTATGGGTCTCTGAGCTTGAACGTAGGCAAGGCCATCATTGATGTTCCCCCAAGACACCCTAGGTCAATCCTTTAAGAGTTCGTCATAATAAATTGGCATTCCATCAAATGTTCATATCTCATCTTCAATAAGTCATGTCAGTCAAACTACGTGGTCTCTATGTGTATAACGTAGGCAAGGCTTATCTTTGATTAGCTCCTTAGGCCCCTAAGATAGGCCTTTTTAGGTTAGGTTCTTGTTCGAAACTCGAAAAAGCCAAAAACATTAAAAAAACCTTAAACATTTGTAAAATATCGAAAAACCCCTAAACATTCAAATAACAAAAAATCTTAAAAACATTTGAAAAATCATAAATTACAAAAACATTTGAAAAAATTCAAAAAACCTAAATAACCTCAAATATCTTAGAGAAAAACCCTAAACAACCTCAAATAACTGAAACAAAAACATTCACATAAACTTTCAAAAAGACCAAAAACAACCTCAAAACATTTTCAAAATACCCAAACATTGAAATATCCAAAAAATCCAAAACCACCCATCCCATCTCACTTTCACCCATAATAAACTTCCATTCATAATAAATCAATCATCATCTTCAACTTTGGCAAAAAAAATAGAAAGCAAGGATTACAAGTCGTAAAATGAAAACCTAAGTGTCAAAATCTAAAGTCTAGATCATAGGTAAACGTGTCAGTAGAGTTTGTATCAATGACTTATCATAAATATTATCCTAATCAAACCACCTAATCAACATGTCCTAGGATGCATCCTTCCTACGATGGACATCGACATCAAAAATCACCTTAGCTAAATTAAACTGGCAGGAGATATGGATAACACTGACTATTTGTCTTTGATGTGTTCTTATGATTTATCTTAATGACCCATTTCAAGGACCTTTTGATGATGTCTCAATGATTTAGAGAGAAAGGAATGGGGCATCGATCACTATTTTTCGTTTGATGTGCTTGTGGATATTCTTGTAAAATAATCTTGGTGCATGCTTGCTTAGTTGTGTGTAGGGAGGTCGTTTGGAGTAGATTGTTGACTATCGCATATGCTTTGGTCCAAGATATTCTAAAATTCTAAAATACATTTCGATGAGGTTTTCATATGTCAAGATGTGAACAAGAACTATCCTATCTGTTTGTAGAGTCAAAGTCCATTACACTAGATACAACACCATCCTGGTTATCAACACCTCAATGCATCATGTCTGTGTTATGTCAAAAATAAGGAATGACAGGAATCCCAATCCCAAGATATAAGCAATCATCATGCATGTCTTGTCACCATAATCTAATAAAGTCTCGATGGATCAAGGAGTTTTTGGACTTTTGAATCAATCTCAAAATCAATGGTTAATCAATATCCATTTCATTCTTCTACTTCCGTCCATCTTATCTTCTTATTCTTCTATCTTTACTAACATTTCTATCCAAGCATCAACTCTATGTGATCTACATCAAAATATACATGAGGCTACCCATAGCTGATGATTGTCTATACAACATGAAATCTATCTACATCAATACCTAAGCTATCACGATAAAAATTCCTCTTCCATTGGGGCATAGTGGGGCATCTATATCATCTTGAACTCAATAAATTGCAAAGTTGTAGCTCTTTGATTCAATGTCTAATTTTCACCTATCTGATCAGAACATTTTATTCTCCAATCGATCTCTTGAGGGGGAAACCAACCATCTTTCGATCATATCGATATTAAATCATCTAACAAATTTTGTACCTAACCTTGCTAGCAAATTTGGATCAATTTATCAAATCATTCATCATTGGGATATATCTTTCCATATCAATCCTTTGTTATTCATAACTTGAAAACACTATCCTTGCATTGTTGTGTATTCTCAACAATGTTATCAATCAATCAATCAGATCAATCAACTTTAGCTTGTCTATCAACATCTCAAAGAGATTATTGATATTCGTTTCTACATCGTCATCAACATCATCATCAACATCAAAATCAGCACCAGTATTTGAACTAATACAACAAGTACATTGCTTCAAAGAGGGAAAAAATGTAGACACCTAAAAATGTCTCAATGGATCACAATGGCCAACTAACATCATTTCATCCTCAAATCCGTCTTCTTTTCACTTGTTTAATTAAATAAGTTTAATTATTTAATTAAATGCCTCATTTTCACCTATTAATCTAATTGACCTAATTGGGTTAATTCACCCCTCTCACATTGACATTTCATTCGATTTAATTAAATAATGCAAATTATTTAATTTTAACCCTAAGTCCTCTTATTTAATTAAATAACCTAAACTATTTAATTAGATATCATATTTGCATCTCATTTTTATTAAATAAATCAATAATTTAATGAATATCCTCACATTCCTCATCTTGCACATTCAAATTTAATTTTAATTAACTAAATTGATAATTTCCCTCTCATCCACTTGCATAGGGAATATTCCAAAGGAATATTCTCCTATTTTCCTCCAAAAAAAGGTAATGATTACTCCAAACAAACTTTGAAACAAATTTTTAAAATTGTTGCAAAGTGTGTTTGTTTGCATGATTGTGAGACCTTGATCTTTTCTTCATCCATGTGATCTTTGATTCTCATCCATTGATGAGAATCCTTGATCCATGTTTCATCCTCCTTTCATTTGTGACCGTTGATAGATCAAATCAATCTCATCCATTGCTTTTTCATTTGGTTTCCATTAAATCAATTATTTAATGAATATCATATAATTCCCCTAATTTACATACTTGAAACTTTGTTTTAATTATCAAATTACTAATTCTTCCACTTGCAAGGGAATATTCCAAGGGAATATTCCTCCTTTGCACATTCCTCCAAAATGAGAATATTCCCATAGAATATTCCTTCCCATTTTGCACAATTAAACTTTGTTTTAATTTGTAAAATATCTATTTCCTCACTCATGAGAATATTCTTTCTCCTCACTCATTTGAAAAAGAGAATATTCTTACAAAACTTCATGTGCAAGTTAACTCAAAACTTCATGTGTAAGTTAACTCAAAACTTCTTGTGCAAGTTAACTTGTGACCTCTTGTACAAGTTACAAGTGTGTTTGTTTCAAGGAATGAAAACCCTTGATTAAATCTCATCTTGCATTCTCATCCCTTGATAAGAATCCATGATCCATGCCTCCAACTTCTTCCATCCTTTGACCATTGATTAGCCTTTTTGATCTTAAACCTTCATTTCTCATTTGCTTTCTTATAAATAGGTCACTATTTGGAGACAAATGGATCCATCTTTTAACATCAAAATTATGCTCTTAAAATCATTTGTACTTGCACTCACATTTAGAATAATTTTAACTTATTTTAATTGCACCATATTAGCTTAGCTTCCATTAATGGCTTCCATGATAACATGGATTAATACATTTAGCTTATTTGTTAATTATGATTTTAATCTTTTGAAGCTTGCATACATTTAGAGTAGATTTTCATACACCCATATCGATCATCTTAGCATATATCATGTTAATTTAGCATTTAAATCATGTTTATCACATATCTCTCATCGGTTTCATTGATTCTCTTCAATAGAATCGATTGAAACAAGCTCATTATCCAAGGGAATGGGAAAGGGTCTCCATTCCACATCAATGCGACACCACTCCCCCAATATGATAAGTTTCAATGTCTTAGATTAGAGGTTTTTCAAGCTTTCATGATTTAGAATGCTAGTTTTAATGGCTTCTTTGTCTTTGTTTATAGTGAATGATCTTATTGGGGTTGATGCTTAAAAGGTTAAATATGCCTCGAATTTGTATGGATCAAGTGTAGTTAACCTAGACAATGACATTGGTCATAGGTGGTGACTGACAATTTTCTGGTAAGTTGTTTGTTTGCTATTGTTGATATTGGTTTGGGTGGGAATAGTCATTACTAGTTATTTTCCTAGTTATTGGTTGGTCAGTGCACAAAATCTTATTTAAGGACCTAGATTTTTTGGTGTTAGTGGAATGTTTTTTTTCAAATTCAAGCTTCAGTGCTTGGTGTTGATCCTCTTGTGGATTTTGAATACGTTAAAGAGAATGTGATCAATTTTTTTTTGGTTTCTTTGTTGGTTTCTGGAGAATGTTAAGTTTTTGGCATTCTTGTTGAAGATTTCTAAGGGAGTGTTTTCTTCCCTATTCTCTAGTATTAAGTTGTTGGTTGGGATGAGTTTGAGGATGTTTTTGAAGACCCAAAAATCATTGTGTATCAAGTTATCCCAAGGGAGGTGGTATTCTATTTGGTTGATCTAGTCTACTATTGGTTTCTTACTACAAAGATGTTTAGGGTGTATACACTTAAAAATGGTATGGAGAATATAATTAATTAAATATGATTTATTTGATTAATTAACCTTTATTTCATCCACTATTAAATAAATAGAAATATTTATTTATAGTTCATCTTAAATTCTTCAATCTTTATTCTATTATTTTTGTCTTAATTAAATAAACGAATTTCACTTTGTTTTATTTAATTATCATCATTAAATTCATCTACTTAATAAATAAATAGAAATATTTATTTATAGTCCATTATCCTATTCTTCAATTTTAATTAAATATACAACTTCAATAGTTTTTGTTATTTAATTATCACATCATTTTATCTTAATTAAATAAACAAGGTTAAATACTTTGTTGTTTAATTATCATATCTCTTCTATATTTATTTAATAAACAAATTCTATAGTTTGTTTTATTAAATTATTTATTCCCTTTTACTAATTTGAATAAATCATAAATTATTCAAATAAAGGCATAAAGGCAATTTCCTCTATTCACTCACCTACCAAATTAGACATCAAATATCCGATTTAATTCAATTGGCATTCACGGGAAAGCTGTGGAGACAAATTGGAGACAAATTGGAAATCAATCTCTCAATCTCTTTCCTCTGATTCTTCCTATAATCTAGCCTGATGTTTTCATGGGGAGAAACCATTCCCATGATCAACTCAAGCTTCTTCATCTCTTACCATTGAATCTTCCAAATCAAATCCAAGCCTTTATTGTGTTGCCCCTCCACAAAATTATTGTCGTGAATCTATAAATACAACCTTCTTCTACAGGAAATGGATCCCATCTTTGTGTAAACTTACTCTGCAGGAATAGCAATCAAACAATCAAGCAATCATAGCAATAACAGTAGCATCATAGCAATCATAGCATCTGTAGAATCAATATCATGGTTGCATCTTAGTTTTACTGTAGCTTCCATCCATTAGGTTTCATGTTAGCATAGATTACAGTAGCACCAATATCATTTAGAAATCACCATATAGAAGTAGATCATTGCATTTAGCATCATTCCATTCTCTAGATTGACATTTTAATAGTCACAGTGCTTACTAAATCTGAGAGCCCTCTATGATTTAATAAATCTTTGGAGATAGGAAACAATGAGACGCTTTCAAGTTTTATGTGCTTTAAATTAGTTAATTGTTGTTAAATCTTGATATAATGTTTCATTAAGAAGTGTTTTTAGTTTGTTTACTTTTTTTACTTATTTCACACTTACATTTTTTCGCCCACCGTGGGGCATAACCCCATGTTTTTAACAATTTTTTCTGAAAAGTGTTCGTACAAGATTTTGGCGTGTTTCTTTTAGTGCGATCGAAAGATTCTGTAGCCCATTGAACAAAAACTATAGCACTTCTAACTATTTTAGCGCTTCCAATAAAAACTATAGCGCTTCTGAAGATTGTTTTAGCGCCTCGACCAGAAGCTTCCAACACAATTGACTGTTCTATGTTCAAATCTGTTTTAGCACTTCTGACATATTCTGCAGTGCTTCTGATAGATTCTACAACACTTCTGACAAATTATGTAGTGCTTCCAACAATTTCTACAACATATCTGAGCATTTAAGTGGCGCTTATAACCTCTGTTATAGTGCATCTATAATTGTTGTCTGGATCTGACGCAACCGCAACCAGAAATTTCATTGATACATTTAGACTAAAATGAACCAATCCTAGGGTAGTCACTTGATTTAAAATATATCAATCCTAGGGTAGTCACCATACATTTCTATTTGGGATTAAAATTGACATCATTTCTTTTGTGGAGCAACATCTTCACATAGATAGAAAATTGTCATTTGGGCTCTAAAAATTGAACAAATTGATTACTGTGATTGTGTGGTGATAGGCATATTCTCTCCTATTAACTGGGTGATCAAAATGCCACTCATCCCTTATTTTTAGGCATTTCATGCTTTATTAAATCCTTTAGAAGGCTTTCTTTAGTGGGAAAAAGTACTCACCCTACGAGAATGACCTGAGTGGGAATAACCAAAGCCAAGTTTTCCAACCCACTATAAAATAAAATTAAATCTGGGAAAAACCTCATTTACCGGAAGTGTGCAAGATAACCATCCCCAAAATGTTTGTTCTAAATATTGGGAGGTCTCCTGAGGGAGTTTATCATTTTCCACTCCGAACAAAAACCCAATCTACGAACCATAGTGTAGTATCCAACTTGTCAGTTTCTGAACATTGTAATACTCAACAGTGCAAGGGGAGGGAAGAATCTTCCCCCAAGACACTCACCATATAATTTCCAAGGACCGTTTGCTCAAGGGGTCAAGAAATATAACTTTGAGTACACGCATGGAAAAGACAAAAATAGGGGCGCCCTCTAGGGGGTGACACGACTATGTGAGTTGACACAATTTTAAGATGTGGGTTGTTTGAGTATAACGATGACCTTTTTGTCCTTAAGAGTGAGTCTGCTTGAAGTGTATTATTTGTTAAAAACCTATGGAAATCAAGAAGGATCATGTTTGATTCTTGAACATACACTTACTGTTTAGATTCTAGGACTTAAAAACACCTGTTCTACAATTGCTTGTTGTGTCTTCAAATCATTAAATCAGATAAAGATCATCCAAAAAGAACACAAATAGTTGACAAGTCAGTCTATGAAAACTTATGATTAGGGATTGGAAATCCACAAACTTTGTTAAGAAATCCCTTGCAAAAAGAGTCAAGAAACAAAATAAACAGCTTAGTCAGAAGAAGCTTTTGGAAATAAGAACTTTTTTATATCATAGTAGGAAAGTCTTGCTTCAACATAGAACCTTCATCCATAGATTTCACAATTTTGATAGGGGATACACAGATGATTATGCCTTAGAGCCCTTATATTCACAAGCCTATTTCCAAAGAAGAGCTCTTTCACAAAAACATAATCATAATCAACCTATTCGTCAGTCTTCCATTCCACAACTAGTGGTAGAGTATTCTAATAGGCCAAATCAATTCATACAATAGAGGAAACATTTGAAAACATTAGGCTTGTTATCAGAACAAGAAATTTACCAGTAAAAGTACCCTATCAAAGTACCCCAAATTTCATCCAAAAATCAGTCCCTTCATTGAGAAAAGTAGACAAACACTGATAAATCCTGAAATAGCACATCCAAAGTTTGTTTTAGCACTTCTACCTTCTGTAATAGCGCATTGAAAGTTTGTCATAAACACCCATCAGTTTCAAAAATTACTAGATTCTTTAGCGCTTGTACAGTTTATCTTAGTGCATGCACTCTATCTTTTAGCGCATCCACAGTTTGTTTTAGCGCTTATACAATCTGTTTTAGCGCATCAGATAAAAATCACAACGCATCTACAGTCTGTCAACAAAGTTCACCAGTGTCAGAAATTACCAGATATTTTAGTGCTTACACAGTCTGTCTTAGTGCATCTACCTTTTCTTTTAGCGTATCCACAGTTTGTTTTAGCACTTACACATTTGTTTCAGTTACTAGATATTTTGGTGCTTAGACAGCCTATTTTAGCGCATCTACCCTATTTGACAACACTTTTACCATATCGTCTAGCACATACAAAGTATTTTTTAGCACTTTTTCCCTCTATAATAGCACATCCACAAAAAAAGAAAACAAAGAGCTATTAAAGACATTTGTCAAACTATTCACATAAGAAACTCAATTTTTTATTAGACATAAATATTTTCCACAGTCTCGACAATGTCTTAAACCTGAAACAAATAGGATCATACAAATCAAACCTTTTCAAATTAAAACTAGATCTTGCAAACTTTAAAGTGTCCACAAATCAAACAAAAAATCTTGGTTATTAGGTTAAGTTTCTTCATCAGGATATTATCATCCTACCATCACAAAACAAAACATAATAAATAGATTTTTTAACCTAGTCTCATCAATAGGATATATCATCCTATTTGAATTTGTTAAAATCCATTTGACACTCATCCAAACATAGAAGATCAAAGTTAGTAAGAAAAACAAACATTTCTATGCCAATTTTAACAAGGTTACAAAGACAAAAACTTAGAGAAAAGGAAATTGAAACACCAAACATCATGGCTAAAGAAAACCCTTTTCATAGATTCCAACAAAATGATCCAAATGAAATAACCCAAGAAGATGTCAACACAACACAACAGGATCCAAATTTCCACAAATTCATGGAAAAGGTTTTAGAACAAGATATGGAAAAATATCTTCTGATGCTAGCTGAGCTAGGTGCCAAACTTCCAAAATATTTTGAAGTCAATCAACTGAAGGAAACACCTAAAGTAGCTGAAACTGAATCACACAACACACAAAACACAGATAAAGTGGTTTCCTTAACATGTCAAATGCAAAACTTGCAACAAAAACTTCAAGATATGCAAAAGGGAACCACAAAGAGGTACTCATTACTGGACATTTGTCCTTACCCTTTTCATCCGAGTGTAGACATGATACCATTTCCAAGACATTATGAATTCCCCAAATATGACAAGTACAACAACAAAACATATCCAATTGACCATGTAAGGGAATTCAGAGAAATGAGTTTAGAGTTTGCAAAGGAGGAAACTTACCTAATGAGGTTGTTTCCTAGAAGTTTAGGAGCACACTGTATGGAATGGTTCTCCAAATTACAGTCGGGGATTCGATCCTTTGAAGAACTGGTCAACAGATTTATCACACAATTCACCTTCAACATTCAACATGACGTAACCATAAAAGATCTATACAACATGAAGCAAAAGAAAGGAGAGACATTCCTATTATTCTTACAATGCTGGTGAAAGTATGCTAGATATCGTCAATCTATACTTGAAGAGGAAAAGATTGAATTATTTATCGACAACTTAAATGATGACATGAGTTATAGACTAGAACTACAATGTCCCCCAACATTTGAAAAGGTGATTGAGAATGGGCTTAAAATCAAAGAAGCCTTAGTCAAAAGAGGAGTGATTAAACATTACAATGACACATCAAACAACACCAATTCCTCAAATCACTATGGAAACAATGACAAGCCTAAATTTTGGCAGAAAAATAAAAATATTGGAAATAATGATACTACAACTAACATGCAAAATACAAAACCAGTATTCAATTTTATGACAACAACCATGAAAAAAAATCAAAATGAAAACTAGAACAACAATCAAGGTACCACTCAAAACAATAACCCAAATAATGGAGAATCTCGACCACCATCATATCAAAGACAATCCAATCGACATAGATTTACACCATTAGGAAAAATTTTGGAATCAACAATGAGAGAGCTTATTGCAAATAGACTTATTACCCTACCAGAAGCAAGAAATTGGGAGTCGAAAGTAAAACCATCTTGGTGGAACGATGTTGACTATTGCAACTTTCATAAAAATAAAGGACATAAAACAAATGACCGTATGCAATTAAAACATCTAATACAAGACTTGATTGAAGCAAAGAAGGTGTTTGTTGAAGGACCTCAAACAAAAAATGATCACAACGCGTTTACAAATCCTTTATCCAACTACGAAAAAGGAGAATCTTCTTCAAACAGTAAAGGAAAAAGTGTAAATTATATCTATGACACCACCATTCTTTGCATTTCTAAGGTTGAGAAAGATAATGTCATTGATAATCAAACAGATAACACAAGCATCAATGATATTGAATCCTTGAACATGATACCAAACATAAACACATCTGACAACCAAATCAATGTCCTAAAAATTAGGGAAACACAAGACTATCAACCGATCAATGTAACGACAAGGGGGCAGTCCAAAGTGATACTGAAAGGAGTTTCATATAAAAAAACTACTCCCCCTTTAAATCAATACAACATTGTGGATCAACTAAAAAAGATACCCGCACAGATATCCATACTGGAACTTCTTAAAATATCACCATCACATAAGGAGGTTCTGGAACAGGCTCTAGTGGCCACTACGGTACCCAATAATTTGGATGTTTGTCAATTTCAAGCTATGGTGAGACACCTGACCACACCTCATTGTCTATCATTCTTTGAACAAGATGATGTGTCACTAAATCACCCACACAATGCAGCCTTGCATATAGAGGTTCTAATCCATAAACACCATGTCAAGCATGTCTTAATAGATGGTGGAGATGGATTAAATATTTGTACTTTAAAACTAATTCGTGAACTAGGCTATTTTGACAATGCCATTGATGCCAGAAGAAGGATAACAATAAAAGCATATAATAAAGAGGAAATGTCTTCCAAGGGGCTGATTGTACTACCAATTCAAGTGGGACTGATTTTCAAAAAATTGTTTGCCAAGTGTCAGACAAGGAGCTAACATATAACATACTCTTGGGACATCCATGGATCCATGAAATGCAAGTAGTACCTTTGACATATCACCAATGTTTGAAATTTCCTATCAATGGACAAGAGGTCACAATTTCAGCTGAGAATAATAATCCCAAGACTTGTAACATGCTTAAGGCAAATCAAGACACTCTGGTACCCCACAATAGAGAAGCTAGCACATCTACTTTATCCAGTGATGAAAAGAAACTCAATTTTATATCCAAATGGGTCGAGAAAAAGGACTAGGAAAAGGAAACAACTATTGATGACTCAACTCTATTAGACAACAACGGTCCCCTGAAAACTCTGTCACAACAATTTACAGACAAGATCCAGTTAAAGGACAAAGGCTTGGGAGAATATTCCATTGAGCAATCTTTGTGTCTTTCACAATTGTTGCCATCTCCAAAATCATATGGATAGCCCACAACCAACAAACAACAATCATCACAACCCATCACAGTTTTGGATGAAAGGTTTGTAAAAGTAGGAACTCTAGAAGATGAATTAGAAGACAAGGCCATTCTAAATTGGCTCTACAAAGATGAAGAAGCTTCAAAATCAACAAATATCAACATAAGAACAAATCGGTATGGAAAAGGAAAGGCTATCTTAGAGAAAATGGGCTATGAAGGGAAAGGACCAATTGGAAAGAGAAATGATGGTATTATAGAACCTATTCAACCTCTAACACTTCAGCCTAAAGACAAAACAAGATTAGGCTATACAGGGGAATCAAAAGAAGAAGTAACTCAGAAAGTGGTAGAAAGGATTCTTCAAATGAGGGATGGTTCTAAAATAGATTCCAATGAGTATGAATGGGATCATTTATCTACAACATCATACACTGACAAAAAAATTGATGTCATCCAAGCGTATACACCCACACAAGAGTAGGGGAAGAGTTCAAGAACTCGACCACTTGTATTGGGATCAACAAATATCGATGAATCAAGTGAGGATGAACAAACATCAAGTGAGATAGATGACTTGGAGGTGAGGAATATCATATACCTCGACCTTCCCACTGACAACTTTGACCACCTGGCTATTAGAACACTTACAAATGTCGACTTTACTCAACCTGATGACTTATTACCATTGATACATCCTGAACTAATTGACTAGGAACCGACCGAAACTATTAATATACCAGTCTTTTCAAATGATGAGGCCATCGTAAATTTTCTTTGCAGTGATGAACCTAATACAAGTTCTACTCATAACACTCATAATGACATTTCAAATCATGAGGGTGCCAAATCTTCCAATTGCAAAAATGACAACAAAAAAAGGATCTAATGGTGAAAACCTTTTTGAGGCAGCATTAGATTTTGAAAAAGAAAAAATAAAGAACGTATCTAATAGTGAAAAAATTTTGAGGCACTGAAAGATGGGATATTTGACACCCTTCCAGAGCATTACCATGAAAGATCATTAGTACTAGTGGAGCCTACGCATTCCATAAATCTTGGAACAACAGAAAAGACAAAAATTCTACATCTAGTAGCGTCTATGACAGAACAGGAAAATCCCGCATTCACCAAATTATTTGAAGAGAGACATATCAATTTTGCTTGGTCTTATTCTGATATGCTAGGATTAGATCTAGATCTCTTGATGCATCATCTATCTCTACCATCCAGAATCAAACCAGTAAAGCAAAAATTGAGAAAAATGCATCCCCACATCGCCCTGATGGTAAAAGTTGAGCTGAAGAAGTTGTTGGATGTAGGATTTATCAGGTCTATCGATTATGCTGAATGGATCTCCAATATTGTACCTGTATCTAAACTAGACAATAGCATTAGAATATGCACAAATTTTAGAGATCTAAATAAGGCATGCCCAAAAGATTATTTTCCACTACCAAGCATTGACATCATTGTGGATCTAATAGTAGGACATGCCATGTTGTCATTTATGGATGGCTTCTCAGGGTACAACCAAATAAAGATAGCACCTTAAGATCAAGAAAAGACAACATTCACTTTTCCTTGGGGTACATTCTGTTGGAATGTCATGCCCTTTGGGTTGAAAAATGCAGGTGCAACATATCAATGAGCAATGACCACTATTTTCCATGACATGATGCATAATTTCATGGAAGATTATGTGGATGACATCTTAGAAAAATCATACACCAGAGAAGGACATGTGGAGATCCTTGGAAAAATATTTGCTAGATTGGAAAAGTTCAATTTAGATTGAACCCTAAGAAATGTGTGATTGGGGTAACATCAACAAAGCTCCTTGGATACATAGTTTCTAAAAAAGGTATTGAAGTGGATCTAGCTAAGGTCAAAGCAATAATGGAAATGTCACTGCCTAAAAATATCATTCAATTACAATCTTTATAAGGCAGGCTACAATCCATCAGGAGATTTATCTCCCAATTGGCAGACAAAAGCCATCCATTCAATCATCTACTTCATAAGAATGTTTCATTCAAGTGGGATCATAACTGCAATTTTTTTTTTAAGCAAATAAAGCAATATTTGATGTCACCTCCCATAATCATGCCACCTGCAGTAAAGAGACCATTGTTACTATATATCGCAACAACTGACATTTCTTTAGGAGCTCTATTAGCACAAGAAGATTCTGAGGGAAAAGAACAAGCTATTTACTATATCAGTAGGACTCTCAACGGTTATGGAATAAATTACACATTCATAGAAAAAGCTTGTTTGGAAGTGGTATTTGCAACCCAACAGTTGTGACACTAGATGTTGACTCATACAGTCAGACTCATCGTAAAAATAGATCCATTAAAATATCTACTTAGCAAAGCTGCTCTAATAGGAGACTAGCAAAATGGGTTATGATCTTAAGTGAGTTTGACATCCAATATGTAGACCGGAAAGCCATCAAAGGACAGGTGATAGCTGATAAATTAGCTGAAGCTTCGTTACAGGATAATCATCCAATGAACATTGAATTTCTAGATGCAGACATTTTGAATATTACCACACAACAATGGAGACTTTATTTTGATGGATCATACACACAAAGGGGGTCAAGTGTGGGAATTCTATTTATTACACCTCAAGGACACACCGTCCCAAGGTCCTATAGAATAATGTTTCCATGTACCAATAATGTAGTTGAGTATGAGGCATTGATTATCAGCATCAAAGTGGCTATTGAATGGAATATCACATAAATACAAGTGTATGGGGACTCACAGCTTGTCATCTATCAAGTAAATGACGAGTATCAGACAAAGGATGAAAAAATCATGCCATATAAGAAAATGATAAATGATCTTAAAAATTACTTTGTGGAGATCAAGTTTGAACATATACTAAGGGAAAAGAACAAAGCTACGGATGTTATGGCGATAATTGCTTCTCTCTTACAATTACCAGAAAAAACAAGGTCGTTCTGAGTTTATGGTAGAACAAGTATCCAACCCTGCTTACGAAAATCCTAAATCATAGAATGGATCTGCCAAATAATCGATGTCCAAACCTCACTCTATGAAGAGATCTATGCTTACCTCAAGGATAATATCCTTCCTCCTAATCTTTCTAGAAACTAGAAACATAATTTCATCTGCCAATCTGCACGACATACATTGATTGCAAACATCCTTTACCATCGAGGTCTAGATGGTACTCTTCTTCGATGTCTAGAACATCACAAATCTAAAACAACCTTACATGAGGTCCATGAAGGTATTTGTGGAACTCATTCAAGTGGGCTAACCCTAGCAAAGAAATTCCTCTGTTTGGGGTATTACTGGTTGAATATGGAGATGGAGTCCTATCATTTTATTAAAAAGTGTCAGAAATGTTAGATACATGGTAATTTAATCCATGCACCGGCACAAGAATTACACTCGTTCACATCAACATGGCCTTTTTGTTAGTGGGGACTGGACCTAGTAGGGAAGATCAATCTATCTTCATCCAATGGGTACAAATTCATAATCACAGCAATGAAGTACTTTACAAAATGGATAGAAGCAGCGCCTCTAACAATAATCACTGGAAAGCAAATCTCGTATTTCATACTGAACTACCTCATCTGTCGATATGGCATACCTCAGTCCATTGTAACAGACAATGGTAGGACTTTTAAGAACCAGGATGTCTAGGAGTTATGTGAAATATTTCATATCCAACATCATTTCTCAACACCGTACTATCCTTAGGGAAATGGCCAAGTAGAGGCCTCAAAAAAGACAATTCTAAAGAAAATGGTTAACGATGTTGGACGTGATTGGCATGTTCAGCTAAATCCTGCATTATGGGCCTCTAGAACCAACATCAGAACACCCACATGAGCTACACCATATGCTTTGGTATATGGATCAGAAACTATACTACCCATTGAGGTTGAGATTCCATCACTCCGAGTCTCACTAAAAGGTATCATTACATATGAGGATTATAGAGTCTCTAGACTACAAGAACTAGAATTGTTGGATGAACGTCGTCAATAAGTTGTCAACCATCTAATGACATATCAATAGAGGATGTCTAGAAGCTACAATCACAAGATAACACCTAGAGTCTTTCAAGTTGGAGACTTGGTCCTAAAGGAAAACCCTAGAAATCAACAGGATAGAGAAAAGAAAGGGAAGTTTGAACCTAACTAGCTAGGTCCCTTTGTCATCATATTGGTCTATGGATCTGGAGCCTATTGGTTATCTACACCAGAAGGGGATTTGTTCAATGAAACAATCAACAATATCTATCTCAGAAAATTCTATGCTTGAGTCACCTAGTGCATGGTTGAAAAGAGTTTCCATGATGAAAACCTAGAAAACAGGCATCTTGGTGACATAAAATACAAAAAAATCATAAAAAGGGAAAAATAAAAATAAAAATCATAAAGTATGAAAAAGTGCAATAAAAAGAAGTAGTGAAAACTTGGAAGCATGCACTACTTGTGATTTAAACCAGCTTCTCCATCTATTGGATGCATGATTCGATCATTCACTTTCACCATCATTTTTACATCCATTATCATATCATTACGAGTGGTCATGTCTCACCTTAGCTTGGGGGAAACATCTAAACCTCACTGGGGGTAATAAATCTCGAGCTTAATCAAATGGAAAAACAATAGTATGTCAAACATAGCAAGAATAATGATCAAAACACAACCTAACATTGAACATCAATCACCATTGGGAACACATCAAACATCCATATCATATCGAAATTCCAAAAACATGTCAAAAATTAGTCAAAAAGTCAAAAACATAGTTTGTATTAGTCGCACTACATGGTCTCTACATGTATAACATAGGCAAGGCTAATCTTTATCAGCCCCTGAGGCCCCTAGGATAGCTCTTTAGGTTAGGTTTGATCCAAAATCTTGAAAAATCACGTAAACATCAAAAAATCAAAATCAAGATGGATGATCTAATATGAATAATGATTGAAATAGTTTAAGCAAAGGTTGGATAGATGTAATTTGATCATTGTTATCATTTCTTTGGAGCAACTCAATGATGCATTGAACTAGAGAAGCTAAGAAGAAGAATGGTATTTTCTTTGTCAGTTGTCTGTGAATTAGTCATTATTATTGTGTGAATTGTCGCAAGACGTGCTCTACAAAGTATCACTGATGACATTCCAATTCACATGGGAAAGTGATTAATTCTTGTTTGTTTACGCAAATAATGCCTTAGGTCATCTCGATTTAATTATACCTCGATGCTTGTGTTCTCTTGAAAATATCAAAAATCATGAAAGCAGTACTCAGGTTGTCATTGGTTTACATTATACCATTGATGCTTGTACTCACTTTCAAAATTTTAAAAGCTCCATGATGATACAAAGCACAACAAAAGGACTGTTAAGATGTCAATTTTTGCATGTAGATTAGCATGGTAAAATAGATTACATTCATAATAGTGTTACATCTACAGAGTATTTGTTCCAAAATTGGTGAAATCATTCAAAGACGATGTTATCTTTTCTCATTAATGGATTGAGTATACTCGAAATTAACAAAAAAATCACCATTATCATGTAGCTACATAATCATTTGCATTGCATACATTATGAAACCAATTATTTATCATTTCATCTTTATCATTTAAATCATATAATTTGCATTAATCATGTCATTTCTTCATTTTATGTATTGCATCATAAAATGTCATGAGAAAACTATAAAAAAAATGAATCATTATGTAGTTGCATCTTCATTTATCTATTCATCACATCATTATCATACATTCAAAAAATCATCATATATATCATTCATTATTTTCATCATTCATTCATCGCATCATAATTTGCATTTGATATCACAAGAATAAAAGTGCACATATCCCATTTACATTATATGCCATTTCACATTAAAACATCATATCCATCATCATACATATAGGTATACATACATCTTAATTATAATTACATCCATACATCATGCATCCATACAACATGCATCCATAAATCATCATAATACACATCATAGATAGAACAACATAATATCATAGCATATCATCATGATTATAAATTACATCCAAAACATCATAATATAAAAATCATCACATGGCATATAGAATATATAAAATAAATGAATCCAACTTAGAATCATATAAGACACATGATAGATAGATAAAATCCGATGCATATCATAAGGATCTCAAAATCATAAATGTCAAGTATACAGTGATGCCTGAAATGAAGAGAGATATATCATCAAAAAATGGTTGTAATCAGAATGTACATCATCATCTCAAAATACACCAGAGGAATCACATCATGAAAACTAAGTGTTGCTGGCTCCAGACGGTGCATGAATCGTAGAATCAGTCCCTCCACCACCACCAGATGTACCGGGATCTCTCAGGTCTCTCCGGAGAGGCTATGTCACACCTGCACTAACAATCCTAGAATGAGTCCTGCCAGATCGGGACTGCTTGTAGCTCACTCTCTGCTTTGAAGGGACGACATCATAGAATTTACCTCTATAATACTCTACCTCCCCACAAATACGAACAACCTCTTGCATATAATATGCTACAGTGGTACCATCTGCCAATCTCTGCAATCTCTTGATTGTAGCCTGAGCCCCCTCTGCACTAAATCTGGTGGCATCCCTCTCGGCTGTCAATGATGCAATCTGAGCCTGAGCTACCCCTACAGTCTGCCTAGCGGTATCCCTCTCAGCTGTCAATGTCATAATCTATGTCTGCACCACAACCAACTAAGCTTGTACCTGGGCTAAAGCATGTGCACGTGACTGGGCCTGTGCCTGTATATGAGCTTGATTATGTGACCAAAGACCGTAAACCTGAACAAGCTAAGCCTGTATGGTCTCTAACTGCACCTGAAGGCTTGCAATCTGCCACTGCTTGCCTCTTACGAGGCACTATATGCTCCTGTACATCTAAGGATGGACCTGAACCACCTGCATAATCTCCAGTGTCAAATCCATACTCATCTCCACTACTCTCATCCCCACTTCCCTCCTCATCCCCACTTCCCTCCTCATCCCCATTTCCTCTCTCACCTCCACTGCCCTCCTCATCCCCACTATCCTCCTCATCACCACTACCCTCAACATCCTCCACCTCAACCTCACCAACCTCCTCTCTCCTCTGCCTATGACCATGTGCAACAACAACATCCTCCTTTGCAGGTAATGGGGTAGGCTCATTAGGAATAGTAATGCGTGGAAAAGGATGCAAAGCCAGATACTCTACATAATTTTTTGTAATAGGTGGCTCAACAATGTCAGGATGGATATCCCACTCTAACTGCTATAAAGAATGATACTCCTAAACAACATCATATGATAGACCAGGCCCCCACTCTGTAGAATCTGATTGACGATGGGCGTAATGAGCCACCCTGGGGCATACCCTGAACCAAACCATATTGTCTATGCATTTGTCTGATAAAAAGTCTCTCTAACACCCAATGAGTTTGACCAATCAATAATATCAACTGACAGAGGAAATGCACTTGAATATCACCCTCATCCCAATGCTCACAATCTAGGTATGGATGCCATGCCACAGACTTTATATCATCCATCACTCTCCTCCAGTGCTCTAACTTACCCAGTCTGGACTGAGTAAGGCAACTTGCATATCTATACACATACGGTCTCATAGCTGGTCTCTATCTCACTAGCACTAGACGTGTGACAACTATGTGCTCCCACGCCCACACCTATAATAAAGTAGCTCCAGATGACAAATTGTGACCTCCAAGGTAAACGACCGAATGCAAATCATGATACAAATGGGAAAGCATACACATGCCCCAAGCATATCTCATCCCGTGAACAATCATGCTCTCCAGCACATGGCCCCAACCAACAAAAAGTCCCTTTGACCTGTGATCAAGACAAAGGAACCCTCCAATGAACCCAACAAGAACTGCAGGAAGGGTGGCATAAGCATCCACCATCTCACGCCATGGAATCTAATACCCATAAATATGATCATCCTGAAATACTCTGTGGAGAGCATCAGTCTCACCCTGCTCTATATAATCATAGACAACAACCTCTCCAACAATGGGAATCTGCAAAATCTTCCAAACATCCTCAGGGGTGACTGTCATCTCACCAGTAGGAAGGTGGAAGGTGTTATGCTCACTATGCCACCTCTCAGCTAAAGCTTCCAGGAGACCCCGATTAATCCTAATCTAGGGCATGAATAATAGAGAATCCAATCCACATCGTACAATGACTGCCATCTCAGACTGTGCTAACTGTGGTATCAAATCAAATGTCCATAGGAACCGCTCACAAACCTGAAGGTTCTCCAATGACTCCTATTATCAGGAAATATTTAGAATCAATACTCTTTGTCAAATCATCAAACATCAATTATCCTATCAAATCTAATCAGCTCTTGGTGAGAATTTTGATCAAATCTCATGAGAAAACATCATTAAACCTTGCCTATCATGAGGTCAATCATCAATCTTACAATTGTACCTTTCCTATCATGAGGTCAATCATCAATACATCAAATCAACCTCGCTTATCATGAGGTACATCAATCAAATTATAATTATTCCTCACCTATCATGAGGATAATTATCATCAATCAAACATCATACCTCGCCTATCATGAGGTTGAAAATCATTTACTTGATCAGGATCATCAATCATATCAAACCAACGGCTAACACAATCGAAAATCGACAAAATCAAGGACAAATTTGACAAACTTTATCAATCTAACTTGGATGCGTTAAAACAAAGTTTCTATGTGCCAAAATATCATAAGCGCCATTAAAACACTTAAAAGCACTAAAATAGGCGTTCAAAGTGCTAAATCACTGCATGTGCTATTTCATCAATCAAACGTGCTAATTCAGGCGGCCAAAGTGCCATTTCACCAGAAGCTCTAAACTATTGGGTCACTGCGCTAATCTATCAGGTTGTTGTGCTAAACTAATCAAAGCGCTAAAATAGGAAGTCAAAGTGCTATAAAACCTATCCTATGCACTAAAACTTTGAAAGTGCTAATTTATCCTATCTAAGCGCTAAAAAATTCTACCTAAGTGCTAAAGTATTAGAAGTGCTAAAACAATTGTTCTAACCGCTACAATGGAAGGGAAAAGTGCTAAAACAATTGTTCTAAGCACTACAATGGAAGGGAAAAGCGCTAAAATAAATGAAAATTTAAAAATTCAAAAAAAGCGTGGAAAATGAGAAATGCACAAAACACGAAGGAGTTCAAGGGTACATACTAGAGGTCCGTAGACGGTCGGGCGGTTGTGTCGTCGCATGCGCTAGAACCAGTGAGTGTGGTAAGGAATCGACATCTTGCTCCAAATTGCACAAATAACTCTCTCTCACAAATTTACAAAACTCAAATGCACAAATGAGTTTGAAAATGACCTTTTTGACCTTTTATAGGTTATTAGAAGTGGGATTTTGGTGGGACTAATTAATTTTTTTTAAAGGGAGATTAATTCAAACTCAACACAAAGGCAATTTTCTACATTATTTATTGGGAGATAAATTATTTCATCACAAAACCTTTATCAAATCATCAAAAAATCAAGAAAAAATTAAAAAATTCCAAAAATCTTAAAAGAAAAATCATAAAATTCATCAATTTATCTCCCGAGGGGGCATATATTCATTATCACGACAAAATTAACATCTAGGGCATATTGAAAAATTTTCGTCGGTACTAGGAATAGCAACACAAATTTTTCTTTGAAGCAATGCATAAACACATCACTTCAAAGAGGGGAAAAATGTATACACCTAAAAATGGTCTCGAGAATATAATTAATTAAATATGATTTATTTGATTAATTAACCTTTATTTCATCCACTATTAAATAAATAGAAATATTTATTTATAGTTCATCTTAAATTCTTCAATCTTTATTCTATTATTTTCGTCTTTATTAAATAAACAAATTTCACTTTGTTGTATTTAATTATCATAATTAAATTCATCTACTTAATAAATAAATAGAAATATTTATTTATAGTCCATTCTCCTATTCTTCGATTTTAATTAAATATGCAACTTCAATTGTTTGTGTTATTTAATTATCACATCATTTTATCTTAATTAAATAAACAAGGTTAAATACTTTGTTGTTTAATTATCATATCGCTTCTATATTTATTTAATAAACAAATTCTATAGTTTGTTTTATTAAATTATTTATTCCCTTTTACTAATTTGAATAAATCATAAATTATTCAAATAAAGGCATAAAGGAAATTTCCTCTATTCACTCACCTACCAAATTAGACATAAAATATCCAATTTAATTCAACTGGAATTCATGGGAAAGCTTTGGAGACAAATTGGAAATCAATGTCTCAATCTCTTTCCTCTGATTCTTCCTATCATTTGGCCTGATGTTTTCATGGGGAGAAACCATTCCCATGATCAGCGCAAGCTTCTTCATCTCTTACCATTGAATCTTCCAAATAAAATCCAAGTCTTTGTTGTGCTGCCCCTTCACAAAATTGTTGTCATGAATCTATAAATATAACCTTCTTCTACAGGAAATGGATCCCATCTTTGTGCAAACTTACTTTGCAGGAATAACAATTAAGCAATCATAGCAATATCAATAGCATCTTAGCATCATAGCAATCATAGCATCTGTAAATCAATATCATGGTTGCATCTTAGTTTTACTGTAGCTTCCATCCATCAGGTTTCGTGTCAGCATAGATTACAATAGCATCAATATCATTTAGAAATCACCATATAGAAGTAGATCATTGCATTTAGCATCATTCCCTTATCTAGATTGGCATTTTAACAGTCACAATGCTTACCAAATCTAAGAGCCCTCTATGATTTAATAAATCTTTGGAGATAGGAAACAATGAGACGCTTTCAAGTTTTTAGTGCTTTAAATTAGTTAATTGTTGTTAAATCTTGATATAATGTTTCATTAAGAAGTGTTTTTAGTTGTTTTACTTATTTCACACTTACAAGGGGTTTCCAAGAAAGTTAGATTTTGTGGGAGTCTTTTGGAGGATGCATGGAATTTGGTTTCTTGGTTGAAAGTTCCAAAGGGAGTAGGGTTTGCCTCTGTTGTTGTTCCTTTGATGATGGTTGGGACATTTTTGGGAGTGGTGGCTGCCCCTGTTATTTATCATTTGGCTGATGGTTGGGATATATTTTAAGTTTCTCTTGAAAGCCCATATGAATAAGTTGCTAGAGGGTTTGTTTCTATTGAAGATCCTGATGCCTAGAGTGCCAAAGGATGGCGTGGGTGTCCTTTCTACTAGAGTGTGGGATTTCTCTTGGGTTCTACAGATAGTTTCTTCTATTGAGGTTAAGACTAATATTTTTGAGGTGGATTCCTCTCCTATAGAGGTGGAGTTGGGTATTCTGGACTTGGTTGAAAGCTCTCTTTTTTGGTTTCCTCATTTGTTATTCCTTTTGAGGCAAAAGACACTCCTATTAAGGCGGAGTTTGAGGTTGTTGGAAATTTATAGTTTTAGTGGACAAGGTGCTCATGCCATCCTCTCCATTATAGGGGAGCTCTCTCCTCTTTAGAGGTGGAGATTAAGTTGGTTGGTTGGGTTTTCAAGTGTTTCAAGGGGACTCTTTCTACTTTGTATTCATTTTTTCCTTGTAACTCTCTTATTGAGGTAGGGATTTGGGTTGGAATGATGATTCTAAAAGGGAGCTATTGCTGCCCTCTTTTTAGTGGCTCAATGTTGCCTTTACTAAGCAATTGGTATGTTGTGGTCTGGTTGTTGCAGGCTGTGTTGTTTCCTGGTTGACTCAAGTAGTCTTTGTTAGTTGTTAGGGTTCAAGATCCATGTAAAAACATGGTTGTAGAGGGTTTAAGGTTCCCTTCAAAACCTTCTATTTACAACATGGATAGTCTAGAGTAACTTTTGGGTGGTTGTTGATGTTGTTTTGTTGATTGTCTGTGCTTTTATCTATTTACAACTTTCCTTTAATAGGGTTTAGGGTCCCTTTAAAACCTGATTGTAATGGGTTTTGGGTCCCATCAAAACCTTTTTTCCACTAATTAAAAACATTATATATTTTTATCAATATCGTGAAGGTGAATTGGATGATGATAGATCAAAGAGGGAGTGTATTAAGTAGATACCACAACCATATAAAGAGGATATTGAAGATATTTGAGATAGTAGAGTTGGAAGAAGCACTAGAAATAAATAGTATGAAGAATTTTTAGCAAATTGGAAAGGAAGCTCAATTAAACACTTATTTTTAATTTCTAAAGTTGAGCTATACCAATTTGGTTACCCTCTGTCCACCAAAATGTGAGGGAATCACATTTCAAATTACTGTAGGAGGTTGATACAAGAGAATCTAGGGTGTAAGATTAATCTTCCATCACCCAAAAACTTTTCTTTCATTTATTTATTTATATGGTTTATAATAATTTTTATTCATCACTTGATCACCACATCTTTGTTTCTTACTACGAGGTTATATTAGGGTTCTAGATTTGATCACAAGTATATATAAATCATTATTTTAGATATTTTATCAACACTGGTTTATTTCTAAATTTAATAGTCCTATGGAGGTTCAAATTATGAGCCACATCAATATCCATACATAATATTTACCACATTCATCCTAAAAGGTTCCTAACTACATAATACCAAGATAGTTGTTTTATGTCTAGCATCAATTTTTGTGCCACCTTGTGGTTGATTTAGACCATCCAAGGATAAAGGCTAATTATATAAGCATCACTCAAAACCAATAAAATTCAATCAAGTAATTAGAGATGGAGAATTAAATGTTGATTAGAATGCTTGATGGTGGAATACAAGCTTTGTATTGCCATATCATGGGATAATTTTTTAACTCAAACATATGGTACCCATATATCTTGAAGGCCAAGGCCTCATGTTGTAAATCCACTATAGAACAGAGTAATGAATTTCATGACTGGGAATTTCATTAAATTTTAATTCTATTATTCTTTGTTTCATTAAGTTTTAATGTGTGCGTGTTTTATATTTGGCTACATAGTTGGATAATCCTTAATTATAACATCTAGCCATGTTTGTATCATATATTTAACTTTCTTAGACTCTTTTGATTACATGTTTAGTTTTGTGATAAAATAAACAACCCTACATAAATACCTAAGGTGATAAATTAATTAAATAATCAATATTACAAATAGACTTGGTATTAGGAGTTAAATATTTAAACACTACACAAGTATTTTGATAAATGCGTTCTAAAATAAAAACATAAGATAGATATATACTTATTTCTTAGACTTGATGAAGAATATTATATTTAAAATTATATTTTTTAATTCATCTCTATAACCAACAATCAAATATATATTAGGAAATTTCTAACAAAATATTACAACCATTGTTCTTCACTTTGAGTTAATCCTCCAACTATAAAACTCAACCCCACGCCTACAATATTGATATTTTTGCTTAGCTTCAAAATATTTCAAGTAATTGTAGACCTATTTTCTAAAATCCTTAGAAAATTGTTTTCCTCTAATTTTTTAACACGATGGTGGTGATAAGCACGATTGTAATTTCTTGTGCTAGATGAGGAAGATATCTTACTTCCCAAATTTCAATTAGTCAATACTTTGGATTGATCTAATAATTTTTACAAATTTGAATAGAAACACCAAGTAGAATGAAAATTCCCAATATGCTATTATCAATGCACATATCCTCCCCTCAATTTTTTTGCATAAAAAGAAAGCAAGGAATTGGAAAAGAGGAGAAAAATATATGGTCACTAAAAACTCAATAAGCATGCAATAATAATCATAAATAATATTGTGTGATAGTAATGTTGTAAGCTGATAATATGTGATCATGAAAGCAAGTATAAGAAAGGAAAACAAGATAAAATAATATGGATATTTAAAGGTATGTGCTAATATTGTTAAGCAGTTGATGTTGTATATTATGAGGACTAATCAACATTATGTGATTGATCTTATTCTGATGTCTATGTAGCTAATTGTTTATGAGTTGATTCGATTACTAGGTGTTGTTCTGACTGATGTGTTTGGGTGAAAGGGACAGTGTCACATTATTCACTTGTGAGTACCCTGCGACGCTGCAATTCCCTTTCATCATGTGTCTGTTTATATGGATATGTACATGCACAACTGTTTTGTGTGATGCAGGTTGCAGGTACTAGGCATCGACTCCACTTGAATTGGCAGGTCTGAATGTGCCTTAAACCCAATGGATCAATTGACCAGAGATAACACTTGGTCCCCTACCCTAGCCATCATCCTCGAAGAGGATGAGTACCCAATTTGGCACCCCATCAATTGTGTCTGTTTGTCAGTGTTGCTTGAGGTTTTGTGTGTTGACCCATGGATAGTGGTTAGGTAATCATTTTGGTATTCAGTTCTATTTAATTTAAATTATTTGATAAATATCATTAGTTGTTTCATGCATTAAAATAAATCGTTAAATGCCTTTGTTAAATAAATATAAATATATATGTGTTTACATAAATAAATAATTATAGTTTATAATAAAATGAATTGTGATGTAATATTAAAATAAAATAAATAAATAATAATAGTAATATAATAAATAAAAGATTATAGAGATTAAGTTTATAAATTATAGAGGGAAAAATCTTTTATATAAATGCATATCTATGAAATATATAATTATTAAATAATAAAACAAGGATAACTTAAAAAGCATGAGTTACAAAGGAAGAAAAAATCAATAAAGTATTTAGCAATTAGAATTAAAATAAAACTAAAAAGAAAGGTGGCAGTTAAATTTAGCTAATTATTTTTATATGTTTCTTTATTTATGAGATAACTAATAGAATTCATGCACCCTTAATTAGGGTCCAATCTTTTAATGTCTAGATAGATAGCATTAAAAGTATAGCCTTTTAGGCATCGATGGATTCTACGTTTGGATGCAAAAGTTAAATTTGTTCTTGGGATTTTGGGGAAGGAGGAAAATGCAAAAGGATCCAAAATTGTACAGGAGTATTCACTGGATCAAGAGCAATATTACATAATAATAATAATAATAACATCGATGAAAAAATTGGTGATGTGGAGAAAGAAGTTGAGAGGGCTGTTCAAAAGCATGGGTTTATGAAAATGTGCAATCAGGCTCTTATTCCTAGAGAGGCATGAGGAAGGAAAAAATAAAGGTGTATGCAGTAGATATAGGAGGGGTTTGGTTAAATTGTAGGTATGTTCATCAACTTATTAAGGGTTTGCAAGCTTTTATCAATTTTCATGCATGCATTTTTATTAGTTTGGTTGCAGTTACTGGTCATCTACTTTTCCAACTGATGAAAGTCCATACTTGTTCCAAAACCCCCAAAACAGTATGAATACCTTGATGGCAATCTGAATGAAATAAATTTGTGCATGGTATGATTGTCAATTCATGCCTTAACTATGATCCATAATGAATGAATGAAAGATTTTAATGACGTCCGCAAGACTAAACAGTCTATGGGACCAAGGCACAAACTTAATTTTCTTTCGTGCTCTTTTCTAAATCATATCTCCTACTATTGATTTTGACTAGAAGGCTGGTCGTCTGGTTGATCTTATCCTCCTCAAATAACTACTGCATATCGTCCATACACAAACTATTTCCATATTGTTTACGGATGTCTTCATAAGCTGTGCATTCCATGAAGAAGTGTCGCTCCGTCTCAACCACCCCCTTATTGCAGAAAATGCAGGTACTTTCTTCCCATGTTTCCTTAGGAGACTTCCATCTACCGGTCTCACATCTAAGATGATGCGATCCCATCCTCAGCTGTGCAACTAACACCCTCGCTTTCCCTTTAATAGCAGCCCCTAAATATGATTTTTCACCGTGATCCTTTGTCGGGTTAAACTCTTTGACGTAGTATGCTTTTTTTCGCCCAATTTGATTTGACCACATGGCAGTCCTAAATTTTTCCTTCACGTAATTTTTTATTTCACTATTGGTGCTAGGACACTCCTGTAAATCGATGTCCCACTTGTTCAACCACTTGTTGTTCTGCTTCAACCAGGTTTTCTTTCTACGGTTTAGCGCCTCCTCCATACATGCTTTGGGCCACCGGTGGCTGTCCATGTTTTCAATCTTCTTTAGATAACTTATCAACTGAGTTATTGCCGATGCCTCCAAGGGAAAATCCCCCGCTTCAGCTAAAATAATTTCATATGGGACTGTGGCCTTAACTTTATTGCTTGTTATTAAGTGTTTTTGGATTCTTTCAATTTGTCTCCAGCTGCACTTTAACATATTGCTTCCCCACACTTCACACCCGTAAAGTACAATTGGTGTGACAAGTAAACCAAAAAGAGTTTTCTTGATTTTCCAATCCCAAAGTTCTGCTTTCCTACATCTGTTTTGCAGTAGGAAAGAGGCTTTCCAACCTCCCTGTATCCTTTTCACTCTACAAGTCTCCCAGCTGAGCTTATGATGAAAATCAATCCCAAGATACTTGTATTCTTTCACTATATCAAGCGAACTACCTTCAAAAAGAAAGATATGTTGTTTTTCTTTTCTATTCAAAGAGAAAATCATGATTTTGGTTTTGGTGGTGTTCACTTGCATCCCCACTTCCTTCTAACACTCATGAATTTCCCATCAAAATGCAGATCCCCACGCCTTCCATCTTGCAATAGGCCTAAAATTGGGTCGGGCTTAACCAACACACTCTAAGGGTACACTCCTTAGGTGGTCGGGCCCATAGCCTCTTAACACTCGTGATTTCCCGTTTCTTTAAATCTGTGACTTTCCCGGTCAGAGTTAACGAAGCTATTTTCTTTCCGAATATTATAAAAAGTATTAACCCTTTCACTTATAAAACAACGATAAGAGTATTAATCTTTCGTTATATTTCAAATAGACTCCATGTTTTTATCCTCTGCTATAAGAGTATTATTTTTAGTTTTTGACATTTTAGATTTTTAATAATTATTAACAATAAATTATTAATAATTAATATTATTAAAAAAAATAAAATTATATTTTTTAATTTTTAAATAAATTTATTAATAATTAATATTGTTAAAAATAATTAAATATTTTTTAATTTTATTTTTTAAATAAATTAACTAATTACAAAGTATTCATAATTGATATTTAATATTAATTATTTTTTAGATTTTAATTTTTGAAATAAATCTATTAATAATAAAGTATTCATAATTGATGTTTAATAAGATTTATTTTAAAGATTTTTAGATGATAATAATAATAGATAATCAAAAATCAATAATAATTAAAAATTAAAAAAATAATTACTAATAATAATTAAATTATTAATAAATTATTAATTATAAATCAATTATAAATAACAATTCTAATTAAAATTATTAAAATAATCAATAGTAAATTATTGATTATTAATTATTCAAAATTAAAAAAATTTAATTACATATAATAATAATAACATTAATAATAAATTATAGTTAAAAATCAATTTTAAATAACAATTTTAATTAAAATTATTAAAACTAATCAATAATAAATCATTTGACTAGTTCTACATGTTACAACCTAGATTGATAAACTATTTTTTTAATCTTTTACATGCCTTTAATTGGAATTTATAATTCAACATAGAACACAAAGTGTCTAGATTCTACAACTCATACATTGCAAACAAGATTGTATTGAAACTATTCAAGACTACACTTCTCAATTCTTATCCTTAATTGTGCCCATGGAATTTCATCATCTAAATTATATACTCCAACTTATCTTTTTAAAATATCTATTACCCCATATCCAAGAGAAACTACTTTTTAATTGTTACACTTTTCTTTTGAACCTAATTAGGGAGCAACTGAAGTTGATCAAAAACTCATGACTTGGGGGAACCTTCTCTTCTCCTCATCTTATTGATAACATCCATGATTATTATTTGTATGTTTCTTCCTTTATCCTAATTGATAAACCAATATAAATACATCATACATTACATAATGATTTGATCTTCATTTCTCTCAATGAGATGCCTATCCTTTAACTCCTAATAACAATTATATGAAAAATTATGATATATGTGTTCCACCTCCTATTATCCACTATGCTTCTATAATCAATTTATTTTGCAACTATTTCATCATATTTTCTCCTTTCCATTTTTATGTACCCCTATTCTTCAATCGAAAGACTTCATGGATGCCTCATTTTTTATGATGATTTGATGGTTGTTGATCCTCTACCCAATTGATCTTTTTTTTACTCACTTTGTGTTTCCTTTTCACTCTTCTTCTCTCTAGCACAACTTGGGCCATGATATAGAGCAATAGATCTCATCAATGGTGTTACTAGTTTATGCACCAAGATGACCAAGATTTTACCTACACTCTTATTCCCACATGCACCTATCTAGTCACACATTCATCTATCATCTTCACTATTCCTAGTAGCTATCTTGTTGTAGATATTACAATAATTTACTTCATCCATTAAATTCAACTTAGTATGATGAGTTCAATGAATTAGTCACTTTGGCCTTAAATTCTTGAGCCCTTTTCACTTCTTACTATAGTCATTATACTCTCATATGACCCCATGATAAGAATGAAATCCATTCTCATGTCCATGAGTACTCTTCCCTTCTATTTTCCCAATACCTAGAACTAATCAATGGCCCTTAAAACCTTATAGAAAATCAACTTCTTCCTCTCTTTCCTCATCTAGTATTGAGTGTAAAAAAAGAACGTTTATGTCCACAATAATTAAAAATACATAAAAACCTGGTAAAATAAAAATTAAAAAAATAAAAACATGTAAAGCCTAAGAGAAATTTCAAAGCACCTCAAAGGTACTTATCTATAACAAATTATTCATCTAGATCAAGATGTTATAGCTTATTTTTCTTTGTTTCTATCAATGATCCATGTATGAGTCATTCTAGGATGAGTTGCTAAGCTATGGTTCCTTTCTTCCCCTTCTTTTAGAATGAGCATAACCTAATATTAGACTAGTCCAAGTTACCATCTCGCTTGATTCCTCCATCTCTTGATCCCTTTTATACACTTTATTCCATCCTTTTTGTCTCAAATTCTTTGGTCTTAATGCCTCAATCTTGGAACAAGACAAGGGAAGAATTTTATTACTTTCTCCTTTGTATCGCTTCTACAACATCCCAAGCCTAACATCTACACTACTTTTGTCTCATTACTATTGCTACACTTTCTTACTATCTCCATGAGATACTATAGTATACACAAAAATGTTGGATCATAACAAACTACTTGGTTTTACCACTGCATAAAATTAGGATCATGTTATAAACTGAATAGTCTACTATAGTGATCATTAATTATCCTTAGATCTTCTTTTCTTCTTCTTTTTCTTGATCTTTGATTACACTGATGTTTTAATCTTATCTTTATTTTGATCTTTCCTCTCCATTACTGGCCTCTATTTCCTCTTCATCTTTCTCCTTTCCTTGATCCTATTTTCCCTTTGCTTTGATTCCACTTTTCCTTAGCTTTCCCTTCACTATTATTTTTTTCTCTTGTTTTCTTCTCCTTACCTTTCCACTTTGTTTTGGATCTTAGTTTTTCTCTTAATGATACTATTTGGTCTATGAAAAGTGGATAATGATGATCCATACTTTATTCACTATTATAACTATTAGGACTAACCCTAGCAACTCAAAATAAAGGTGTTGATTGAGTTTCTCATCTCTTTTCTTCTATTACCTTTCTTTATGATTTTTTATGTCATTTTCACTCTACTCTCTCTTGCTTTCTTTTATTGGAGGTATTTATTCACTATATTATATATTTCTCCTTCACTTGTATCATTCATTACCTCATCCTCTCACATACTTCTTAATCTATCATGTTCTTTCTTTTTTATTAGTCCCTTCCTTGATATTAATGGCATGTCCCACTTCTCTTTCTCCCTTAGTGTCCCTCTTCACTCCTATCATTACCTATCAAGTGTTCACATTGAGGGCATCTCCTTATTTTCTCACCTTGGAGGTATGAGCTAGATATTCCTCATTCTTTTGTATCTTCTTGATCATCCTCTCCCCTTATGGGGGCATGACCCTGGTGTTCCCCTTGCCTCTAACCACTCATAGTCTCCTTTTCTTCTTAATAACTATCTTCTTCACTTCTCAGGTCATCATTTTACCACTCTCTATTAGGGCATATCTTATCTCACTTCCCCCTAGTTACCCTCTCTCTAATTTATGCATCTTAGGGAATTATCTCATTATAGTTATCTAGATCTTTCAATCTCTCTCCTTCTCATATCATTTCATCAAAATCCTTAACATTATCCTTTCTCCATCTTCTTGTTGGTCTTGTTTTTAAACTTTCCAACTTTAAACTTTTTGCATTTGAATTCTTTTGTCAAGTAGTTCCTAATAAAATACACCCCAATTATCCTCAAATGTCAAGTCTCTCATCATTTTAAAGAAAAACCTCCATTATTTTAACTAGAACCCTTAGAAGCAATAATGTAACTCAAACAATTTTATGGAAATAATTAAATCTCAAAATTTGTGAGAGATGGTGCAAAATATTTTTACAAGGATGTTCTTGATAGTATTTCTCCTAATGTGGCAAGATTTTGGATCAAAATTCCTCCATTTGGTGAGATATTAAGAGTTCAAATTTTCACCGAGTAGTTTGTGAAAACAATCAAATCATGAGTTTTATAAAATCTAAAGCTAAATGGTTTGGTAAGAAGATTTGTGATATTATTATACCTAATGTGGCAATATTTCACAAGAAAAGACTGATCTAGGTGAAAATTATGCATTAAACTTCATTTGCTAGGTTGGCAGATTTCTCGAACAAAATTTATAATGTTTTGCTAAAGTGAATTTGAGCACTTTCTAAATCCATTAACAAGTTCACAAGTCCAATAATTCATCAAAATTCTAAAAGTTGTATTGTTTGTCAATGGATTTTAAAGGTGTATCAAATTTTTGATATTCAAAATCTTATTTATTGAAATTTGAAAAAATATATTGACATTTCTTGAAAATTTTCAATAATAAATGAAAACTTGTCAAATTTTTAATATTCAAAATCTCATTTTTTATATTTTTGTAGTTTCGTGTGTGTTCCTCTCCTAATCTTGTCTGATTATTTTGAAGTGACCAAGGTTCATAACTAAACTATAGTTCATTCTACATGTGCATATAATTCTGAGCTCTTGATATAGCAAACTAAAAAAATATTATTCTACTCTAGTCAAAACACAAACAACACTCAGATTTAGTATAAGATTTAACCAATCATAATGAAAACATAATATAAAGATGAATTTTCTCAAATGTTGTGGTTGTAGAAGCTCTTTTGAAATCTATGCAAAATATGGGAGGATAAACAATGCTTGTGAACTATTGGGACAAAATCTCTCAAAGAATTGTAATCTCATGGAGTACACTCTAATTAGAAAAGTTGCATCACTATCCTCATAACAATCTCTCAATTTGTTTGTGTCTATTGTGTTACTCAATTTGAAACTCAATTGTGGTACATTAATTTCATTGTCAAATTGTCATTTGTGTGTCAAGTTTGTCAAACTTCATAATGATCAATTTTTAATAAAATCATAGATCATGTGGTCAAAATCTAGAATGTCGAATTATAAATTATTTTAATGAATTTTAATTTTAGATAATTAATAACCAAAAATTTATTATTGATTATTTTTAATAATTTTAATTAAAATTGTTATTTAAAATTGAATTTTAACTTTAAATTATTATTAATGTTATTATTATTATGTGTAATTAATTTTTTTAATTTAAATCATTAATAATCAATAATTTACTATTGATTATTTTAATAGTTTTGATTAAAGTTGTTATTTATAATTGATTTATAATTAATAATTTATTATTAATTTTATTATTATTACTAATTAATTTTTTATTAATAATTATTATTGATTGTTGATTATCTATTATTATTATCATCTAAAAATCTTTAAAATAAATCTTATTAAATATCAATTATGAATAATTTATTATTACGCGGAAGGCGTGTCCCTATATGAACTTTCAAAGTTCATTTTCTCCTTCAAGGGTTCAGATAGAAGGAGACGACATGGTTGACAGTTCCCTCAATTACAACCGTTGATCTTTTAAAAAGCAACTTACCAGAGATTGAAATTGCGCGTGTTGATCGAGATCATTTGCCTCGCAATATGGAACAGGGATTGAATTGCCGCAGTAAACGGACTGTTAGTTTTTTAATTAAATAATAAATATAGTGAATTGTGCCTTTTGAAGTCTGGATAGACACTACAGGGACCCACCACCAGCCACCTCATCGAACATGGTCTAGCCGCCTCCGCCTTGCGTCTCTTTCCAACCATCATAAATTCTTATATATACTTTCTGCCTGCCTTCATACTTCATGCACACTTCTGTTCGGAATCCCACCATCGATATTTTCCATATCATTCCAGTTTGCAATTGAAATGGTGCGGGCAACATTATGGGTTTTGCTGACAATAATGTTCGTATCACTCTACGCAGGTATACAATTCAACTCAGATAATTTAGTGTCAGAGTCCATACATTCATTCAGTAACTGTAGAATTCTTTTAAGCCATTCTTTAACCACTTCAACGGTTTTCATGTTTTTCGTCTGCAGGAGTCGAAGGTGTGAGCTTCGACATAGAAAACCAGTGCCCTTACACGGTGTGGGCAGCAGAGACTCCATTCGGGGGAGGGAGAGACCTACAGAGGAACTTTCCAAGGAAGGTTTTGGGGCCGCACGAGCTGCTCGTTCGACGGCAGCAGTCGGGGCAGATGCAACACTTGCAATATATCTGGATGCAACGCTGGCATGGAGTCCACCTTTGGCTAGGAACTTTCCACACCAAGGAGGCCGCTGCTGTGGCATATGACCGTGCCGCTTTTAAAATTAGAGGGGCCAAGGCTCTGCTCAACTTTCCCCTCAATGCCACCGCCTACGCTGAGTATGTCTGAGACTGCGGTCATGTGGAGTTCAACAAGAGGCGTAGAAAAAATATTGAAATGGAAGCTCAGCAGCCACCGAGCACAGAGATTAAAAGGGATGTAAAAGATGAAAAGGAGGACGTTTTTGGGAAAATAGAAAAATTGAAGCCTCTTTCTGCGCTCCCTCTCTTCTTGTTGCCCTCCACCATTACCCATGGTCATGTAATTTCCACTCTTCTAAATTTTTTTTTCTTTTTTCATGTTCAGTTATTCTTTAAACGTGTTTTCGTGGATTGTGCATGGAAGGCAGATATTACCAGATAAACCTTGCAAGAAGGATGAAGCAATTACAACCTCGATTTTTTTTGCCACTTTTTTCTGAAGTTTCTTTGCCTTTGAAAAACACGACAGTGCAGCAATGTGATCAAATTTCAAATAATCAGGCATATTGTAGATGAATACGAAAAGTTCAATGGGCCCCGCCACGTAAAGTATGCTATGTTTTGCTCCAGCTCTACTAAGACGTACATTTTAACTCGGTTTAAATTTTCAGTAATATGAAATATTGTGTGTAGGATATAATATGTATAACAATTTTAAGGGAGGTGCTGCTTGGTTTCTCCACACTTAGTTTAGCTCTAAATTCCATCGATCCAAGTTTGTTATATACTTCATAGCATCTAATTTCCTTATTTGGCGGGTTACCCACTTTTATTATTTGGCGGATTTGTTCTCTAAATTGGCACCATTACCATATTCAAACTTTTTCTTACTTTGCTTAAAAAGAAATTAAGTAAATCAATTTATCTATTTGTCTAAAATATATTCTTTCCAATTTATTTTTGACAATTTTTTTTAATAAAATTATATAGATGTGAGATGCAAAATAGTTTCACCCAAAATTTTATTTTTGTCACTTTAAAAATTCTAAAAATAACATTTTCTAAATCTAAGAGTCCATATTTTGAAATATATATTTATATATATTTGATTTTTTTTTTTTAAATTCACTACAAGTAGATCATTATAATTAAACATAAGTTTAATTGAAATTTAAACTAGTATATATATCTTAAATATAATCTGTATAAAGTAGGTCAATATATTATTATTATTATTATTATTATTATTATTATTATTATATTATAATGACATTATTATCATCTTATATTATATTATTATTAATTATGTCGAAGACATTCCCTATTTGAAGAAAATCAAGCTAAAAGTTAAAATTGATGGTTTGTCTATGCTAAAAGGGATGCAAGATGATTCAAGTGTTATTGTTCGTTCATTTTTTCGTGCTCGCTTATGCATAGACTTGTTGATACACAACATTACATATAACTTTGAAATAAAATCCAACAAGCCCAACACATAGAAAGTACTACTCTTTTGAATACAAATCCAAGTCATAAGTGATAAAAATATTTGTTTCATAAAAGACTTATGTTGCATGTTCGAATACTTGAAACATCAAACTTGGAATGAAATCAAAATACCTTTAAAAACTAGTGCCAAATAATAAGTCTTTCCAAGCTGCAATTTTATTTTGACTTATCCTCTTGTATATTAATTAGTCTTTGAAAAAATCAAGCCTAGATGAGGAGGCTCAAGAATCAACATTAAAACAAGAAGACTCGAGTTCCAATAAAGGAATCTCTATCCTTCTCTCAATATCTATCTCCCTCTCCCTCTCCATATTCCCTCACCCTCCCCATCCTCTCTCTCTCTCTCTTTCTCATTCTATACATCTCTCCCTCTCCGCCTATTGCAAACATAAGATGAGCTTGTTGGTAATGGAAATTTATTATCATCTTAATTTAGCGGTTTTGTTTGTCATGTTTGGATCCCTATAAGTAGATGCATAGTTTATTTGAAGCTATCACTTCCCCATCGAGACCTTTGTTGCACAAACATCATTTTATAAATGGCCTACCAATTGACCTAATGTATTGCACAAATGTATGCAAAAAATAGACAAAAAATTTCCTAATTAACATTCCACACTACTTCGGCGTACCCATTGCAAACTAAGGTGCAATTGCTAGTTAATAGATTTATTTACAAATTAAAATTGGTTTTGTTTAAGCGTGCGTTTGTTTCCATCAATATTCATCTTTCTTGCGCCTAGAGTCTTGATTTATAATTCCCAACTGTCAAAGCATGCGAAGTGGATTTTATATTTTATTAATTTCTTCAAACCATTTTTAGCACTTATGTATATAAGATTATATTATTCGTCGACCTATTCAATAATACTTGGATCTCGATATTGAGATGTTTTCTTCTTCAAATTAATTTTGAGATGATGTTTATTGAAGAGAGAAGGCGATATTTTTACCTTAGAATAGTTTAAAGGAAATAATTTGCAGATTCTTAATCTTTTGATAATCATTAACGAATTGGGTTAAATATTCTAGTTTGATAAATATTGTATGAAAGTGGAAGTAGAATTATTATTAGTTGATGCAAGTACTATAAATCTTTCATATAGAACGAATTGTCATTATAGATTAATGCAGGATAATACTAATCACATGAAAGATCTGTACTTGAAGAAAGATTCTAGGTTACCTTATATTCCAACTTCTCTCGTTAATGTTTTGTTTATATTTCCTTTTAATTAAGTCATTACATTTAGGATTAGAATCCTTTTTCTTAAGGAAATGACAAAGAATTAGAATTGAAAGATATGGAAATTCTTGATAATGATAAATCCATTGTAGTTTTCTATTAATGTTTCATCTAGTAAATTTATTTGAGATTCTTTAATTGTTAAATTGATATGTATCATTGCATGGGTTGCGAATGTATTCATGATCATGATTAATTGATTGATTGTGTCTTGATTATTGAATGTTGATTCCTTTCAGAATTATTTTATAGTTGATGGGTAAATTCACTATGAAATTAGTTATTAGAATATAATTGTTAATATAGATAATTATGAGTTATTGTGTTAAGTGACCATTAAGTGAATTATGTGGAAATAATGTATTTCGTGGTTGTAGTGCTTAATTGGTTGTTTGCATTAAATATTGTGTTTGATTTTGGGATTGAGGTGATTTGGGTAATTGTTTAAAGTGAGAGTCATTTGTGCAAATTGTTAAGGTTAGCTTCCAGGGGCTTAGGAGGGAGTATTTTTGTATGTATGGTTCTTATGATTGTTTCATTTTGGAAGTGGTTTTGTTATGTTTGAGTTGTGTGAAAGAGGGTCAATGCTTTGCACTGTGTATAGATTCTTGTGATTGTGATATGTGTGCAAGAGGGTAAATGTCTTGCACTATGTTTTGGATTCATGTGATTAGGTTAAGTGTGCAATATGGTTAATGCCTTGATTGTTGTGTAAAGTTTACTAGTTGCAAGTAGGGAGAGTGGCTCTTAATGGGGGCCAAATCCCAAAGTGGTGACCAGGACAACCCATTAGAGAGTTTCTTAATCTAGTGATAACCTAAATAATGAATTAGGGGGGATGGGTAGTTTTCACATTAAACAAGATAATGGATTCCTCACCCATATCTATAGTGCTTGTTTAAGCTAAGGATGGGTTGAGAAGGATTGGGTGGCAAGCTCAACTTCTTTTTCTTCACAAAAGGAATGTTGGTTCCACATGTCTCACCCTATAGGGTGGGACCTAGTGAGAGGTATACCAGGACAACCATAGATAGGGGTCGGGGTCTAGTGAGAGACCGCCAAGACAACCCATGCCAGGACCATGCGATGATACTCTTTCCTATTTTAGTCTAGCATCCCCTAGTTGTATTTTCTCCTTTTGTTGTGTGTGTGCCTTTGGAAGTGATGTATGTGATGAAATTTTGTTAGTAGTGTTGTGTTGGAGCCATGTATAGCCCTTGTTTATGTTACCCTATTGTCTTCTTGACTATTTGTTTGTAGTGGAACCTTGTGTTATCTCCTAGCACCGAGGGTGGACCTTAGGGTCTCACATGGTTAGGAGGTTGGTGCTTTTTCCTCCATTGGGTATGTTTTCCGCATGTTCATGTGCATGGAGTTTGTACCTTATGTAGCAGATTCTAGTTCATGCTCTAGTTCAAGAGGACTATATTTCATGTATTTGTATTGGATTGTATCTCAGTTGTACCATTTATTGTAAATTGAGGTATTCTTCCCTCATGTACTCAGGGAAGCATTATTGTAAATAATGCAATGATGTAACAGATTTTGATGTACTCTCATATGTATTTGTTACATAAGAACTTTAATGATGTATATCTGATGACATGTTATAGAAATATATATAGTGTAGTGGTTTAAATGAACCTAGCTTGTTAGATAAATCATGATATCTTTATAGTTAATGAAATGATTCTAGTTCTTGATTAATAGATATGTTAGTAGCGTAGTCATGGAACGTTAAAGGACCTAGGATTAGATTATGTGTTATGTTATGTTATACATTCCACTGTTATTTCTAAAAAAAAAAGGTGTTTCGTTATTTTAAGTCATGTTTAGTGTTGTCCTCTGGGGTTCCTTGGTGGGGTGTTACATTCTGTAAGTACATATAAGTCTCATAACATGTAGACATGATAAATATATACATATTAAGTGTATAAGAATAAAGATCATGTATGTAAGCATCATGATATAAGAGCATACAACATCCAATATATGTAAAACATGTAAGATATGCCACTAATTGGGGAAAGCATGACATGAAATAGACAAAGAAAACATGTTAAAGATATTTAATAACTTATAACATAATATAGAATATGAAATGAGAATAAAAAATCAAGGAAACTCATAAGAAATAAGGCCAAATTAAATATATATATATATATATATATATATATATATATATATATATATATATATATATATATATATATATATATATATATATATATATATATATATATATATATGGTCAACACAAAGAGAGTGGTTATAAAGTACTCCTTAATTTTGCATCATCCTAAATTCATGTGAAGAAACACAAAATATAATGCAAACACAACACAATATAGAAATGACAAAGAACCAAAAAAAACATGTTCAAATCTGTTAGAGTAATAAGTTATTTTCACTTAATTAATTACATCATATTGGTTAATTAATTAAGTCACTTATCACTTTAGTTACTTAAGCTAAACTTAGGCACATTAATAATTAATTATTTATTAATTATTAAGTGTGCGCACTAGGGTTTCATATTAGGGTTATGCATACATTGTTTTTATAAAGAAATTTATCCCTTGTAATTTCTCAATTCCTGAATACAATTCATATGCACATTTTCATGCAAAGCTTTTCTTTTTATTGTTTTTCTCTTGTGGAAGGATTTTTCTGGTTTGCATGTCTGATCTTGGTTTCTAACATGGTATCAAAGCTTATAACTTTTTGCCACGATCTCTGATTTTCGCTATCTTTGTGGCGTTGGAAAGGTATTGAGGAGCTCTATGTTGCTATCCATGCACTTTTTTCTCTATTTGTCTCAGGTTGATTGTTATTCTAGATTTGGCCCAATGGGTGTTTTAGAGATTACTTGGATGTTTTGGCAGTTGGAAGGGTGAAACTTGAATCTTTGCACTTCATTTCAGTATCACACCATTCAATAATCTACTGTTGCTTCACAAATTCTAGGGTTGTTCTAGTTTGTGAGTTTTCCAGTGTTCCGTGGCATCGGGTTTGTTGTTGGTTTATCATGATTCCTTGAGTCAATCAATGATTCTCATCTGGTTTCAGTAGTAAACAAAAGTATCTTTCCTTGCTTGTCAGATTTAGGTTCCAGTGTTACTCCACAGTGTTCTTCCAGTGCTTCTTTTCAGCATGTCATCTCATTATAGGGGGGTTTTATCCCACTGGGTTTTCTTCTCTACCTCATTCTTGCATTTGTAAATGGGTACCTGATCAAGCCTTGTTGTTGGGACCCATATTTGCTTTCATGCATCTTTTCCTTAGTGTTTTAGCTACTTCCTAAGTTCATCTTAAGGGGGGGTGTTAGAGTAATAAGTTATTTTCACTTAAGTAATTACATCATAATGGTTAATTAATTAATTCACTTACCACTTTAGTTACTTAAGCTAGACTTAGGCACATTAATAATTAATTATTTATTAATTATTAAGTGTGCACACTGGGGTTTCATATTAGGGTTATGCATACATTGCTTTTATAAAGCAATTTATCCCTTGTAATTCTTTAATTCCTGAATACAATTCATAAGCACATCTTCATGCAAAGCTCTGCTTTTTATTGTTTTTCTTTTGTGGAAGGATTTTTCTGGTTTGCATGTCCAATCTTGGTTTCTAACAAAATCCACTTATGTCAATATGCACCACTTAAGATGTCTTTGCATCATCCACACTATAACTAAGATCATGAAAGAAACATGAAAATAGAACATAAAATAAATCACAAGGGAAATAACTTACCCAAGTATGTTGAAATCATCTATGTTGTCAAGAGGATGTACCTGAATTTAATCATACTCAATTATGTTGTTTCTCAAGTGGGATAGTATTTTAAGAATATGAGACCATGTGATGTGATAGTCAATTGATTTTGAAATATTAGCATGTGATATTGCATACAATCATGGTTTCAAAAAGTGAAATATTGCATGAAATCATATATAAACTCCATAAATCAATAGTTATTAGCATGGCATGAATCAAACCATAATAAATATTTACCAAAGTTTCTCCAAATCCATTCATTAGAACTGTCTCATCCTTAAAATATGCACATATTAAGAAAATATTTAATATATAAGTATACACTTTTGTGATGCCTATTTTTATAATCACCAAATAAATTACTCACAGAACTTCTAATAATATTAGCACTAAAATGTACAATCCAAAATACTATAATAAATATAATCATTTTCAATACATGTATTGATAACTATTTTTGTTAAAACCATGTAACCACTATTATAATAGCCAATTTCACTTAATACCAATCCTTTTTTGAGGTTAAAATTATGGGAAACTTATGACTGGTGTGACCTAAAACATGTGACAACCTTTGGCGTTGAAAGGTTGGTTACTTCTTAGATATGCAATCAACTCTCAATGACCATTTGTGAAGGAAAAGGAGGAAGTGCATAATGCATAAAGTAGATCCTAATATATGGGTGGTGATACACTAAGAGAAGATAAATTTTCCATGGAATAAGGTTTTAAACACATGTTTTTTTATGATTAAGAGATATAGGAGACATATATGCAAAAATGAGAGACAAGAAACAACAATTTTCAAAATAATTATTTTACACAAGGTCAAATTCTTCTCCAAGGAGATCAATAAAAACCTCAAACATATAGGGCAAGGATATATATCTAGAATTAAAATAATAGAGAAGAGATATTCTAGAAAAATAAGAAACAAAAACTAGAGAATTTCAATAATTAAAAAATTCACTTATAAAAAGGATAAATCAAGTAAGAATAAATAATAATTATATCAAGCCATCAAAGGCCTAGACATTACATAAATTTTTTTATTATAGGTTTGGATTTGTAAACCACTATGATAACAGAGCTATATTTTCACCCAAAAAAATAATTCTCTTTCTTTAGCTCATTTGTTATGATAACAGAGCTATATTTTCACCCAAAAAAAAAATTCTCTTTCTTTAGCTCATTTGTTACATTATAGTCTAGAACAAGAGAGAAGAGAGAAAAAAGTAGGAAATGATTTTGTAATAAATATTGTGACCTACATCAAAATTTTCAACAAAAGAATTTTCTACGTGTCCCAAGACATGTCCCAATTCTAGAGTTACACTATTGATTTTTCTATTAAATTATAATAAATTTTCTCAAGCATTGAATTCTCCACTAGAAAAGGTCACACCATCATATTTGAATTCATTAGGCATGATGGAAAATATTCCTTAGATTAGGATTGTGGAGAAATAGAGGAAATCTCTCTTCTTCAATATGTATGTATTTGTGTACAACACTAGAAGAATAATATATTGTATCAAGGTTGTATGAGTGTTGTACTTGAATATTTCTATAGGGATATTTAATGTTTCAAATTTGACTCAGGGGCTCAAAATATAATTTCAAATGATATGATGTGCACCCCAATAGGATCATGACCTAATGGGATGAATATATGGTGCTTACTATTCATGAAATCCACTAAATCCTCACATGCAATGCTATTTGAAAAGAAAATGGCATCAAGATCTCATAGACCATTGAATATATTCAATTATATGGTTAGTAGATGTTTACAATATTCTACCACTATTTTTCCTTTCAAAACCCACGAGCCATTAGATCAAGATACCAAAAGCAAGTGGAGAACTATACATATATGTTTTTTTTCCTTTCACTATCCATTAGAATTACCACATCACCTAGATGTACCAAATGGCACACTCACCTACTAATATGTCAAGAAAATTCTTCTTCAGATTGTGCAATCCATTTGATCAAGAGACCAATGGTCATCCTAAACCCAAGAGCATAAAAACTTTAAAAATGCTTCCAAATAGTAGGAGCACTCAATGAAGCACTACCAACATCATAAATTAGAAGTTCAATATACAAGAGGGAGATTGAAATTTTGAAGCAAGATCACTAAAGATTATCTAACAACTCATAGGGCATGAGACTAATGTTTTCCACTAACACATTTATTAAACCTACAAAGAAATAAAAAATCCATTCTAGTACACATCAAATAATAACTATATCCCCTAAATTTTCCTCATACAACTCTTGTTAGGTATTAAATTAAATGATGGATGGTTGGTGGAATCCTGAGTCATTAAGGATATAGAAATAAATCAACCTCCCATTAACCATTGGATCAAATAAATCCAATGGCCAAGAGAGGCCAATCCATTTAATAAATAGATAACTCCAAGTGCTCATAGTAGCTTAGACTATGGTTGATATGAATGGGAACTCATATATTAGTTGTGGCAAGGAAAATATGAACATTAACATAGTGAGGAAGAAACCATATAATGAAAGCATGAAATGAAGCCTTTAAAATATTTATTAGATTGATCATTAATATAGAGGGGTAATGATGGATCTCAACAAAGGCATATGGGACCTTTGGCTAAATCATGTTGATTAGGTTATCACTGTTAAGAAACAAGAAAAATATAGAGAATGAGAAAGGGGAAAATGGGGATGAAAGGAAATGGGAAGAATATTTTGAAAATAGAGCGCAAAAAAATTAACATTCATCAATTGAGGAGCATGATCATTATTATCACAATGATGTGATAAACATAACTTAAAGCATCATAATTATTAGGAGGATCCTCACTAGATAATAATCAAGGGGAAAATAATATGTATCCTCATTATTAGTTGTAATATTAGTATCAAATGAATCATAAACCATATATATGTATCCATGAAGTGAGGGTTAAAGCACTAGATCCATCATGAACTATAGCACCATCACATAAGGAAACACTATAATCAAGATGTAGTTGATCATTATGTTGATAATTTAATCCTTATTACAATCAACTAATAGAGAGGGATATTAGAATACCTTATATTATGTGATCAAATCCAAGTTTCTTTTTATAGGAATTTAATTAGCACAATAAGGTAACACATGATGAAATCATATACAAACCAAAAATACACATGAGGCATATATTTACATAAGAAAACCTTATAAGAAAAATCCCACCAACAAAAGGAAAAAATCATTATACTTACAACAAATAACATCCAATACAATAAGTCTCTCTTATAAAGTATCTAAATTTATAGACTACAGCATACAACCTCTAATTAGGTTTACCGCACTCATGAAATTTACATCCAACCATCATCAACACCTCATCCTATCCATTCAAGCAATTAGATATAGTCATTTACATAGAATATAAACCATCTAATTATCTAATTTCCATGTAGAATACTAATAGTCAAAAAACCAAAATGTGAGTTTACCATGATGTCAACATACTACACATTAAATAAAACATGAATTATCCACATGGATAATCACCACATATGATAAGTCATTTCCACTCACACTTGACTAAAAAAATTGATCATCTTCAGGGTAAGTGCACCAAGATGTGTTAGAGTTAGAAAGGCAGATATCTAACAATTAAATGCAGATTTAATTAAAAACAGAGAAACTAAAACGCACACAAAATAAATTATAACACAAAGAATTTAACGTGGTTCATCCAATCCAGGCTATATCCACCAAACCGCAACCATCCAATGATTTTATTATCCAATGCAAAACCTATTACAATCTTGCGAATAATCGCATTTTTTTCATTATCCTGTAACACCCATCCAAACCCCTTTTTATCAAGCTTAGAAGCTTCCAGATTTTGGGTTCTACAAAATCAGATTTTTCTTTTTTCATTGATTTTTCCCTTTTTCGGTTATGATGCAAAAAAGTAGGAAGAAAATTTTTCTCGAGGGCTACCGCTCCCGAATCCCCACCTGGGGCCCAGCCTCGGACCCCGGCAATAATACATGCTGGGGTGTACAGTACACCATGGCCTATACAGTATAGCATGATCAGTCGCCACATACCAACAATCTCCCACTTGGAAACTGATCAGGCTCCACACCACACACAATCTCCCACTTGGAGATTGATCCTAGACGACACTGCTGCAATTACAGCTCCCACTAGAAATAAGTACCTTGGACCTTGCTGCTCTGTTATACTTAAATTCAACCTTGAAGGCCAACCGAAGTTGAAGAGGAGCTCATCTTCTCCCTTGTCACCACCTTCATAAACATATCCGCTGGATTAACATCTGTATGTATCTTGTCTAGCTTGACCTGTCCATCCTCCAACACCGACCAAATGAAATGATATCTCAACTGTATGTGTTTTGTTTTAGAATGCAAGGAAAAATTATTTGCAAGATGTATAGCACTCTGGCTATCAGTAAACAAGTAATTTCCAGCCTGTTGTTTGCCTAACTCATCCATGAAAAGTTGCAGCCATATCATCTCCTTTGTCGCCTCTGTTGCAACAACATACTCTGCCTCTGTGGTGGATAAAGCAACCACCTTCTACAATCGAGAAATCCAACTCACTGTTGTCCCACCAATTGTAAATACATAACCTATGGTACTCTGCCTAGTATCTATATCCCCTGCCAAATCTGAGTCAACATAGCCTTTTAAATCAGTATTAGAGCCCCAAAACATAAAAATTATTGGATGTACCTCTCAAGTACCTAAGAATCCATTTTACCGTATTCCAATGCTCAACTCCAGGATGACTCAAATACCTGCTAACAACTCCTACGGCATGTGCAATATCCAGTCTCGTGCATACCATGGCATACATTAAACTTCCTACAGCTGAAGCATATGGTACCTTGGACATTTTTTCTTCCTCCTCTTGTGTCTTTGGACACATATCCTTAGTCAATTTAACATGACTAGGCAAAGGTTTGCTGACAGCTTTTGCATTCTCCATATGAAATCTCTGCAACACCTTTTCAACAAAATTAGCCTGAGATAAAAACAATTTTCTATTTTTCCTATCTCTACAAATTTTCATAACAAGGATTTGTTTTGTTGCCCCCAAATTCTTCATAGAAAAATATTTTGCTAACTGTTGTTTTAGCTCACTTATGTGATCCATGTTAGACCCTGCTACAAGCATGTCATCAACATATAAACAAAAAATAATGTAGCTGTCATTATCCAACCTCTTAAAATAAACACAATGGTCAGAATTACACCGACTGTAGCCTTGCTCAGCCATAAAACTATCAAATTTTAAGTACCATTGCCGAGGTGCTTGCTTCAAGCCATATAAACTTTTCTTGAATCTACACACTAGTTTCTTCTTACCTTTGACCTCAAATCCTTGTGGCTGGTCCATATATATTTCCTCTTCCAAATCACCATGGAGAAAGGCTATTTTAACATCTAGCTGTTCTAAATGCAAATCTTTAGCAGCCACAATACTTAAAACAATATGAATAGAAGTCATTTTAACAACTGGAGAAAAAATCTCATCAAAATCAATACCCTTTTTCTGTGCAAATCCCTTTACAAGTAATCTGGCTTTAAATCTCTTCTTACCTCCATCCTCCTCTTTCAGCCTATAAACCCATTTGTTTGGTAAAGCCTTTTTACCTACAGACAACTTGCATAATTCCCAAGTTTGGTTTTTCAACAAGGAGTCCATTTCTTCTTCCATTCCATGCTCCCACTGAACCTTGGTATCCACTTGCATAACTTCATCATAATATTCTGGTTCACCAACATCAGTTAAGAAAATAGTATACAAAGAGGGAGAGAATCTTTTTAGAGGTCTACTTATCCTTGAAGATCGTCTAATAGGAGTTTGTGGTATATGTTGTTGCTATTGTTGCCCAACATGAGGAACCACTGAAACATCATTGTTTGGAATATCATCCAACACTGCATAATCATTTTCTTTCTTCTCATGCTGCAGTAATAGATCTTTGTACAAAACTTTCTCATTGAATATGACATCCCTGCTTCTCACAATTTTCTGATTTTCAAAATCCCAAAGCCTATAACCAAATTAATCAATGCCATATCCAACAAATATACATTTATTTGATTTTACATCAAGGTTGGTTCTATTTTCAGAATCTACATGTGCAAATACTTCACAACCGAAGGTTTTGAGAAAATAATAACTCACCTTCTTACCTTTCCATGCTTCCTCTGGAATACCACAACCCAAAGGATTATAGGGACCTCTATTAATTAAATAAACAACAGTGTTTACAGTCTCTGCCCACATTTTTAAAGGCAACCCAACATGCAATCTCATAGTCCGTGCACGCTCCATTATTGTTCTATTCATGTGCTCAGCCACTCCATTTTCCTGTGGAGTCCTTGAAACCATTTTCTGCCTATGAATACCATTAGATGAACAATAATATTCAAAATATTTGCTGCAATACTCACCACCATTATCAGATCTGAGACATTTTATCTTTTTACCCATCTCATTCTCAACCAAGCTTCTCTATTTTTTAAAAGTTTCAAATACATCAGATTTATGCCTAAGGAAATAAATCCATACCTTCCTAGTTGCATCATCAATGAATGTAACATAATACAAAGAGCCACCGAGAGAAGATACCTAAGCTGGTCCCCATACATCCGTATGCACAAGCTCCAATTTCTCATCTTTCTTTTGCTTCCCATCCTTGAGAAAACTTACTCTCTTTTGTTTTCCATACACAACTTTCATAGAAATCCATATTAACACATTTTAGACCTGGTAAAACATTATTTGAATGAAGTACTTTAATACCTTTTGCACTCATATGCCCAAGTCTATTATGCCACAGTGTTGATTCAGAGTCCACATCAACTGTATGATCTTCTACCTGCTGAACTGTAGCAATTGTTCCTGAACATTGACCTTTTTCCATAAAAAATAAAGTAGAAGGAACAATATGACCTGTACAAAGATATAAGGTGCCTACTTTCACACCTTTTGCTACCACTAAGGCACCCTTTGTGACCTTCCAATTTTTATCACTAAATGTAACAACACAACCTTCATCATCTAGTTGCCCTGCTGAAATTAAATTTCCGCTTAACTTTGGAACATGCCTTACCTCACGTAGTAGCCAATGATTCTCATTCTGCAACTTAATCTTGATTCTTCCCTTTCCAACACCCAATGGTTTCATTATTCCTAAATAAAACCAAACAAAACTCTTGGACATAATCAAGAAAAATAACTTCTATGGGGGTAATGCCAGCCCCACCCAAATAATTCCAATAATCATCAAAGATTATCAAGGGAAATAATCAAAGCATCCTCATCAGATTTATTACTTACCATATTTTCCTCTTTATTGTCTTCCTTTTTGTCTCCTTTATTTTTTCGAGACCAACAATCTTTCTTTAAATGACTTGGCTTACCGCAATACCAACAATCCTTCTTATCTCTAGATTGGGACCTCTTGTCCTTTGATTTTCCTCATGACTTCCCACGCATTTCAAATTGTTTCCTCTCCTTTGTTCCGCCTGCTTTCTGCATTCAAAACACTACCTGATGTGGATGTTCCACTAGAGCTTTTCCTACGGATTTCCTCGTTCAAAATAACACCAACAACATCATCAAACTTCAATGTATTTGAACCAGAAATAGAATTGCTAACAGCCATTACCAAGCTATTCCAACTTTCAGGCAAAGAACACAGAATCAAAAGAGCCCTAACTTCTTCATCAAAGTTTACTTTTACATAAGTTAATTGACTGGTGACCATATTAAACTCATTTAAATGATCGGTAACTAACCCACCTTCTACCATTTTCATATTAAATAAACACTTCATAAGAAATATCTTATTCAAAGTGGAAGGCTTTTCATATAACTTTTCCAGTGGTTTCCATCAACCTTGAGTTGTCTTTTCTTTTGTAATATTGAACGCCAACCGCATTGTGCTGCATAAACTAATACTGCCAAGAGCCTTTTTATCCAAAATCTCTCATTCTCATCGACATTGTCAGCCTTTGGTTTTCCTCTTCCAATGGTCACTATAAATCCTTCTGATAGAGGTAGTCCTCCATCCACATCTTCCATAACTGATAGTTCTTCCCATTAAACTGGTCAACCTTCTTACCCTCATTTGCCATTACTCCCACTCAACCGTGAGACCTTCCTATAGATGATAATCGAAACACAAACCCTACTCTGAGCACCAATTTGTTAGGGTTAGAAATGGCAGATATCTAACAATTAAATGTAGATCTATGTAATAAACAGAGAAACTAAAACACACACAAAATAAATCATAACACAAAGAATTTAACTTGGTTCACCCAATCCGGGCTACATCCACTAAACCGGCAAAATATCCAATGATTTTATTATCCAAAGGTAAACCTATTTTCATAATCTTTATTAATAATCGGGTTTCTTTTCATTATCCTATGTTCCATTCAAACCCCTTTTATCAAGCTTAGAAGCTTCTAGATTCTTTTGGGTTCTACAAAATCGGATTTTTTTTTTTTGTTGATTTTTCCCTTTTTTGGTGATGACACGAAAAAGTAGGAAGAAAATTTTTCTCGGGGCCTGCCACCCGCGAAGCCCCACCCGAGGCCCGACCCAACCCCGAACCCTGACAAGAATACATGCCGGGGTGTACAGTATACCATGGCCTATACAGTATAGCATGATCAGTCGCCACATACCAACAAGATGGTTC
>VDFB02193867.1:309132086-309158140 GCA_007258455.2 Sequoia sempervirens
TAACTTTGACAATGCCCTTGTGACTTCAGTAATAAACTTAATTGACTTCAACAATCACTTGTAATTTTTAGTAGCAAGGGTGTGTAGTTGTCATCTTCAATATAACTTCACTCTTCAATGTTCAAACATATACATACTTAGAAAATAATCCAATGATCCAACTATCCAAAAATATTTAAAATACTTATCTATTTTAAAATCAACTCTAAAATAATATTTTTCAATTAAACACCCACATCTAAATGAATAAAATGCAATCCATACACGACATAAATCTTAACATCTCTATCATTATATTCTAGGGAAATAATAAAGATAATAATATTATAAACTCCACATCATTTATGATGGTAGTGTAACCATTAATAAAGCTATCCCAAGATCAACTACATAATGAGAAGGGAAGCAACTAACTATTTTCAAAATATTTTGAAGAATCATGTAGCAACTAACTATTTTCAAAGAATCATATAACCACAAATCAAAGGATTCTATGCATATTACCATTATTTATAAATTAATGGGATTTGATCCTATTATTAAGTAAAGAAATTTAGATTAAATTTTAATTGTTATAAAGAATTATGCTTTTTATATATGGGTGTAAATAGAAAAGTACAAGGATTGTGTGGTTGTACATTTTTTTAATGTGAGGATATTGATTAGCATGAGATGCTTCTTCTTATTGTTTTTGATAAAGTAAGCAACATTTACAGGGTGCTATACCCCTTACACGGAGAGCCCTCAGGGCCAAAAATTAGCTAGTTCAAAACATGACATGAACTAGAAAGAGCTTACAAACAGGAGCCACAAGGCTTGACATAATAAGCCAAACATGCCACACAGAACAATACCAGAACACAAACAACTGACATACAACATGTCGAAAGAAGTACTGGGACTAGACAACCCCAGAATATGGGGGGATAGATTTGACTCCCAAAACTCGAGGCCGCAGTTTGGGGAGTCCCTTCTTTTTTTTTCTACACAATAGACCAGGAAGGCTCAGAACCAAGGTCAATCAAGTGAGGCGAGATGAGCGGTTCATCCACAACCACAACGGACAAAGAGCCTCCACGTAGCGAAGCCGACAACGCAGAAGAGGAGTTAGGAGCATTCAGGGGATCAACAATAGTGTTCAGCGAGGGACGCGCTTCTTCTTATTGTTAAAATAGATTATATGAACATAATGTTGTTTGTAATTTCCTTCTATTAAAGTATACATGAAATAGATATCAAAAATATTTTGTTACATAAAGATCAACAATTTTATTATGAGAAGATTAATCTTGTTTCTTTTTTATTCAAATTCTATGATAATACATATATTACGTTAATGAAAATGCATTATATCATCATTATAGTAGTGGTGAAATCTTGATATTTCTATCAAATACACATTTTCATATTTTTTGTAATCTCAACCTAGTAAATATCTTGTACTTTGTAGTAAAATTTATGTAAAGAATTTAAGTCTAATAAATCTCATTATGATGTATGTTATAACAAATGTAATAGAATTTTTTAGAGATTGTTTGCTATTTTTTTTCTTAATACTATGAAATATTGAAGTTTAAAAATGTTTAGCAATAAATATTTCTAATAAATAAGATTTTATTATATTAATTTATAAACTTGACATAATATATAATATACTTATTAAAAAAAGATGGGTGAGCAAACAAATTTTAAAATAAAATTTAATTATACAATCATAAATTTAGATAACAAAAACAATAAACCTCACAAATGAAGAATCAAGATTTCCAAAATTATCTCGTAAAAAATACAAGGTGCTGTGAAGTTCCTACCAAATGCTGGTAGGACAGTTATGTACTTGCATTTTGAATATGTATTTGATTTTTAACAAAAAAAAAAAAACAAAGTATTTGTATTATCCGAATTGAATGCGAAGCCATTAAGATATAAGTTTAAATATCTATTTAGATTTTAAACCTATATGCTAATTAAACAATCCACAACCATTTATTCACTAACTATGGTGTAGTATAAACTCTAACAAAATCTAAATTTGTTTCCAAAATATAAAATAAAACATGAAGCAAAATTTAATCATTTCTTTGTCTATGACTCAAGACTTGTCTAGACGATGTAACTGAGTACTAAAGGAGTATTAACCAGGTTGGAGTCTAACCTTGGGAGCTATTGGTTCTACTATGATTTAAAGCATAGAAACATATAAAGGCATGTGTATTAACATGCCTAGAAAATGGGCCCATTTTTGTTACTCATGGTCAAGGGATCCTATAACCCTCATTGACCAATCCAAAAACCAAGATATAACTTGAGACTTATTACATTCTAAAAATGGCAAAGCATCTTTGAAAACCTTTTTACCATATTCCAATAAAGCCTAAGTCAAACATTCTCTTGTTTACATTCCATCTTCTTTAGTTCCAATACCAACAATTTGGTTTCTTCTATTACTTACTAAATTAATATTTCTAGGTATCAACATATATCCCACACATTTCAATACCCTGTCTAAACCTCTTGTATTAACCACAAAAGATTAGATCCATTTGAAACCCCTACAATTTTATATATTTAGCATCAGGATATGTCTCCCTAACCCCAACACAAATGAGATCAAAGGACTCTAGTTTTGACAGGAATCTATTAGCATAAGCATCAAATGTCGAGCTTAACATGACAAAAATTGTTGAAGACTTTGAAAAATTCCTACGAGTAGTAGTTATTAAATTATCTTAAAAACATTGTTCAAGGTTATATTGATATTCCAAGGGAATTGTAAGGTATGTGAAACTAGAAGCAAATTGAAGTATTTGATAAGTCCTTAAAAAAATATTAAAAACATTGAAAATCAAGAGGGGTTCTTACAAAAGGTTAACAAAACTGTACTTCTGAACAAAGATCTTATAAGCTTGAAGCAAGAAAATAATATTTTAAGCTCTTAAATAAAGTAAGTAACTAAAAATTAGAAGTCTTTGCTTCAGGTAAGGGTGTGCTTCCTTCCGAGAGCATTTCAGTGAGACCTAGCTCCAAGTTTGCAAGATATAGTTTTATAACCTACCACTCCAAGAAGGCCTTAGCCTCTTCAATAAGCAACATTATATCAGGCAGGTCATAGAAGCACATCTGATTAAAGTTTGGCATTTTCTCTTCTTGGAATCAAATAAACTTTTGCTAAATTCAACAATAAAATACAAATTTTTCCACAAATTTATTGTTGCTCCTGATTGGTATGTATGGACATGTGACATCTGAAATATGGAAACAATACAATTTCAAATTCCACTGTTTTGACCTTAGGAAAAAGGAATAATAGTTATACATATTTTATACTCAGAATAAATAATGCGATCGGATGATTATAGTCTCCATCCAATTTGATTGCTCATTTTCTTGTAAAAAAATACTAATTCAGGTCAGTGTTGAACATGTAGAATTGTAGGATGTATGATCAAGGAAGCAATCAAGCAATCTAAGTTTTTAGAGCATTGTAGAAATTCAACAAAAGTCTGAGAGTATTCATCAGAGGTCACAGTGCTATTCTCTTGTAGACATCTGTAAAAATGAAATAATTCAACTCATTACCCTGAACTCTATTTTAACTCCCATTTGACCCACTTTAGTCATTTGTGATCGCTAATATAATTTATTAGATAAATAATAGCAATGTGCTTAATCTAACTATAAATATAACCAAATTAGCTATACCAATTCCTTTCTAAATTTGGTTAGTCTTAATTCCTTCCTAAATTTTTTCACAGTCCCAAAGCCTCCTCTAATTTGTTATGTTCAAATTTAATTGCCTTCCCATAATTTGTTACAGTCCTTTTGGTTTTAATAGGATTATATCACTTGATATCGATTCTCTTGTTTATTTTCTTTTTAAAGTTTTTCATTGGTTGTAAGTAACTTGAGATGTCTGGATCCACATAGACCTTTGCTCTCTTTTGTAGAACCAACTACAAATTTAAGAAATCATGATCAACCTAACAACAACTGACATTCTGAATGAATGAGATTTTAATGACGTCCACGAGACCAAATAGTCTAAGTGACCAAGAGCCAAAACGCTAAAAGATTTTCAAATTCTTTTCAATGTTGGATCTTCTACTATGAATTTTGACTAGAAAACTGGCAATCTTGCTGATCCTTTCTCCCTCAAATAACTCATGCAATTTGTCAGTCTTTAAGCTGCCCTCATATTGAATATGGATATCCTCATAAGCCGTGCATTCCATGATAAAGTGCCTTTTGGTCTCCACCACCCCTTTACTACAAAATATGCAAATTCTATCCTCCCACACTTATGATGATTGTCAAGAATATGCCGTTGTTGGTATGGTAAGATTCCTCAAACATATCCATAACTTCTAAGATTGTTTCATAGAAAAAAACATGTTTCTATCATTAGACAATCAAATCAAACCCACATTTTATGGTGTAGGAAAAATATAAATAAGAATATAATAAACTGTCTCTAAATCAACAAGAGGTTTGCTAAGATGGTCCTTTTAGACTTAAATTTTCTGAAAAGGTATATTCTATAAAAATATTCCCAAATTTTGGTTTCAGAGCTCTTACCCATTGAGTTTTCTATCCATTTTCTGTATTTCAAGACGTTTTCTTGTAAATCAGTCAATGAAGCCGATGACAACATCCGAGGATTGTTTTCGCATCCATAAAGACATTTATCCATTGAACTTGTGCTTTTACTTTGTTAACTATAAATTGTTGATCACAAACAGTTTACATAAATTCTTATCGTTTTTGACAAGCCCATTCAGCATGAATAATGGCTTAATTTGCGTCATAATGAATATGGTTGAATATGGTCTTTGTCATATAAATATGTTCAAATTTATGTTCAGTATGAAGCCGATGACAACATCCGAGGATTGTTTTCGCATCCATAAAGACATTTATCCATTGAACTTGTGCTTTTACTTTGTTAACTATAAATTGTTGATCACAAACAGTTTACATAAATTCTTATCGTTTTTGACAAGCCCATTCAGCATGAATAATGGCTTAATTTGCGTCATAATGAATATGGTTGAATATGGTCTTTGTCATATAAATATGTTCAAATTTATGTTCAGTATTTCGAAAAATCTGTTTTTATCATTTAAATTTAAATTTTTTAGTCAATGAAATGGAGAAAAAATAATTTCTAAAATTTAAAAAGTTAAAAATCTTACATTTTCCTTTTAAAATTTTTAAATATAATGTATCAAAAGAAAATAATTAATTTTAATTGAGTGAAATTAAAATATTTAATCACTAGTTAAAAATTGTCCCTCAACTATAATTCCATGATATTAATTAATAACAATAATTTATTAATAAGACTTCAATTGTTGAGGACCCTGAGTTTTAAAACACCTTTCATTAATTTTATTTCCTATGTTACCATTATGATAGTGGAAGAATACTTAAAGAACACTTTATTTTAAATGATAGGATATACTAAAACTTCTTATCAACAAAGTCAGGATGGCCGAGTGGTCTAAGGCGCCAGACTCAAGTTCTGGTCCTCTAACGAGGGCGTGGGTTCAAACCCCACTTCTGACATAATATATGTACTTTAATTTTGTTTTTCTGTTTTATCTCTGACTTATCAGAAGAGTTCGATTTTGGTGATGATTCGTTTCAACTGTTCTTCGTAGCGGTCATGGCATCTTTTTGCTCCAGAACCATTTTTGACATGATGGCTTGTTTTACCCTTTTCAGCTATTTTCAGAAACATAAAAAAATTAAACATACACAGGTTAAAATCAACAGCCCGATCTTAGCTCAGTTGGTAGAGCGGAGGACTGTAGTGGGAAATTAAATCCCTTAGAAATCCTTAGGTCGCTGGTTCGATTCCGGCAGATCGGATCTACTCTTTTATCTATTTACTATGGCTCAAGTAAAATTTTGTAATTAACGTATTTCTGTATGTTTTTCATTCTTATCTACTTTTTTCTTTTATTTATTCTCCACGTTCAACTATCGTATAAATTGGTTTTCTCTTAGCATTTTTTTAAATTATTAGACGTATTATAAGGTGTAATGGTTTCAACTGTAAATTATAGTTTTAAGTAATATATATATGCAAGTTATAAACAAGGAGATGTAATAGAATAATGTATTATATATTTGTTGAAATATTTTGTAATATCTTTTATTTTAAGTTCAATCATCATTAATTTTATCACTTGTAGTTGATCTTGATTTTAGGTAGATAATTCTAGCATGCACTACTTTGTGATTCTTTTCATACAAATTTATTGTTTATTGTCGACTTGACTTTAGTATCACTTAATTAGTGACATAGCAATATATTTGTAAACTTTTTTGTAAATACATAAAATTCATGTGATAGTAACATCAATTTGAGAAGTAAACATTGCACAATATATTTACACACATCCCCAAAATCAGACAAACAACCACAACAAAATTATCACTTGTAAGTCCCTAAGGCCTTAAAATTTTCCACACAAACTTGCATTTGACCTAGCCACTAGTACCGCTCCTTCATTAAGCCACATTTTACTCATCCTAAATTATTTGAATGCCTAATAATTGAGTTTTCAAATTCTACTATAGATATATGATGTAAATGTTATTTGACAAGCATTAAGGTCTTCTAATTCCATGGTATACCCATGCAAATGCTTGGCTATAAAGTATATCAAATCTTGTCTATTTTTCCTAGACATTGAGGATTTTGTGTTCCAAAAATAAGATGATAACCAATAAACAACATATAAATCATAAACTTGTTCCTACTATGTAAATATAAGAAGATATTATTATGGGAGTAAGAAAACTCATCCCTTCATTCTTGGGGTACTAATCCCTATATCTGATGGAAGATTGAAAGGATAAACAAGTTAAAATTAAAGATCTAAGTAAAGGAAAAAGGAATAGAGTAATGTAAGAATTATCATACCTTAAATGAGGAAGGCTTTAGGAAAAGCTCCAAGGACGGGCTAGAACATTCCTTTGACAATAATAGGTCCCAACATGGGGAACAATAGCTCCCTTCTATCATAAAAACTCCATGATAAAGTACTCTTGCTAGAAGCCTAACATCAAGTCTCTCCCCTTTCATCTAATGTTAACCATTTGTAGTATTTCAAGAGACAAGCTCGATTCATGTCAACATGTTTATAAATGTTTCTCCTCTCAAACTAATTTCTTGAATGCCCTATTTATAAAGCAAGGTAGGTTTATCAACAACTTATTTTAGTATATAGATCAGGGCCATATGTTATCACATTACAAGGCATCTCATCTTCATAGTTATTAGAACAAGATTGCATTCCTCACTAAAGTTGTGACTTAATGTATTGGTGGGCTTGCAAATGCAATAGGGGAGAAATAAAAATATTTTTGAACGTGGCAAAATATTTTTCTGGCTTGGAATTTTTTAAGAACATGAGGTCTAAGAAAAAATTTCCTTTATAAATTTAGAGATCTCAAAAGTCATTAGATTAAGACTCTTGACAATTAGTCGACCGACAATAGCATTCTTTGAGGTTTGACCAATAGTAGGAAGCAGGGAAAAAAATGTTGGCCATTGGAACCAAGGAAACCAAGGAAACAAGATGAACTAATAAGGCATGATAACTAAACATGCGAACTCTAAGACCTTATGACCATAGCACAAACTCATGATATAAACATTAAGACAATATATTCAATCTATATGACCAATGAATATATAAAGTCATGGGATAGTAGGACACATATTGCATATCATACCAATAAAATAAGAGTAATAGAATGTATATGACCAATATATAAAATGAAAAGTTTCTTGGATGAAGTAGATGAGTACAAGGAGTAATAACATGCGAAGTATTAGAATGGTCAATCCCAATAGTATCATATCATCATAAACAAGGTTACCAATTGTATCTAAGGGAAAAAGATAAACTCACTTGGCAATTTTAGTTAAAAATCTCTAGTTTTTCCACTCTCATCCTTAACTTATCCAAATAAAATCTCTAGATCATCTATATATGATTGTTAGGATTGGACATAATCTGAATGCATAATATAACCTTCTACTAAGTGAAACCAAATTAGCACAATAGAAATTTCTATCATATACAAATGAGAACTTGTGTAAATATACAATGTGATTTTTGCATATAGGAAAGGATGAGAAGGTAGGATACAATGATTGATTGCCCATTAAAATGTGCAACACTTGTGAGTTCACTTGACAGGTGTGTGAGAAAGTGGTGAGTATGCATGCGATAGGTGTCTCACAAAGTGAGGACACATGTTTCATCACATGAGATGAGAAAAAACTCTAAAATTTCCTAAGTGAAGATTCAAGCAATGTGAATAGGTCAACCTAGAAAGTGAGATTAACTAACTAGTTATGTAATGACCCTATTTAAAAGTGTGTGAGCAACTGGTAAGTATGTATGCAATAGGTGTCTCATAAAGTGGGGACACATGTATCAACCACATGAGGTGAGACAAAACTCTAAAAGTCCCTAAGTGGAGACATAACCAATGTGAATAGGTCAACTTAGAAAGTGAGATTAACTAAGTAGTTATGTAATGACCCTAAATACACTAACACCCCCCCTTAGGTGAAACTTAGGGATAAATGCGAACAAAATGATAATGGGTCTTGGATACTAGCCATGTTAGGTACTCATGTACAATGCAATCTCTCATAAAGTGGAGAAAAGGAGAAAACTCATTGGGAACAACTCTTCACTAAAAAAGAGATGATATAATAAAAATATACAACGAATGTTCCATCCATAGGAGAGAAAAGAGAGATTATATATCCCCCCATGATATGATGAACTCTCTGAATGTTGCTCAAATACTCCATGTGATGTCCCACTAGAAAGAATCCTTAGATGCTCTTTGTGAAGTGCCTTTGAACTTTGATTTAACAACAGGTGATTGTGGAGGAGATGAACTATCCATACTAGATGTAGGAGAATGAACATGTGAGAAAAAATAATCAAGAGCAAAGTGGGAGAAGGTGTAAACACAAGAGAAATGATCAACCTCACCAAATGCAACAACCTCTCTACTTTGTGAATCTCAAAGAGTCGCTGAAGTGGATGTGAACTCAACTATCTTCCTTGAGTATGTGAGGTGATAGATGTAAAGAAGATTGCTGGCCAATTTATGAACAAATTTGAAAATGGAGGTAATTATGTAGCTTAAAACTTGTAAAACTATAAGATTGTAGATCTAATTAAGTGTTCTTTGTTACAATTTTTGTGTATGATTATCTTGTTTAGATCAATTTTACCAATTGTAGAAGAGACAAAAGATTGTAGAAGAATGAGACAAGAAGATAGAAGTGACACAACATATACTGGAGAAACCCTTTTGGGAAAAACTCCACCACCAGAATCAATAGTGCTTGTATTATTTAACCTTAGAACAAGATTACAATAATACTGTATCAATCCTTTGCTTGATATGCTTCCTTGCCTTCAACAATCCTTCTTCACAACCTGCAAATAAACTCTGATAAAACTCTCTTCAACTTGCTACAATTAATAGACAATAATGAGCATGTAAACTCCAAAGAGTTGTCAATTACAAGAGCACAAAGCTCCTCTCAAAAACCTATGCCTATTTTGTGCAAGTAGAGTTCCATCATGTAACATGAAGTCAAAACCAAAGTCTCCTCAATTTAGGCACCCCAAATTGAATACTTAACATCTTCAAGCTTCTCCTCAAAGTTGGCGCCCAAGAATGGTCCCACTTAACTGAGCCTTGTAAATATCTTCTCATGCAAAAGGTGTTAACTCAAGTATGCCAACTTGGGTGCCCAAGGTGGGTTCAAGTCAATCTTAGTTAACTAAACATATCTCTCCACCAATTCATGCAAACATTATGCATGATTGATCATCCCCACTTAACTGAATGTATCCACCTGTTATCTATCATGCAACTGAAGTCATTAGTCATGCAACTCAAGTCAATTGAATTCAACTAGCAATCAACTAAAAATAACTACATGCAATTGAAGATAATTGAACCATAGCTGAACTAAACTGAATTGAACTAAACTCCACTCATGTAAATATCAATCCCTAACTTGTAGGATCTTTACATGCATTATTGAAGTGTTATCTATTCTCCAAACATCTTCCAAGCTTCTCCTCAAAGTTGGCGCCCAAGAATGGGCCACTTAACTCAAGCCTAGTAAATATCTTCTCATGTAAAGGTGTTAACTCAAAGATGCCAACTTGGGCCCAAGGTGGGTCCAAGTCAATATTTTTAATTGAAACATATATGTCCATCAATTCATGCAAACATTATGCATGATTGATCATCCCCACTTAACTGAATGTATCCACTTATTATCTGTCATGCAACTAAAGTCATTAGTCATGTAACTAAAGTCAACTGAAGTCAACTAGCATTCAACTAAAACTAACTACATGCAACTAAAGATAACTGAACCATAATTGAACTGAACTGAACTGAACTGAATTGAACTCCACTCATGTAAATATCAATCCATAACTTGTAGGGTCTTTACGTGCATTATTGAAGTGCTATCTATTCTCTAAACATCTTCCAAGCTTCTCCTCAAAGTTGGCACCCAAGAATGGGCCACTTAACTCAACCTTGTAAATATCTTCTCATGCAAAAGGTGTTAACTCAAAGATGCCAACTTGGGCACCCAAGGTGGGTCCAAGTCAATCTTTGTTAACTAAAACATATCTCTCCATCAATTCATGCAAACATTATACATGATTGATCATCCCCACTTAACTGAATGTATCCACCTATTATCTGTCATGCAACTAAAGTCATTAGTCATGCAACTCAAGTCAACTGAAGTCAACTAGCATTCAACTCAAACTAACTACATGCAACTGAAGATAATTGAACCATAATTGGGAATGAACTAAACTAACTCCACTCATGCAAATATCAATCCCTAACTTGTAGGATCTTTACATGCATTATTGAAGTGTTATCTATTCTCCAAACATCTTCCAAGCTTCTCCTCAAAGTTGGCACCCAAGAATGGGTCCACTTAACTCAGCCTTGTAAATATCTTCTCATGCAAAGGTGTTAACTCAAAGATGCCAACTTAGGTGCCCAAGGTGGGTCCAAGTCAATCTTTGTTAACTAAAACATATTTTCCATCCAATTCATGCAAACATTATGCATGATTGATCATCCCCACTTAACTGAAATGTATCCACCTATTATTTGTCATGCAATGAAGTCATTAGTCATGCAACTCAAGTCAATCAAGTCAACTAGCACTCAAACTCAAACTAACTACATGCAACTTAAGATGGCTGAATTGAATTGAACTCAACTCCACTCATGTAAATATCAATCCCCTAACTTGTAATATCTTTACATGCATTCTTGAAGAGTTATCTATTCTCTAAATTAACTTAAGTAGGGTGGGTTTCACCTTCCATGGTGCCCCACGTGATCCTATTTTTGTAGGATCTATTTTGGGCATCCCACATGTTCCTATCATTTAGGAATAATTACAAATGTCAATTTACATGTTCATTTCATTCGAATTTAATCTCTTTCTAATCCTAGTGTTGGGGAACACTTTCCAAGGACTTAGGAGATACATGAAATATGTTTAGGATTGCAATTAAATGGCATCCTATTCCCAACACAAACAAGATGTCAGTGATATATCCATTTCCAATGCCAATAGTTCCTATCCCATAAAAAATCATATAATATTTGTAAGCTATCAATATTTGGATGTATCAATAGGGTATATTGCTCAAAATTTTTTGGGTAAGGATACATGTGATGGGAAGACCTAGAGTCAAGAATCCATCAATCTATCTCAAAGACTATAGATTCCATAAGTGCTTTTCCCTCAAATTTATCATTTTCCTTAGAATTTTTAGATTTGATGAAGACTCTATGATGGATGTAGATACCTTATTTTTCTCAAGAAGATGCATGAGATGGTGAATTTGTTTATTCATACACTTATACTCATCATGTCCAAGTTTCTTGCAATATGCACACTTCAATTATTTCTCTTAGGTTTCCCTTGATTAGAAGACAATTTTGTGTGATTTGGAGATTTCTTATCATCTTTTTTTCCCTTGTCCTTTTGTTTCTCCCATTTTTTGAATCCTTATGGTTTCCATTTCCTACAATGAGGGGTTGAGGCTTATATGACTTCAAAGTGCCCATCGAGATTAAATTATCTTGCTCTCTTGTCAAATATGTAATGAAGTCATCTAAAGATGAAATTTTCCACTTATCTATAAGAATCCTTTTGGTAGTATAGAAGGTTGAAACATGCATAATATTCAGGACTTAACTTGGAAAGACTAGAAAGCATGAGTTGATCTTTTTTTTTGTCCTACATTCTTTTAATTGCAACCTTAATGTGTTAAATTTTGTGAAACAGTCCTCCAAAGTGTCAAAATTGTTGCGACACAAACTTACAAGTTCTTTTTCTAGCTCATGACTTCTTAGTTTTTCAACCATCCCAAAAAGTTTGTTTAAGGCTATCAAAACTTCATTACGTGTTTTCAAGGCCTCTACATAGAATATAAGTTTTGGAGATAGACTAAGACAATAATTTGAAGGCTTGGTCACACATGTTAAACCATTTTTCCTTATATTTTACAACATCAGGTTCTTTTTTTGTTCCCGTAGTTACCCTATATAACCCTTTATTCTTTAGTATAAGGGAAATGGTTGGTTTCTATTCATGATAATTAAAGGGTGTGAGAGGATTAATGATTTTATTAGACTCCATGCTTAGTATATTTGTTGCAGAATTTGATGTGCAAAAATAAAATACTTGTAAGGTAAATATAGAAGTTTTCAAGACATAACTCATGGAAGTGCTTAAAGGCACAACTCAAGACACCCCCTGATGTTATTATAACCAATTTAATGCCCCAAGAATGACATAAAAGAAAAATCACAATATTATTAAGCCTAAATGCTAAAACAAACCATTTATAATGCACATTTATTTTTACAAGATTGAACTATTCAAAACTTAAATGTTGAAACCTGATTAATTCCTAGTAATTTTCTATGCAAAGAATTTAATATAATATCCAATTCCCAGATTCAATAGTTTTGGAATTAAATTGAATATAATGAATAAAACAATAATTGCATTCAATTGTAGAGAATAAATTATTAATTTGCACTTTATTACAGAGTAAATATAAAATGATTTAAAACAATTTTATTCCTTAGATAATTAATCATGCATCAATAAATACTTATCTTTTTGGAATGTGCAGATAGACCCAACGATTGCTTGGAGTGGATTTTGGATTTAGTATCTTCCGTCCATGAGCAATCTAGGAGGAACATGTTCTTATCCAGAACCAAACCAGATGCCTCTCAAGCATCTACATAGCATGCTCCAGAGTACAAGTACTCAACATGCACAATAGCCCTGGCCAGGACAATCCCGGGTGCACTCTATACCCCAAGTTGGACACACTTTGTGTGCCCCCTTCTCCAATGCCCACTTGAAAATTTTATTTATGGAATTTTGATAACTGTGGTGAAAGTTATTCCCCTTCAAAATTTACTTACAATGAGTGACTTTGAAGGTCAAAAATATGTGCAAACTACAACAATTTTAAAACCTCTCCATGCCACTTTGTTGGTGGAACCAAATTATCATCGACTATTCAAACTTTAAAAAAGACCCCTAGTTTGCAAATAATAGAAAAAAGAACATGACCTCACTTTTTACAAGCATTTGATGGTTCATCAAAATCACTACCTTAATTTTGATGGCTTGTGACAGTTTTTTAAACAAAACGTCTATTGCATGGATGTGGGAGCTCAAAGAAATATTGTGGCCATGCAGGAGAGAGATTATGACATTGACCAAGTCTATTGGAGAAGTTTGAGGCATGTAGAGTGAACATAAGCTATGTGTGGTTTAGTCTTGAGTTGTACCAAAAACCCAAAGATTGATTCATATAGATTAGAGACATGTAAAAATTGTGGAACACTTGGTGAGAGTGAATCCCATACAACAAAAGATATGTGGAGGTTGCATGGGGGTCCATGTTGAAGAGTGGATCCTCCAATGTGACCATTGAGAGGCCCTATTCCAAAGCACCAAAGTGTAATGGTTATGTTATTTTCTTTGTTGTAGTGGTGTGTTGAATGGGGAAAAATATGATAGCACCCCTATAAAATATGCCACTTCAAAATGCTTCCAATCTTGATTATAGACTCTTTGGATAGGCACCATGGAGGTGCTCTTGGAAGCTCTAAAACTTTTCTCCCACATTTTGTTATGACTTTGAGACCATTGAGAGTGTTAGGAAAAAGAAAGTGTCTCAACCTTTTATTATTCTTAGCATGTTTAATTATTTAATGTTGAAATTATATTTGATAATTATCCCATGTTGCTTTGAGAGTTACAACTTGCATTTTCTATTTTTAAGGATTCAAGTTGGAAGTTAACATTTACATGTAGAGTTATGCATGAATGCAATTTATATTTTATGTTGAGTTTACATGGAATTTGAGCTTTGGAGGTGTAGTCATATTTTGGTAGGTGCAAGTTTTGCATGTACAGGTTTAGTGATAATTGATAGTTGCAATATTGCATGTGGTGACATGTGGAAACTTACCGTTATGCACGTGTAGTGGTTTCACTTTCCATGTTGTATCTTTAGCCTTTGGCATTCAATTTTAGAATTATCTAATTAGTGTACTATAAGATCTTACATATTGAGCACTTATAATTTGGAGTTGTAAGTTGTATTGTTGAAGTACGATTATGCTGCCAAAATTAATCCAAAATCAAGAAGTGTGAAGACACATGCAAGAGCATAGATTTTCAATTAATCATAACTTGTTTATCATTGCTAAATAATATAATTGATTTGTGTTTTGGAGTGTGGGTTTTTTCTCTCGAAAGGGTTTTCCCCACATAAATTATGTGTTATGTTTTTCATTGTTTTATCTATTTATGATATGTATGTGCATCTAAATATATAACTATAAAGGTGTTTGAGAAATTTTTTCAACTCTCTCATGCTTAGATTGGTTTAGGAAGCCTATTATACACACTCGACTTACTTTCAATTGGTGTCAGGGCCTAACCAACATTGACTCCATTGTTGGGTTGAAGGATTTTTTGAGCTAATTTATGTTTTAGTGGTAGTTTTGTAGAAGAATATTTTATGACCTTGTTGCAAGCAAAATATGGTAAGAAAATCCAGTAGAATCAAAATGGAGAAGTTTAATGGTGAGAACTTCAAGCTATGGGAGTTGAAGATGGAGAATATGCTCATGGATAGAGATCTATGGGCTGCAACATCCAATACAAAACCAACTAGCACAACCAAGGAAGAGTGGGATCTGATGGATCAAAAAGCCAAGCATTTGATAAGACTTTGTTTGGATGATTTTGTGCTCCTAAAAATCCATGAAGAGAAGACTACAAAATCCATTTGGAAGAACTTAGAGATGTTTATTAGGCCAAATCCTTGGTAAACAAGTTATTCTTATGGAAGAATTTATATTCTTTGAAGATGGAAGATGAAGGGTCTGTAGCAGATCACTTGAATTCTTTTAACATGTTGATAGCACAATTGGGTTCTATTGGCGACAAAATTGAAGACCAGGATTGTTGCATTCTTTTGTTATGTTCTTTAATAGACTCATGGGATCACCTAGTAATGGCCATTGGGAGTACTACCACTAGTTTCAAGATGGATGAGGTGGTTGCATTGCTATTATTTGAAGAGATGTAGAGAAAATATTCTAATATGGATAAGGAGGCTCTTTCTATTCATGGAGAATATAAAAAAGAAAGGAAAGAAAAAATATAAGTTGAAACCCAAATCTTTAGGGAGATTTAAGTCTTTTGGCAATTCCAAGACAAAATGTTGGAATTATGAAAAAATTGGTCATTTCCACAAAGAGTGCAAGGAGGAAAAGAAAAAGAAAGGTAAAAATAATTTCTCACTTTGACTAACAAATACTCTCAAGATGATGCATATGCTTTTTGTCGCAACCTTGGAAACCCATGCATCAAAATATGTGTTGTTAATATACTTAGGTTCTTGTTTCCACATGACCTTGCACAAGGGTTGGTTCTCAAAGTATGTAGAATATGATGGTGGGAAGGTTTATCTAGGTGATGAATCTCATCTGAATATTTTTGGCCATGGTAGAGTCAAGATAAAATTACCTAATGGTACAGTGAAGGGGATTGATGGTGTCTTGCATATCCTAGGTTTGGCATAGAACCTACTCTAAGTGAGTGAATTTAATGATTTCAGTGTGCAAGTTGTTTTCTCAAATGGAGGATGTAAGATGACGACATGAACTATGGTGTTAGATAAGGGTGAACTTAGATTGACATATTGTACAAGCTAGATGCATGCATAGTTTAGTGTAATAGTTCTTTTGACAAATCACAAAGACCTTTGGATTCTTCATCCTCACCATTAGATCAAGAAGAGAAGAATTCTATAACATATAGATCTAATTTTCATGCACTTTGGACACCTAAGGGTGCTCATTCCTTGGAAATTAAGATTCCTATAGAAAAGACAATGTTGTGGCACTAACCACTTGGTCACATAGGTGAGAAGGGTCTTAGATCCCTAAAATCTAAGAGCATTGTTGAAGGCATTGATGATTGTAATATTGATTTCAACTTTTGTGAACATTGTGTATATGGAAAGCAACACTGTGTTTCTTTTTATTTTAGTTCACATAAGTCTTCTGGGGTGTTGGACTATGTGCGTGAAAATGTGTTTGGTCATGTGAATGTTCCTCCATTATCTAGATCTTTGTACTTTGTCTCATCATAGATGATTACAATAGAAGGAATTTTTTTTATTTTCTTAGAAGTAAAGATGAAGTCTTTAGTTTATTTAAGGAGTTTAAGAATCTTATTGAAAATTAGACTAGTAGAAAGATTAAGTGTTTGAGGTTTGGAAATGGCAATGAGTTTTATTCAAAAAAATTCGACAAGTTCTGTAAAGAGAATGTGATTGAGAGACATAATACAACTTCATACACTCTACAACAAAATGGAGTTGTAGAGAGGATAAACATGACAGTGATGGAGAGGGTTAGGAGTATGTTGAGTGGTGTTGTCCTTGAGCAGAAGTTCTGGGCTGAAGTTGTAGCCACTACATGTTATTTAATCAAAAAATCTCATTTATTGGTGCTTGTTGATAAGAAACCCATGGAGGTGTTGTCTGGTAAAAATATTTCGATGAGACACCTTAGAGTATTTGGTTGTGAAGCTTATGCTCATATTCTAATAAAAAAGAGGTCTAAGTTAGAGTACAAGGCAATTAAATGTATCTTCATCAGCTATGGTGTCGATGTGAAGAGGTACAAGCATTGTGATCTAGTGGCCCAAAAGGTTCTCTATAGTAGAAGTGTGATTTTTTGAGAGATGAAACTTTCCACTATTGAGCTACAACCAAAGAAAGAGGAGAAACAAAAGGAGGTAGTTCATATTCAACCTACTTTTATGAAAGAACTACATAATCCTATTTGACTTGATGATGAGGAGAGTATAATAATCTCTAAATTTTTTGAAGAAGAAGAACCTCAACCTTAGTAATTCAGGAGGTCTACTAGAGATAGGAAACAACCTAATAGGTTTGGGTATTCACTGAAAGGTTTGGTTATTCATTGTTGGATTCTAGTTACATTTTTTCTTTGATTGCTAACACTGATAAGCCTAGGACTATTAGAGAGGCTATGGGTATGAGTGATGTAGATTCTTGGATGAAAGCCATGGATGCAGAAATTGATGCTTTAAAGAAACAATGATACTTGGCATTTGGTAACCTTGCATAATGGACATAAACTTGTTGGTTGTAAATGGGTTTTCAAGAAGAAATGTGGTCTGGATGGAAGTATTGATAAGCATAAGGAATAGTTGGTCGTTAAAGGGTATTCTTAGGTGGAGGGAATTGACTATGGTGGGATTTTCTCTCTTGTTGTGAAGTTGACATCTATTCAGTTTCTATTATCACTAGCAACAACGTATGATCTAGCAATGGAATAGATGGATGTGAAGACACCGTTCCTTCATGGTGACCTAGAGGAAGAAATTTATGTCTCAACCAGAGCATTTTGTGGTTAAAGGTAAAAAAAATTTGGTATGCAAGTTGAAAAACTATTTTTATGGTCTTAAGAAATATCCTAGGATGTGGTACCAGAAATTTGACACCTATGTGTTCTCTTTGGAATTTTTGATATCTAAATATGACCATTGTGTTTATTACAAATCTCATAATGATTGCATTCTCATAATTTCATTATACGTAGATACTATGTTATTTTTTGGGAATGGTAAAAGTTTGATTTCAAATTTGAAGTCTCAATTGTTAGCACAATTTGAGATGAAGGATCTAGGTGAAGTGAGGTATATTCTATGGATGGAGATCGGAAGATATAGAACTAACATAAAACTTTGTTTAAGCCAAAGAAAGTATGTGAATTTAGTGTCAGAGAGATTAAACATGACAACTTGTAGACAATTATTTGTTCTTGTAATGCAGAGGATGAAGCATTGTATGGAGGATTGTCCAAAATATCCTATTGGGATGGAGGACTTGACTAGAGTACTATATGTGAATCCTATTTGAGAAGTGTATCATCATTGTAATCATGGTTTATACAACTCATCCTTTTGTAATAGTTTTGACTAAGCACAATTATGAGTAATGGAAAAAAGGCCTAATAACAAATTGTAGGTGGCTAAATATTTTTCCTCATCTTTATGGACTCACTCCTAAAATAGAAAAACATATAAGAAAAATGTTTGGGGTAATAGAAATGATCATATCATAGAATTGATTGGTTCTAGTTTCAGTACAAGCATCCTCAGAGAGACCTATCATAATATATTCTCATTAATTTCATGCCCTCGTATAGTTTGGACCAAAGTTTGTGAGATTTTTGGAGATCCACACAATCCTCCATTCCTAGATGATCCTGCTTCAAATTGCCTCATTCCACTTCATGTTGTTGACAATATACCCTTTGATGATATGACCTTAGAGGATTTTGAATATAATGTAGAACTTGAGCATTTTGATGATATAAAGACTTCTCCTGCAACTCCTACTTCTCTAATTGAGTTCGCACATTCATCTTCTATTGATGATTCATTGAGTACTTTTGGTGAGTCATTGCAATAGGTATCTATTTGTCTTCTTGATTGGGATTCCTATTTATTAGACATTACATCTTTGTTTGAGGAGTCTCACATTTTATATTTGGAAGACCAATATGAGGGTTTATCTCTCTTATTTTATGATAGTCATGGATCAACTATTGTCATGTCATCTTTGTCTTTGGAGTTATTTTAAGATCAATTTCCATTTGTTCTTGGTTTGTTGCAATTTGTTGTGATTGGGAATGTACTTGATTGGATTGTGGCATCATCATCATCATCCAAGAACTTGGCAACACATGAGCATATTTCAGAGGCACAATATATGGATTCCTCTTCCTACCAATTCCTATTTGGAATGGGAAGCAATACTGCATTTATACTTGGTGTATCTTCTTCCCAAGGGGAGAAACATTGTTTGTAGGCATTGGATTATGTTTTGTCTTCAAATATTAATCATTTTTGCAGGAGATTACACATTGTGGGGGGATATCTTGTCTCTCTTTTTCCCTCTTATGTAGGGGTCATTGATTGTATATACATTATAAATGTAGTCCTTGGGGGTATCATTGAGTCCTCCATACATCATATTTTTTTTGTCTTTTCTCTCTTTTGTAGAGGAGTTTTGTCCCATTGGGTTTTGTCCTTTTCTCTATTTGTGAGAGATTGCATTTGATTTGTAAATGGGTACCTAACATGGCCTCGTAGTTGGGACCCATAATCTTCATATTATCTTTGCATGGTTTGCATTATAATATTATCTCTAAGTTGCACTTAAGGGGGGTGTTAGTGTTCAAATAAATGTCTTGTACCTAGTAAATTAACTTACTAGGGACTTAGGGGACATATTCACATGTTTACTTAGGATTATAAGATTCCTTCTAGAAGTCTTATTTTTCACTTCTAGATCTTATCTTATCCTAGGTTGTTATGAGTTAGTTGTCTCATGTGATATGATTAAGACAATTGGCATGATCTTGTCTAATCCTATCTCTCACCTTACCTTTATAAGCAAGTCATCTTATGTACATTTGCATATTCAACCATATCCAATATTGCATTGTTGAAGCAAGTATTCTTGCCATTCTCTCTCTTGTGGAAGATATTTTGGTCTAGTAATTATTCTCGGGGGTGTTGAGGAGTCACCTTTAACTCCTACAACACCTAGGTAGTTGTTATTTTATCTTTTAGTGGGATGTATTTGTCCTCTTATGGAGATGGATGTCTAGGTTTGCGGGAAAGGTCAAGAACCTTCTATAAAAGTATTTTTTACTTTTGAACATATACCATAACATATCCTTGGTGTTTTTTCTTGGTTTTTTACTATCTTAGTGTTTTTACCTTTCCCATTTTTCTATAAAATGAGATCTTGGGATAGTATTTTTACATGTATGTTGAAGCAAGGTTACTTTGTTATAATTTATTAGATTCACTGCATGTTGAGCAAATAAATTATATATGGGAGAAGTTGATTGTATTATGTATTCTTATATTTGAGATTAATACAATATTTTTCTCTCTTTGGTGGTTGTTCATTACTTAAAAGTGTTTTCCCATATATATCAATGTTATTTATTTTTTGGATAATCTTATGGTTGTCATAACTCATTTATTTATGATCATGTATTTTTTATTGTTGATTTATTACATCATATTATATTATATTTTATCACTAAAATAACTATATTATTGTAAACTCTAATTTATTTTCTTAATATTGGGGTATGCTAACATAAAAATAATCCCAATAATATTTACAAATAAAGAATGTCTTATGGATGAATATCAAAGGTGGACTCAACTAAATGTAATGTGAATAGCTAAAACAACTTTAGGCCACTAGATCTACACAAATCAATGATTGGTGGAAAGTGAAATAACTATCTAAGGTTTTCCAAACTTTTTCCAAAAGAAAAGGAGATATGACAAAAGTAAGGTGTGACCCACATGAACTATGTTGATTTAAGAGAGAAGTGTCCACACCATTAGATTTTATGATGGTTAGTGGGAGTTTGAAACACTAATTTTTTAATATGAATTAACAAATTATTTCAAAGAAAGGCAAAGCTTTGAAGGAATGGACTTTCATAAAGGGTTTGTTTTGTAGATTATGGACAAAGAGTTCTATTGATACTTAGAGAGATATGCTGAAGTTCAAAAATAGAAATTGCTAGAGGAAATTGGAAATGGAGATCCATCAAGGAAAAGATGGACCTTTCAAATAAAATTAAAATGAAAATAAACATTGGAGAAAACATAATAAAGTGTGGTTAAATTGCACTATATATAGATTGCGTGGTGATTATTCTTCTGAAGGAATACATGGACTCAAATGTCAAGCAAGAATTTGAAGAATCATGATAAAAATATCCCCAATTTAATGGATCAAAAGGGATTAGTTAAAGATAGAACAAACTAGTTTAATAAATATTTTTCTTATATTATCTATCACAACCATGGACTCAAGATCATTTAATTTAATAGATATCACCAAACATATTCAATACCATGGGTTTCCCAAGTTGAGGTGAAATAGATTTAATGTGTATGCATTGAGAGGATTTAGGCCATCATATCTACTTAGATCAATGAATATTAAAGAGTGAAATAACTAGCTAGGTGAAATATTGTGAAATGTTTTGCCAAACAAAAATGATATATGGAAAAAATGGAGTAGAGGCCACATAAACTATTCTACTTTAAGAGAGAAATCATCCATACTATTAGATATTATGGATGGTTGATATGAGTTTGAAGTGCTAGGTCTACAAGATGGATTGAAAAGTTTCACCAAAGAAAGAAAAAGCTTTGAAGGACCAAAATTTCACCAAGGCTTTATTAGATATTATGAATAGAGTTCCAATGATATTTAGAGAGGACTATTGAATCTCATTAGGATAATCAACTAGAGGGAAGTGAAAGTGGAGATCCATGAAGGAAAATATGGATCATCCAAACAAATTGGAATGAAGATCAACCTTGGAGAAAACAAATGAGAGTGGAATTAAAAATGCACTATATATAACGTTTATAGTAATTGTTCTCACCAAGGAGTCTATTGAATAAAATTTTAAGCAAGAAAATATAGAATAATACAAAAAAATCCTAATTTATAATGGCTCAAAAGGGGATAATTAAACACATAAAAAAGTAGTTTTTTGAAGATATTTCCTATATTATTCATCACTAACATGGACTCAAAATTTAATAATTGAACTGATATCACCAAAAATGTTCAATATCATGGAATTCAACTAGATGTGAGGCTAAAGCCATTATATATACTTTGATCAACGGTGGGTAGAAATTGAAATAGCTATCTAGGCACAAGATTTTAAAAAATTCTACCAAAGGAAAAGGAGATATAGTAAAATTAGGTTGGGGCCCATATGAACTATGGTGACTTAGGAGAGAAAGCATCCATACCATTAGATTTGATTATGGATAGCTAGTGGGAGTTTGAAGTGCAAATTTTAGAAGATGGATTAATTTTTTTTGCTAAATAAATACAAAGATTTCAATGAACAAACTTTTTCCAAGGATTTGTTTATGGACTATGAACATAGAGTTCCACTAACACTTAGTGAGTGTTAGGATTAAGGTGTCACTTACCTTGCATTCTTATGTATTATTTGTGTGTCTCTAACACTATTGAAAAGTGTCCTTGGATGCCTAGGGTGTAATTAGAAATTAATTTTATAATTTATATTTCCCTAGAATATTGGAATTACTTTTTATACATATTCATGAAAGAGGTAGAGTTGCCAATGATAGTTATGAAGCTATTTTTAGAAAATTTCTTAATTTGGACATGAGAATTGACTAGTGGAGCATATTGAATGTTTTTGGACGGTATTATATGAATTAATTGATGATGATTTTTTATGCCTACCTTGAACTATGGGTTGGTATGGAGGAGTTGCAAGTCATATATGTCATCTATTATTGGTATGGAGTATATTTTTATATGTATGACTCCTTTAAAGTTACATTTAGTATTCTTGAAAGATCCTCTTCATTTTAGATGTGGAATTTTTTGAGTTTTACCATGGTTTGATGATACATTATTTTGGGAAACCATGTGTGGTATTCCTATTCTATTTCTCTATAAATTAGAGACACACGATATTATTCTTATAAGTTTTTTTACAAGCACATAGATGTTGAAGTGTTGTTAAAGTGAAGAAAGTGTCAGTGTCTTGGATGTATCTGATTATTGAAGATTAATACATACATGTCCTCTTTCTCATGTGGATTTTTTTGAAAGGGTTTTCCTAAATAAATTTTGTTTTGACATGGTCTTTTTATTTATTTCTCATTCTTGACTTATGCAATCACTTTAATAATCTTATGGTAATCCTTATTTCAAAAAATAAAATTTAGATTTGCAGACATTTGTACAAGTTATTCTTGTAGTATTTTCACCTTGTTTCTCAATATTTGAAATCAAATCTAACGATTTTGTATAGAAAGGGATGCCTTTCTATTAAGTATTCAATATTTTCTAATGGTGGGGTGTTTGGGTGTTTCTCTTCAGATATTGGAGTTGAATGATGTATGGAGTAATATTTCTTGTTAAAAGAGATAATTGGTTGTCTATTTTACAAAAAAAATTATTTGGTACATCTGATGAAGATTGGTAAAAACTAGAGAAGAAGGTATGAGGAACCATACATTTGTGTTTTGTAGATTAATTCCTCTTGAATTATTTTGAGGAGCTTGTTGCATACAATTTGTGGAAGAAGATAGGTGATATTTTTCAAACCAAAATCTTACTAACAAGTTATATCTCAAAAGATAGTTATACTAATTGAAATTAAAATTATGATTCTATAACCATTCATATATTTTTAATTCAATTTTAAGTTAGCTTGCTTCTATAGATGTTAATTTGGAAGATAAATGCATCTTATTGATTTTATCTTTACTGAAAACTTGAAAAGTCTAAGTATTTCCATTAGTGATAGTACTGCAAAGCTAAAAATGAATTTTTTTATTACTACTCTCCTTTCAAAGGAAATGAGAAGAAAACCCATGAACAAAGGCTCAAAATATTTTATGAATGTATGGAGAATGTCAAAATAAAAAGGAGGGCCTAAAGAGGAAAAACATAAGGATAGAACTAAGTCTAAAGGATAGAACTAAGTCTAAAAATTAAAAAATGGCTCGAATTCCTCCATAGAAAAGTCCTTTGATTATAGTGATAATTATTGGCTATTCGACTCAAATTGCTCCTACCATATGAATTCTCAAAAGGAGTAGTTTTCCATATATACGACTTATTATGGAGGAGAGATTTTTCTTAGTGATAACAATACCAAGAGGATTATTGGAAAGAGAAAGGTATAGTTGTGTTTCAATTATGGAAGGGTTATAACCTTTGATCATGTTTTCAAAATTTCAAGTCTTACAAGAAATTTAATTTATGTATCCGAGTTAAATGTTTTAGAGTTTGCAAGAAAGAACTTATCAATTAAAATACGGAAAAAAATATGAATACATAATTAGATTTAATACACAACAATTATGGACATCAAGAAGACAACACAAAGATTTAACATGGTTCACCCAAATTCGGGCCACATCCATATTAATCTTCCAGAATATAACATTTACAAAGACATGCAACAACTACTACAACTTGCAACAACATTTTACCACATTTTTCACTGTTGATTTTTTACACAACCTTTGTTGCAAGTACTTGTAGCTTCTCCTACATTTTTCCAGCCACTAATATGTGACTAATTGCTCATATTTTTTATGCCTAGCCACCATAAAAACCAAAAAACATGCATCTAAACACCTTCCCATGCATGTACCGTTACTTGGAATAAAAAACGTAACTATTCATTTTCATTAATGCAACCGATAACTCTTTTCATTTGCATTAATTATTTTTAACTGTTCATTCAATTGTATTTTAAATAGTTGGAACTGTTCATTTCCAACATTAACTATTTGTAACTATGTATTTAAATACAAAAGTGCAACAATTATTTAATAAACTAATGGTGAAGTTTTTGCATCTGAGTCTGATTGGTCTCCAAAATACAACAATCTCCCAATTGAAGACTGATCAGACTCCACACCATACCATCTCCCACATGGAGATTGATCATAACACCACTGCCCCTACAACTCCCACTGTAAATGCCTTGGACCTTGTTGTTTTGATTTTATTGAAATTCAACTATGAAGTCCAACTAAAGCTAAAGAGGAGTTCAGTTTCTTCCTTGTCACCGCCTTTGTAAACATATATGCTAGATTGTCATCTGTATGAATCTTTTCTAGCTTTACCTATCCATCCTCCAACATCGACCGAATAAAATGATATCTCAGTTATATTTGTTTGGTTTTTGAGTGCAAGGAAAAATCATTTGCAAGATGTATAACACTCTCCTTGTCCATAAACAAGTAATTTTCAGCATATTGGTTGCCCAATTCTTCCATGAAAAATTTCAGCCATATCATCTCCTTTGCCACCTCTATTGTAGCTACATACTCTACCTTTGTGGTAGATAAAGAAACTACCTTTTGAAGCCTTGAAATCCAACTCATTGATGTCCCTCCAAGTGTAAATACATAACCTGTGGTACTTCGCCTAGTGTCAATATCCCCTGCCAAATCTAAGTCTACGTAGCCTTTTAAATCAATATTAGAGCCCCCAAAACATAAATATTTATTGGTTGTACCTCTCAAATACCTGAGAATCCATTTTATCACATTCCAATGCTCCATTATGGGATTACTCATATACTTGCTAACAACTCCTATGACGTGCAACATCCGATCTCGTGCATTCCATGGCATACATTAAACTTCCTACAACTGAAGCATATTGTACCTTGGACATTTTATCCTCCTCCTCTTGTGTCTTTGGACACATAGCCCTAGTCAATTTGAAATGAATAGGAAA